>OY998155.1:11625304-12187658 GCA_963921925.1 Sphagnum tenellum
TTTTTTGATTTTTTTGCATCTTTACTAGGTAAGTGAGTATATTTTTGGGTTGATAACTAATGATTATTTGTAATACATTCTAATAATCGTGTAAACACGAACCAAAACCCCTTAACATGTCTTCAAAATTCATAATTGAGCCTTTGGGAACGATTTGTTAACATGGCATTCATTATTGGTTTTGAACACCTTGATATGGCCCATAATTTGATTGGTTGTTTTGATCAATGTTGTGCAACAATGGTTTTTTTCATTTTTGTGATGTAACATGGGTGGTGATCATCCACAAGAGATTTAACATGAGTGAGAATGACCCCACATGAGATTTAGGTTTTCATGGCAACAAGTTTTGAGGAAATTGCGAGAAAAATAAAAACTAGTAAAGAAAACTACCTAACAAAATAAAAAAATTAGTGGAAATTCCTTTGTGACTAGATGCAAACTAGCACCTTAAACTTCATACAAGAATGGCATGTTGTGGATTGGAACTAAAATCTCTTGTTATGGTGGTTTAGTCTCCCTAGTGGAGGGAGAAATTTTGCACCAATTTGCCAAGAAAAAAAAAGTTTGTTGTGTAGTTCTTGCCTTTTAAGAACGAACCTCCAATCTTGGTTTGGACAATTTATGTATATTTTGGAGATTTTTTGGGCACAGGTTTGAGTTTGTCTCTTCCAATTTTTAAACCCTTTCGTTCCACCACATTTTGACACATTTTTTGAAATAAAAAAAACCTTAAACTTGATTCAAAACCAAATCCAAATCCAATTCCATGTGCACACTACACACTCGCCAATGGTAAAGAGAATGTATAAGAGTAGGGTAAGGCACCGCCTTTGGGGGGCTTTATAAGTTTGAGCTTCTATGAGAGTGAAATGGGTGTGAATTTGTGAAGCGCTGAAGGTGTCCCTTACCTTGCATAAAACATTTTGAAAATAAAAGTTGATGCCACTTTGAAGTGGGTTACACTTTGTAAACCCATGCACCTAGGTAGGTTCATGGGATTAAACCTACTCTAAATGCAAAATATTTTTTTCTAAAATTCTTCATGTACAAAAGTTTTATAATAAATTAAAACTAAGGACTATATATTTGACCTTATGTTCAAGAATGTTTTTTCATAATTCAAATTTTAATTTCACATCTAACAAAAGGCTAGTTTCAAAATCCCATTTCTTATTCTCATTCCCAACAAGATGGTGGTAGCCTAATTTTGAGTCCCAAGAACCTAACCATGAATCCATGAATTTAACACTAAAAAATTGAATACCCTCACAACATTGGTATTGACATGTTTTCAAAATAAATAAAGAAGCCAATACCTAGAACTTAGGGAACCAAGTAGGTAATAATCTCAACTAGGTAGGGTATTGTTTGACCTATTGCTTGTTGCTAGCTTAAAGGTAGCAAATACTTAGTTGATAATGTAGTTAAAAGGTGCACCTTACACCTAATCATAATTTTGCCTCAAACAAAAAGAAGGGAATTTTCTATTGCAAATTCTTACCAAATGTTTTCATGCCAAATTTGGTCATGCCCCACAAGAAATTTTGTTGGATATGGACATGTTTTTGATGTTAAGGTAGGTTTTTCTACAAGTTAATCTATTGTGTGAACAATTTTATTAGAACTTGTCACCATCAATCTTAGATTTTTTTTGGGATGATTGTCACTTGTGCTACATCACTAGAATGAAAATAAAATGTTAGTTTGAAGGCACCTTGTCAAGGGCATAAGAACATCTCCACCATGATACAAAATTCACCCCTTCAATGGTTACTTGTTGATGCTAAGGGCAAGATGAGCCCATTGAGGCCCCCACCACAATGCCTATATCATCAAATAGAAGCCAACCCTAGCACTTTGAATTCCCTTCTCTAGCAATCAGATGTTTGTTGTGATTGTTGTAAAGAGTCCCAATACTTGGGTTTGCTTATATTTTTTTGCTTTCTTTTATCTAGTCTTTTGATGTTTATGTTTTTCTTTCTTGTGCTTGTTGTGAATGTCTTCACTACATGAATTGTGCATGCGGTTCTTCTTTTGCTTTAAACTTCTATTGAATTGAAGGTGCTCAATCTCCTTGGAATGAGTGTTTATTTTGTCATTTCTTTAATTTTTGTTTTTTTGAATGAGGCGTTTCAAAAGTTAAAGGCTACATCAACTTGGGAAATATTATAATTGAACTTTGATTCAATCTAATGATCAAACATTTATAATGTTTAAAAGTGATGCAAGAAAAGGGTTTTTTGTTTTTTTATCAGTATCATTGTAGGTGTTGCCAATTGGTTCACCAAAGGTGTAAATGGGCTATGAAAGTATTTTTCTAATAACTTATTAATAAGTTGAGAATTAGGTTTTTAAAAAAGTCCCTTTTTTTCACATGTTTTTTGGGAGCTTTTAAACAATCAACACATATAGGTCAATGTGAACCAAAACTACAATAATACCTTCACCTTTGTATGGGAGGCCTTTTAGAATTTATATTTAACTCGAGAAATGGTAAATTTGAATTCAAAAACCTTAATTTAATTTTAGAACAAGATATTTATAATGATTAAAAATAACCCAAATGTTCTTGGGGTTTTTACTATTGTTGTGTGGTAATTTGAGCATATATATATATAAGTGACGACTTTGGTTTTTAAAAAAACATTTCATCAAAGAATCATCAGCTATGGTTATTTCAAAATCAAAGAACCACGAGTTCTGATTATTTTGATAATACCAAAGAATTGGCAATTTTCATCAAAGAATTGATAAAATATTAACAACCTTATATACAATTTTTTGATATTTTCAAATTTTTGGAGAAACACAATCATATACCAAAACCAAGTTCAATTATTAGATTATACATGGAAAATTGATTCTTGTTTAATTTTATAATCAATTTTAAGTTTGATTGATTCTCAAAGTTTTTTTTTCATTAAAGCTAGAAACTTTGGACATTTTGATAGAAGTGACATTATGTTTGAAGTGTGGTGCCACATGGAAAATTTAAAAGTTATTAATTCAAATTAATTATAAAAAGTTCATATTTTTCATTGTTTTTGTTGGTTTCATTTGCATTTGTTAAACCACCCCCCTACATTGAAATCCAAAATGAAAACTAACTTCTTACAAGAAAAAGTAAATAAACCTATCAAAATACTCCACTACCTAAGTATCACAATTGCGTCATGCAAAGGCATTGAATTTGCAGGGCATGCAAACAATATATAGGTTAGTAGTGAGTACAAGATGGACAAATTTAAATCATATTTCGGACAAGTAAAGAAGAATTCTCTTGTAGTTCAAGAGTACAATGTTACTTGGGACAAAAAACAAAGCCAAGGTGGAGGTAGTTTATCTCTTTTGTGCTTTTTGTTTTTTGGTGGCATGGTGGGGTACTAAACTCCAAAGTAATGTTGGTTCACCCAAGGTTTGCAAGTGGTTTCAAGCTCTACTTCCCACAAGAACATTTGGTTCAAAAAATCTGACTTTCATTACTATATCCATTGAGCAAAATTGCCAAATTGGTACATTTGAACTTAAATATACTAGTGTCTAATGATTAGTTGTAAAGACCTATACTAATTTTTGTAGTGCAATTGGAGAACACCTTATTTATAAAGTGCTTTTCCATTTGTTATTAAGGGCCATTGCAAAATGAAATGCCCATTGTGGCAAATGTTTTGTTTTTTGAAATGTTGGACAACTTTTTTCTTGTGATACTCACAAGTTTTATACATAGTAAAATTTACATGGGCAAAAGCATAGTAAAGTAGATCAAAAAAATAATTTGTTTAAAATTTGGTTTATAATTGAAGCAATTTTTGACATACAAATAAGAAAATAAATTAAAAAGTTTTGTAATTAAAAATATCAAACCATCATGACCTCCATTTGGTTTGTGACAATTTGAATAACTTTTGTATCATAAAAATAGGTAAGAAATAGCCTTGAAATTGATTAGTTAATGTGTTGTTCAAAATAAGTTCTACATAAAAAATTCAATATATTATGATTATAAAGTGTAGAATTTGAAAGCACATAAATAAATTTTAAATATAGATTAACTTGAGAGTAGAGAAAAATCAAGATTTGATCTACTTTCATTTACTTGCAACCAATTTTGTAAAACCCAAATATCTTTGAAATCTACTTATATCCATATTAAAAATGTGGTTTAAAAATTTTATCCTAATAAGTAAAATATTATATTAATCAATGAATAAAATAATATTTTTATGTTCAATATATCAAAGCCTACTTATGGCTACTTTTATTTTTTGTGACAATGAACAATAATCTTTTACTTTATTATGTTTTTGTCAACACTTGTCTTATCTTACACATAAATGTTTTTTTAGAAAAAGAAAGGTGGATGGATTTAGGTTTGCATATATTTTAAGGTGTTGCAAGCTAGGGTGGCTTATTTTTGGTGGATACACCACATTGTAAAATTCATGTGCTATAGTCATGTTAAAATGGTAGTTTATTATGATATCATTGGTTAAGTCAAAAATTATATGGTGGTTACTGAATTAAAAAAATCCATATGAAGAAAAGTCATTTTAGATTATTTTTAAAATATATGTGTTAAGAATAGAAATTGAAATTCACCAAAAAATGATTATGATATGGATTTATGAAAAAATGGCCCATTTCAAACCATTCAAAAGTTCACAACTTTTTAATTGTTAAGGAGTTTTTAGGGAAGTTTTTGCATTTATGTTCTTATTGTTTTAATATTGATTCACTATAATATATCCCAAGTAAAAAGCATACACAAAAATGCACGTATAGTAAACCACTTCATATTTTTCCCTTAAAAAAATCCATTATTATGTATATGTTACATATTATATGTTATTATTATTATATATAGATTATTAAAAATTCAAGTTGAAAATTTACATTTAATAAAAATTTAATATAATGTTGATTTTATTACATGTTAATAACTTTGAAATGCATGACACTTTGTAAAAAAATGTTTTTTGACATAAAAAGTGAACGACAATATTTTACAACCACCTTTCAATATTGCACATCCATTGATCCAGAATGCTTTAGATCATGTTCTTGGTCATTTTGGAAAGCTCTCAAGGAGGAGGGGTGCATTAACTTGGTTTCATGACGTTTGGACTTGCGGTGTAGAAGTTCTTGAATATTGAATGAGTTTTTCATTGAAAATTAAATAAAATTGTAGCTGAAAATTTTGGAGGAATTGGAATGTGCCTTTGGTGTTGTTGGAAAAATCTTGATGAGCAAGATTTAATGGAATTCATTTGGTAAGATTTGGATTTAGAATGTGGGAGATATTGACTTAAAATGAATTCTACCCCAAAACCTTCAAATAAATTCCAAGAAACTAGGTTTTGGAAGGAAAAATTAGTTGAGGACGTGGTAACACTTGGGCCAATGGCACATGCCACAATAGTTGTTATTATATGTACATTCCCCCACATCACAAATTTATCATGTGACAAATTTATAATAAAAATCATTCAACGTTTGTTCATTCATAGGTTCGTACATTTTACACACAAATATCATGTGTTGAAAATATGTTTGACACATGGATAAATGTGTTGTCAAATGAAGTACAAACTTATGAATGAACAAATGTCACATGAACTTTACATCCTTTTATAAATTTGTGTGTTAAATATGTTTTCAATGCATGATATCAATGTTTGAAACATACGAATTATGAATAAACACATTTTGCATGATTTCTATTACTAAGTTATGAAATGCAAATAGGGGATGCAATTGTTTATTAAGGGTGCAATAGGAGTTGAAAATGTTAGGTGAACATTCAAATTTTAAACTAATTTTCATTGTGTGCCATAATTAAATTCAAACTCCTTCAACATAAAAAGTTATGACTTTTCAAAAGGTTTAACTTGACCAAAGTGTATTCTTTGACAAAAAGTGATGTCCATTTTGACTAAAGGTTTAAACAATGAAAAACCATGTTATTTTAAAATTAGTACATTTGATTAAACATACATTTTTGATTAGGTGTTAATCAAACATCTAGTAAAAAAAGACAAACAAGAAAAAATGTTCATAAAAATGACCATGGCTTAATAAAATTAAACATATTAATTTGGATTTAATTGGGCAAATCTAGGTCAAGGCTAATTATGTACTTAACATGCCTAACTAGCTTATTCATAAAGCCTAGGTTACCTATTTAGCATAATTAATAATGTATTAATAAGACCTAGGTGCCTATTATTTACTCAGCATAATGTAGCTACCTAGTTTATTAACTAAGCCTACATGAGTGTAGTCATAGTCAAACGAGCCTAAGAGCACATTTGGCGACCACCAAAGTTTTATAAAAATTGTAATTTTGTTAGATATATTTTGGTGGTGCCATTTTAATGTCATGTTAATCATGGAATGTAACTAAATGATTAATATGAATGTTAAAAAATTCAAAATAAATTATTTTGGGTTTTGGTTTTAATAAAAGACTTTTGAATTTGAACAATAGTTGCATAAAAAAATAGTCAATTTTGTAAATTAGTGTGTTTTTCAAATGATCTTAATTGATTATCCACACTCAAAAAACACTCACAATTTGAAAGTTGTGAAATTAAATAGTTTTAAAAATTAAAAATCTATTTGAACAAAATTTTAAAATTTCAAAAGTCCTTTACTACATGTAAATGGGGTGTAATGTACATGACATATAAAAAAAAGTTGTAGTTTATGAAACAATAAAATAAAGCATTAAATAATTAACATATTTTCATACAATTTGAAATTTAGAAAATTTTTCAAAATAAAATGTAGAATTTGATAAAATTTTTACACTTTAATTCTTAGTTAATCTCAAAAATTAACAAAAAAGTCTATTGAAAAAATTATATATATATATTGCAAAACATTTCATCCCAAAGATCCTTTCTATGAAAAAATGAAAATGACTACAAAAAGGACTACAAATCTTGAATCCATTGTCACCATTAGCTCATTTGATTATAGTCGCACCCACACTATCTATTTAACCTATTATGATTCTAGTAGGTTAGCCTATTAACTAAACGTAAGCTACCTTTTTAACATAGGTTAGGCTAGGTTATGCTTGTAATGAATTACCACTATATAATGTTATTCATTCATGTTTAGTAGGTAGGTTAGTGTGTCATGAATTCTTGCATGGTAGGTAGGTATGTCATGAATTAATAACATTCCCTAGTTATTAGTGACAATTCTTCAAACCTCTTCAAACCTTTAACCTTAAGAAGTTAAACCCTAAATATATCAAACACAATACTAACCCTAAACCCTAACCCTTAAATTTGAAACTTCAACCCCAAAATTTCAAAAGTTAAACATTAAAAATACCAAGTACAAACCCTAATACCAAAAATCTAATCCTTAAAACCTAAACTCAAAATTTCAACTCCAAAAGTTAAACCCTAAATCTTAAACTCTAAAAATACCAAAGAAAAACCCTAAAACCAAAAGAACTACCCCTTGGAAGAATCCCATACCAAGTTTATGAGATTGATGCCTTTTTTTAATGACTGAGTTACGAATAGCAAGCAAAAGGGCATGAAGACAAAAACAGACACTCAAAGCGAGCTCCAAGAGGGGACCACTTTACGAATAACTCTATTGTATGTTGTTTTATCATGGAATTATTTTGCACAAAGATCATGAAAAGTGGTGTACCTATTACAAAAAGTACATCCTTCTTTGAAGCATTTCACCTAAAAAAACATTTTTTAAAGTTCACAAAACTTGTTAAAATCATGGAAACAAAAACAAACAAGATAGTTCAAAATGTGAAGACTAAATGAATTTCAGTTCCAAAAAACAATAGCAAAATGCTAGCAAATACCAAGTTTTCCTGATGAAAATGGCAACAGATAAACAAAAAAACAGTCATGTATAAACCAGCAAGCAAAGCTAAACTATGAGCATCCCTTTGGTCACCCTTAGTGAGCAAAGTTCTACCCATTTGTGTGTGCACTACCTCTTGTCAGTTTGTCAAGCTGACGTCCATTGCATGCATGAACAGTTTTGAAAGGTTGGTCGCACACAACTTTTGGGCCTGAAGTCAGATCACTGCAGCTTGAGATTATGCTGACTCCGGAGATCTTGTAATTGTTATTAATTACAATGAGCTTCGCACCAGAATTGTGCGTTGCAAGCTGCTGCCTGTATTGATTCATGATTGATTTCAGGCTCCAGTGAAGCTCCATCGACGACCAGAGATCACAGTGGTCAACAAATGACATGATCTTTAATATTATTCTGTGTTGCTCATGATTATGTTGTGAGAAGATATTCTTAGTACCGGCAGCCTGCATCCCTATGTAAGACCCAATGACTAAAGCCTGATCTTGAGGTACATTTAGCTGTTCTAATAGGCAGTGTCTGAAAGCATGATCTGCAGCTGGTGATGAATGAAGAACCCAACAAAAACAAATTGAAAGCTCGGGCCGTCTATATTATGTAGTAACTATCTTATCGTGGAAATCACAATATGAGTCGACAGGATGTCGAAAGTCCGGCCTCATATAAACAAGCAGCTCTTCCCATAATGGCTATCGGCCCTTGAAATGACATCCATAATGATGATAAACATTCAACATACTAAACTCGAAACACATGGCATGGTTAGCATAGCATTGTGAAGCCCATGCAAGTGGATGATCCCTCACTTATGCCGGAAATGTTTCTATGGTGTGCAGGACTTTCACACATGACCCTAGAATGTAGGGATACCAAACTTTGGTCCGTTTCTGGGTTTATCACAGTGTCCCTACCGTGAAGAACAGAACCAGTAAAGTGAAGGAGCTGATCTCCCGGCGAAAGAGCCAGCAGCCTGGAGCGGTAGTATAGTTGGATCCTTTCAGCAACTAGTCCGGTCATGAAGGAGCTGTCAACTGATCTCTTTTTGCGCGCGAACTCTAAATAGAAATAGCAACAAATTCATGGCCAGAACATGGAAAGCTTGACCCTCGAAACAGCGAAAAACACTGAAAATAAATCATTCGTCCATATTTATGCCACCGGCCAATGCGTGAGAGAACGATCTAGTACGTCGACGCGGGTTACTAGTTTACATCTCACGACCAGTGTCGTTTTTTGGGACTTTTTTTTTGGTTTCTAGCCGAAGTGGCCATCATTCATAGGAGATGTACAAAAAGTGGCTATCATCCCTATGAAGATTTAGCCAAATCTAGATATAAGCTAGAAATAAATTACAATTTTTTTATCATCCTTTTATATTCATAGTTATACACAATGAAAACCAAATATATGAATCTGGCGGTTTTCCGTTTTTTCCTCCCTCACTTCTGGCGACTGAAACCTCAAAAATCACTTCTTATTCCAAAATTTTCATTTTTTAATTTCGCTTTTTGGTGAACTCTCGCCTAAAATAACCGTGTCTGCTACCTGTGCACTGAACGCTAAGCTTTGCAAATGAGCTTAAAATGACAAGCATTCCCTGCTTTTGCCGGGAATCTGCAGGAAGAAGCACACGACAATCGAGCTGGCCGTCACGAGAACCTCCTTCTTACACCTGATGAGTTCTTACGCGCGCACAAGGAGCTCTTGGATGCTTCCCTTGTGGGAAAATTGTCTAACTTGACCTCCAAGAATAGACCAAAAACGCAAGTATTGGGGAATTGTGCAACACAGGGAGTTGAACGAAAACTCCTTGTCCTACGGTTTTTGACTTCGTGAAATCTTTCCAGGGCGCTAGAATGCGATATTCATCGAGCGCGTGGAACATAGCAGCTGCATAGTAGAGTAATTTGAGCAGAAATATCAAGAGATCAAGAATTATGTCGAAGCTGATCAGCGCGGTACTGCAGCTCGCTGCAGCAGCATTGATGCTGCCACAGTTGATGGGCGGCTGCATGTGTTATTCAGTCGAATCGACGACTGACTGGGTAGCTGAGACAGAGGCGGGCGTGGAGCTGCACGTCGTCGGAAAGAAAGTTCCTGCTCCAATCACCTATGGAGTGGGATTCTACAGCAGCTCCTGCCCGAACGCGGAGAAGATCATCGCAGCTGCTGTCATTCAAAAGTGGACTGCGGACAAAACCATCACTGCTGGTCTTCTGCGCATGTTCTTCCACGACTGCTTCATTAGGGTATTATAAGTTCTCCTGTTGTGCACTAGAATAAATCAACCTTGTGATGATGCAGATGATGACTACTACACTCAACGAGTGACTAGTAGCGGTGATCATGCAGTCGACCCTTTGAAGAATGAATGCATGATCATGGTGTCACATGAGCTGTTTTTTATCATCGTTGTATAAGAAGTCCACGGAAATTGTTTATGTGTGCAGGGTTGCGATGCATCCATACTCATTCAGAGCACTCCTCGAAACCAAGCGGAGTTGGATGCAGGTCCAAATCTGACTATCCACGGCCTCGACCTGATCGATACAGCCAAGGCAGCTCTTGAGAAAGCTTGCCCGGGAGTTGTTTCCTGCGCTGACATCATCGCCCTCGCCACTCGCGATGCTGTTGTTATGGTAGGCCGACGTCGTAACCTCTATTGTTTAATTAACACAAGGAGTTTTGTGCAACTCCCTGTGTGCAATGTGGGGAAGCTCTCAGTTTAGAAATCCCTCTTAGAACCATTGATGTCAAAGGGAAAATTCGTTTCCCCCAATAGGGGTTTTCCAACCATAGAAAAATTTACCAACTTCCACTTTGACATTGGTTCACAGTACCCTTCTAGATGGCTTAATTGAACTTTCCCTATGAAGCTCCTGGGGAATGTTTGCAAAACTCCCTGTGTTGCACAATTCCCTGTTACTTGCGTTTAATCTATTCTTGAAGGTAAAGTTAGACTATTTTCTCACAAGGAATCATCCAAGAACTCCTTTGTGTTCCAACAGAGCTGCTGAAATTGATCATAATATTGTGGAACTCTGGTGGTTTCGCAGTCTGGAGGACCCTTCATTGCGTTTCCCACCGGACGTAGGGATGGTCGTGTGTCACGGATCCTTGACGTCAACAATTTGCCCGGACCCCAAGATACTGTGTCAGATGCGCTTGCTGCTTTCAGCTCCATCGGCCTCAACATCAACGACCTAGTCAGTCTTCTAGGTATACAACAGCGTCCTTACCCACCCGCTTGCATACAGTGTGGCAAATGTTTCCCACAGTAGTATAGTAAGACCATCTCCAGCGGGGTGTTCTTTATGTGATCTTGCAAAAATATTTCTCACATCCAAGTTTTAGTTATTTACTTTTTTTTCCTACCTCACCCATAAAACTAAAACAAGGACTGCAAATGGGTGGGAGACTCCTACTAGCAACCCATCCATACCAATCAGACTATCTAGCCAAGCAATCAATAAATATGATTTGACTCTAGTTATTAGACTCTTCGAGGGCCGTCAAAGCTGTGCATTTTTCCAAAGTGACAGCAGACTTCAAGTGGATTCACTGGATATGACTGCTGCACCTCATCCAAGATTTCAGTGGAGGGTCACATACTGAGGACCGGTGAAGGTGCTCTAAAGAGATGATCTGCATGCAGTCTTGATCACAATTCCTGAATTATACGAAATATGCTATATGACCAGCTCTAGGCTGCAGGAAGCTGAATTTCACATTGAGCTGAGCAGCTCGCACTTATATATAACCTGCTAGCTGCAGCTGTAAATCTCATGCATGACGCCTGGATCGATTACCTGCAGGAGCTCACACCGTTGGAGTCGCACACTGCGTGTTTTTCAACGATCGTCTTTACGACTTCCAAGCGACTGGGTTACCCGATCCCACCATGGATGTAGCTCTCCTGGCGTCGTTGAGGAAAGTGTGTCCACCCAATCTCGACAGTTTTGGCAATGCAGTCCCACTGGACCAAGGCACGGATTTCGTTGTCGACGCCAGCTATTTCACGCAGATTCGAATGAACCACGGGATTCTCCAAATCGACCAAGAGCTGACTCATGATCCCAGAACTGTGAAGCTGATCAGAAACATTGCCAGGAATTTCACACCCTTCGGACCCAGCTTCGCAAGATCAATGCTCAAGCTCGGTAACGTCGGAGTTTTAACAGGTAAGAAGGGAGGAGAGATTCGACGCATTTGTAGTAAAATCAACTAGATTCATTCAAATTCATTGTTCAACTCTTTACCAGTCATCGAAGTTTCTTTAGACTCTCTCGTCCAAGATCCTAGGTACCACTTGCAAAAGTGTGATTAGTTTAGGGTTTAGGGTAGTGCATGGCAACTAATTAAATCTCCCTCTGAACGTTGCAATTTAGCCCTACGTTTCTTAATGTGCAATGTGCAACCCCCTCATGAGCTTTGCCAAGCAAGGCTTAGAGGAGTTCATTGATCCCTCGAGCACAAAATTGAAGCGGCACACACCTTGAACAGCATTAGAATTTCACCTCAAATTATTGTAGAAACTCGAATCCTTAAACTTAAACAGAAGAAAACTGTCTTTTGCAACTTGTCAATTTTGATTAAAAATGTCGCTTGCAACAATTGAAAACGACACTTTTAATTGCGTACCACAATTAATATCAATTCATCATCAGCTTTTCCATGTTTTAGTACATTACACCAGCCTGTTTTTGAAAAGGGGGCTGAACTTTGAAGCGAAACGTGCACTTCAAGGATTGTATTGCACCAACTTCTTCTTGGAAAGGAGACTTGAAAGCCAAAGTGAAAATGTGCTTGCCTTGTACATGGGTACCCTAATGATTTTCATATCCATATATTATGGCCTTTTCAGTCTTTCTTTTTGGGTCCTGTTCACAGTTCCAATAAACCGCGGTTTTGGGCAAAAAAAAGCCGAAAATTGGTAGAATCGGTTCTTTTCGGTTTATTTACGGAAAAAACAGGATAAGTTCCGAAAATCCCGATTTCGCTTAGGAGCACCGAATCGTTCCAGCCTTCCATCATCGTCTAGTGATCCGTCCGCGATAGTTGCTCGGAACTTGGAGAGAATGTTGTACCGTGGAGAAATGTGACGGCACGAAGAAGCTGTTGGGTGGAGATCCGACAGAGATGCTGATGAAGGGGGGCAGGGGAAGTCTAGGACTTCCTCAGAATCTTCATTTGAGGATTCAAGAGCTAGCCGAGTTGTTTCACCAAATGATGATGAGGTGAGTGGTTCAGAAACTCGGCAAGATACTGGTTCAGAAACTAAAGAGGGTGATGCTTTGGAGAGTCAACGGGTTGTTGAAGATGATTCAGAATCTCAACACAACTGACCACACATTCGACCACGATTTGCTGATATTGGATCGTTGTCACAACAAGCCACTAGGTGTTGAGAAATTCAAGTACGTGAAAAATTCGATCTTATGTGTACTTTGACCTAAATGAATGAAAACATTGTCGGTTTTTTCAACTTCATATTTTTTCACTTTTTAGAAACCGATTTAAACCACTTTTAAACCTCCGATTTGAACCTGTCTATGGAACTATGGTCCTGTTACAAGGCACAACAGATAGGTCTTCTTAGGTCTGCCTGACCTAACCATTGGTCGAAATCCACATGCCCATTGTGCGGATCATGAAAACCATTATCTTATGGAGCATGCCCAGTATAGCCCATTGTGCCTGTTTCACAGACTGTTTGGAAACTCTGGCCCCCCAAATTCCTCAGAGGTACCTTACCAGCCACAATGGTGTGTATCCGGCACGCTTCATAATACATTATAGCAACCTCTTTGAAAAGGGGACGCAATGTGACGTGAGTGCACTTGCCTTGTAGCCTACATTACACTATCCTCGTCTTAGAAAGAGGGCTCAAGCCGGGGCTTATAGGGCTACTTACCTCATAGGAATCATCCCATCTTGAGATTGGTTTCTAGAAATTGACGTAAACAGCTATTTGGCCACCTGTTCGACACCACCAACTTGGAGACTTCCCGAAGCGTCTGCACAAAAAATCTTGTTGCAATATACAGAGAGCTCGTTTAAACATGCTGTTGTTCTGTCATTCATCTAAGTGCTGCAGACACAGTAGATTCTCTCCAAGTTCTGTTCAAGTTAGCAAACTATTGTTTCCATTTTATTGGAATTACAAGTCTGATCACCGCTGCTTCAACCTATCTTCTCCTCGACGTAAGAACACATGATTGGTTTGTGAAAGACTCAGGGAAATTTTCTAAGTATGTTTGGAGGGCGCCTTAATATATCTGGGAATATGCTTTGCTAGAAAAGAGGATGGATCTTCACCTACTTATGGTTTAAGGTCCCTCGCACTCTTGAGGAGTAGGGGTACTTAAAACCCTCCCCATCCTACACCTTGTGATGTACCATATAGGCTATGTTTAGGTTCATGATAATGTTCAGCTTACAGACCTTTAGTTCCTTGAATTTTTTTGGGCATCCCATGTAGGGAAAAGAGTGGAAACCCCTAACAAATTGAAATTGAATTATCAAAATTCTCAGGGAAAGCTCCTCCAAGGTACTTGTGGGACCAATATTTGAATGATTTATTCTAATTTTCCCATTGTGAAATAGGGGTTCTTTGGATTTTCACATTGTCAAACGAACCATTTCATGTTTGCATAGGGGAAATTCAAGTTTTTCTTGATGGCCCCACAGAGAATCCTAAAAAAGTTTGTTGTGGCAGCAATGGAATTCTTTGGTAAAGTCATGCAATCAGATTATTTTTTAGTTTAGTTGAAGTTCAAAGCTAAATTAAATGATCTTGTTTTCAGTCCTACAGTGATGATGGCTTGGATCTAAGCTCTACATAGTTTTTGAACAAATCATTGAAGATTTGTATATTATATATGATTCATGAACAATCAAATTATGTAAATTTTGCTCATGTAGAAATTGAAGGTTTGGATAAACTACAAGTTAAAAGTGTATCAACATATACAACCAAAAATGCGTATGCTTTTATTCTAATTTCCCACCCTTGAATCCCTTCATGATCTACAATTTGATGGGGACAATAGCAAATCCCATAATTCCATTATATCATTTAGAAGTAATTTAAGATTTTTCCTCAATACAAAAGGTATCCGATGGGGGGGGCGTGGGGGAGTGTGAATTGTGATTTATAAATATGGGTAAATTGTGAAAGCTAATATTTTATAAATTGGAAATACAAAAATGGAATCATGGGTGGTTACAAGACATACAAGGTGTGGTACACAACTAGGCTTATTTTCAGTGTTCACCATATCATGGCCATCATCTCTCTACCTTTCAAATCAAACTAAAAACTCCATCCTTTGGTAAAGAATCTGCAACCAAGTGCCCGGGTGTGGACACATCCGCACACAACAGATGGGTATTTCTCCTGTGTAAAGGAGAATGTGTTGCATACTTGAAACATATTTGTAAATTATTTTCTTGAACTGTGTTTGGTTTTCACGTTTTTAGAGGTCTCTGAAAAAACATGGTACCCCACTTTTCACAAACACACATCTTCTTCCACGTTCAATCGTGATACGACTAACATCAATATCAAGGAAAACCTTCCTTCTAAGAGTAGAAATCTTTCATTATCTTCACAAACAAGTTAATGCTTTGTTGCATGATTATATTGACAATGCTTGCCCAACAATCTAAATGTTCCTCCCATCTCAATCTTATCAAGTAACAAACTATTAGTAATAATGGAGTTCATAGCCTTGGAACTCCAAGCCCTATGGACCCACCTTCCATTGTCACTACTAGTTTACTTCTTGTAGGTAGTAGAGTTAGGATATTAGTTACTAGCTTATGTTAGTTGAATAGAACATCAAATGCTTGTGTTTGGTAATGGAACAGGATTTAGGTCTATTGGATTTTCCAGTCTGTTTACTTCATTATTGGTGTGTTGTTTTGCAAAAAGGTTGCCAAGTCACATGTTACACTGCAAGTTTTTATCAGTTGGAAGAACCTAATTGGTTATGTCTTGAGAATTGGGAATATAATCATGGAAACATCAGTTATGTAATTAGCAAAGAGGAAGGAATGATATTTGGCAATAAGGGGTATTAGGGTTATGTTCTAGGGAGAGATCATTAAGTTTTGGTGACGATTTTGGAGTAAGACAAAAAGTGCTTGTGAGCTAGAGACACCAGACATTCAGAAATGAACCTTGGGAGTTGCATCCCCTAGGTAGAGGTTGAAAATTGTAGGGGGCGTGAATGGCAAGATTGGCTTGGGCCCAAGTTGGAATTCATAGATGACACCAAGAAATATGAGGATTGAGGTGTTGATAGCTTCTGCAATTTCTGTGAATATTTCTATTTCCGTAACTTTGATCAATTTATTTGAGGTCATCATGAGTTTTGCAACATCACAGATGCAAAACTTCCATTATTTTTGAAGTAGTCATGAACTTTGATGTTCAGATAAGAGATTAGAGAAGCAAGATGTCAGAGACTTGCTCATTGTTTTACAGTACAATGGCTAGGATTCAGAATGATACTCCCTGTCATTTGCTGTGCTTTGCGTTCTGGAGATATCCTAATCCCTTCTATTTGAAAATGGAGTCGTTGAATCTTTGGGGCACATGGAGATGGAATCCTTGTGCTCAGGACATATCTGCAAACATTGTCAAACTAATCTTTGGGGCACATGGAGATGGAATCCTTGTGCTCAGGACACATCTGCAAACATTGTCAAACTAATCGCAGAACAAAAATGGTTTTGTTGCATATTAAGCTAGAAGGGAACTAAAACTAGTTTGCTGATTTGACCACACTTCAGCCAATAACTCATGATGTCCACATCCTCTATGTCGTACATCCTCGGGCATCAAAGGTCCGGCAATAGGTATGCTTCAACAGGCCTTTACACAGGTAAGGCTCCCATTTAGGGTGTTATAGTTGTAGGCTTGTTACACCTGGGCCAATAAAGGGTACAACCCTAACATCCTCAATGAGGAGCCTTACCCTGTCATGTTCATGGGCACAAAGCTTCCAAGACTTGGTTATAATGGGTGTATGCAAGTGGCAATATTGAATTCCATGACAAATGACCTGCATTAGAGTCTCTGTCAATCCACTTTAAAACACAGTGGCTTCAGGAATCTCCTGCAAGTTTGCATATAGTATCTAGTGGCAAACGAACAGGATTGATTAATCTCCATCATAAAATGCAAAACAGTCAATATGAAGAACTGGCTGTGTATCAATCTTTGCATGACTAATCCTTTCTTACAACCCAGTGAGTCACTCCAGCACTTTACTTCAATGCTACAATGGTGACATTATGTTACAGTCACAATCTTCATATAAATCCCAAAGAAAGATCTGTGTCTTTGCATTGTGCATAGCTCGCATCTTTGACCCAAATACCCCGTACACAATAATGGAGAACATGTATTCAGCCTGAGAAGCTGGACTTTCAGCAGAAAAGAAGTACTCTAAAGACAATATCTTTCATAAGAATAGAGAAATCTCCATTCTTATGATGAAGAAAAAATAGCAAGGTTAACACTTCCTCAGGAGGCCATAGAAAGAACCAAACAAGGAAAGACAGAACAAACAAAAAAACAAAAAACGCACACCAGTATGAACAAAAGTGCCAGTCTCACACCTGTTCACAGACCATCAACAGTAGTATGTATGATAGTGACTTAACTACCACAACTAACCCACTGACTTCATCAGCTCCCTACAGTGGGTAAAGGCCAGTGACAAATATCAACCTGCAAACTGAGTTTCTGCTGCAATTCCGGAAGCAACAGGAAGACTCAGCCATACTACTGCCTACTATTCTATAGACAAATGGCATCAACAAAAGGTCAGGCTGAAATTCATCCACACCAATTTCATGCAGAAAAATTTCCACCTGATGCGGTATACCAAGGGCGATCAAAGGAGATGGGTACAACCTCATCTGCATCCAGCAAGAATGCAGATAGAAGTTAGAATTATACATTGCTGCAATTTCCCATGAAATTTTCCAGAGAGATTCCATGCCACTTGGATCATGATTAAGAATGCAAAAGCTCCAAGAACACAGTTTGCTAATATGCCATGCTCACCCTTCACTGACAGACATCAAATGCCGGAGCTAGATAAAGGTGTGGTCACAGAGAAAACCCATGTGCATAAGATTGCAGCAGGGTGTGCACTCCCAAAGGCACTCAGCAGAACCAGACAACAAACAAGAAAAACACAAATGCTGACATACAGACTGTCTCTCAGCACCAGCAACCAAGATTTTTAAAGATTGTTACATAAATTTGCTATATACAAGTAATGATTACCAAAGTATCTACATATTGGATCAGACCAAGTAGGTCAGGCCCAAGCTGTAATGCAGTAGTAGACCTGTGCCTAACTGCAATTAAACAAGACCACAGAAAGAAAAATACATCATTTGATGGGACCTGTACAGTTATCTTAAGTTCAATCGCCACTCATCCTCCTTGCTGCTAACACACATATAAGTCTCCAAAAGTGTTTTCACCACTGTATGTGAAATAGAGAAAGCCATCCTCATCCTTGTGCTCCTCATATATTGATGACATCATTGCAGCTGCCAACCAAACAAATGAGGGTATCAGTAACAGAGAGAGCATGCAAAGACCAAGTAAAACAGACCATATGCAACAGCTGATGATACTGCAGAGTTCAAATGTTTCTGACACTTTTGAAGTACCTGTTGGGGGCAGAACATTCTTGACAAATATGAAGATGGCCTTTTCAGAACTCAGCTTGATGCGCTTTCGAATGACATAAACAAACTGGCCTACAGTCAAGTCTGCTGGGACCAGATACCTACACCAAACAACATTAGAGGTTAAAAATAACTTCTGGTTTTCATCATGTTGAAGACATTGTGACATCTGCATTCATGGCAACATCGAACTCACAATGCCAGAAAGAGCCACTTAAGGACCAAGTAGAAAGTACCCACTTCTTCTTGTCAATGTCAGGGATGTCACTCTTTTCAGCCTTCTCCACAATAACCTGACCATATCAAACAGTACACAGCAGCATCACTAAAAATCAGTGAAACATAGTACAACACAGGACTGAATTCAAACTACACAGCAAACCTTAGTATAAGGATTTTTTTCTTGCCAATTCAGTATTGAAAGCATATACTCTGCTAACAATGGATAATCAATTGGGTATCCCATTTACCCACAGACAACAACACATCCAACAAATATAGATGGACACCTAACCATCAGACTGAAAGGTTAGTCTTACTTGCCACAAAGATTACTGAATGCTGAAATCTGAGAACCACATCAATGAAGAAGGGACTGAATTCCCAATGAAAATTTGCATGAAATTTGTCTATGGAAGACCTATAAGTACCATACCGGTATTCTGTCAGGGTACTTGTCACGGATTCTTGCAGCCTCCGCTTGCCTCTTCTCTGTTACAATGACATTCAAGGCACAATGATTAGTAAATATTAACACACAATATTTGAGTCCTGACACCAAAAAGGTACTTCACAATGCATCCTACCAACAAGAATTGCAACACAGTATCAATGAGATTGCAAAGAAAAATCCATGCCAAGACTTTGAAGGTCACTGTTCCGTCAGTTTCGGCAATACCAAAACTAACACAACAACAGTTGCAACACAGCCCAAGAAACATTGAATATCGTTTTAGTGTAGATTTTCCTCAAGGGTTATAGACCAACAATGAAAGAGAAAACATCAAGATCTCAGAGGACAGTTTACACAAACCCTGATTTCCACCAGTATGGGATGAGAGATTTTCTCAATTCATAGCAAGCACTATGTCCTCTTGCATCAGAAGATTCAGTACTCGTATGAAATTATCAGCCTATATGCAGCAAGAGATTGTAGTTGACACTGATATGCAACATGCATATGGCCATAAAGAACGAGAACTCTGAGAGTAGCAACAGGTTGGCCACGAACATGTTTACAAAGCAGGCCTAGAACTGACTCCAAAGCCGAACCACCTCCTCTGCCATCTTTGGAATCTAGCAATTGTCCAAGATTGTTCACAAGCCAGTGACTAAGAACCTTAGGAGACCTGTAACGCTTAAAAATTCCGCACTAAGGGAAAGTGCCACGACATACCGAGGGGATGCTCCTGCTTGAAGGAGCTCTTGGCCATGATGATCTGCTACACCTGACCCCTGGATGTCCGAGGCTCCCACAACAACCGACTTCTTATGCCTGAGTTACATATACACAAGACCAGAAACACACATACACGCCTCAGCCGCGAACTTGCCAGCACGGAAACCCAAGTTTTTCACATAACCCCGATGCATAGTATACAAACGATGCGTGAAATGGAATACAAATTGAAAGAAGCACAAACGGCAGAGAGTCTTCAGGAACAATACCAATATCTCGGAAACAGCACGTACAAAATAAGAGAGAAAAGTAAAAACCGATCTGCAAAAAGCCAGGGCAAGGCAAGAACAAATCCCTTACCCGCCGAGGTTCGAGCTTTGCGCTCAATTGTTGCACCAAATAAGTCGAGAGAAAACGAGACGAGTAACGGCGATGTCTGAAACTTCCGAGAGTGAATTCGCGGTCGAAAAACAGAAGGAAAAAGCTCTGCTAAACTGTGAGCGATTGAGAGAGGCTGCAAAGAAGAGGAGGCGCAAGGAATGAAAAACATGCAGCAGCGAAACTTGCAAAGAGGAAGCTTGGGGGGTTGCGGGCTGAAGAGGGCTGCCTTCCTTCCAAGCCTAACTACGAGGCTCGTCACAGCCTCGGAAGATGCTCGATCTAGCTTCGGATGATTTCGAAGGGAGTGATTGCACGCAAAAGCCGGGGCTCTAAATAGCGCGGCAAACCGACACGTCGTTTCTGCGCGACTCTACGCGGGGTTCAGCCGGTGACCACTGTCGTTTTTGGCACCGCGATGACCGGCTGGGGCTGGCGACTCAGTTTTACTAAGCGGGCGGCCGTAACCGGCTCTTTTGCGTGCGCCGCAGGGTTCGTTCGTTTTGTACTAGAACGGGGGTTTTCCTCTGCCATTACGCTACCGCAGCGTCGACCGACTGATTGAATGTAGGCGACGATATCGAAGTCCGTAGTTTTGGGGAAACGTAGTCATCTATTAAAGCTACAAGGAAGGGGACCCAGGGGCGCTGTTTATTATTGGCCTTGCCTACCAAGGCAAGAAGGATATTGTGTTTAGATTCATTATAGACTATAGTAGCTTAAGGGATTTTTATAGGCCCCTAGGTAATAATAATAGGTCTATTTTTATCTGAGGATTTTTGAAAGATGATATTTTGGCTTCTGTTGAAACTGCTTGAGATTAGTTATAGAGTTAATATATCTTTAAGGATTTTTGTTTTTTTTTAAGAGGATTTTTTGAAGATTATATTTTTTCATGGTGAAATATATGAGTTTCCTTAATTCTTCTTTTGCATTAAGATACTTTTTAATGTAAATGGCAAGGCCACAGTGTGACACACCCCTTGTTATTATTACTATTAGTATTATTAAGTTTTTTCTGGTAAACTTTCTCCTTTTTTTTAAATCTGAAAAATATGATTTTTTCCACACACAGAAGAGATATTTGTGAAATAAAAAGACGCTAGTTTGCCAGATTTCTACAGCGGGTAGCCAAAATGTAAAGGATTTTTTTATAAAAAAATTCATATCTGGTCTACAGCCAAAAGCTGGTGTTCCCAGGACCAGGCCTATCATAGCAATCACACTCCTGGTTTACTCCAGCCCTTTCCTATTTTCTGCTGGCTATATATAGCCAGAAAGTTAGCTTAAAATCAAGTGTTTTTTGAGATTTTCGATAGACAGAATCCAACCAAAATTTAAGGAAAAAACGCAAGATTTCGGTTCCAGTATCTAACCCAAAACAAAATTATGTTTTTAAAAATTACTTTCATATTTAACTTGTAATCAAAATTGACTAGATCTTCCTGTGGAACATCACCACTCTGGCTACATCACAAAATTGAACCCCCCAAAAACAATTCCAGTGACGAGTAATTGGAACTGGTGCATGGGGAATGTTTTGGGAATCCTTTGTCTGGTCTTCCATAGATCATTCGAGTAATTGGAACTGGTATATGGGAGATTTTTTGCGAATCCTTGGTATGGTCTTTCCATAGATCATTCAAAAGAATATCAGAAATAACTCCCTCATTTTCAAGTTTAACTACTTCATTTTTTCCTTAATAACTACTTCCTTTTCTTATTAACTTTTTAAAATAACTATCTCCCGCCTTTCTAATAATTACCTTCATTTTAGGATTATCTCTCTCTTTTCTCCTTAGGAAAAAAAAATTTCCTTAGGAAAAAAAAACCATTTGTCTTTTCATGTCCATGAAATGTATATGAATTTAAATTAAATTTGACATTGACAAAAATAATGATGAAAACATTATAAAAAAAAGAAATAATTCATCGACACTGGTAGTGTGCAGCAATGCAGAGCTCAAATGATTTACCTCCTCAAAGAAAGTTTTCGAAATAGAAAAAACCTACTTTTTTCTAGCCATTCTTTTTTGGACATGACAATGAAAAACTATCCAACATGTAATTATATGTAATTATGTTTTATCGCCATTTCCAAATACAACCTATGACCCTTTTCCATTGTAAACACTCCAATGAAAAATGCCATTGACAATATACAACAATGTATTATATTCACATATATTCACATTCAGATATCCAATTATGATATTATTCGGAAAAAGGGACTCAAAGTGCAAATTACACAAGTGTACAGCCTTCTATGCTAATGCATCTTTCATTTCCTCTTACTTTCCATTTCATAGCTTGTTCTTTTGCATTGTCCACTAGTATTTTTTTGTTGGTGTGGGACAAGGTACAAAGGTGGGCATTCTCCAAAACATGGGGCCTACAACAACAAGGTGGTAGTTGAGTCCAGGCTCACATTTTGAAAATGTCATGTGCCTGTGGGTCTTAAAGAACATAAAGCATGAGTCAATCGTACTTTCAGCATAAGATAGGTGAACCCTGACATGTGAGGAGTATGAGGGATCTTACACCTATTATCTAGGTGCAGAATGAGCCTTACACCTTAGAGAATGCATAAGATCCCTCCCCTCCTAAATTGTAGGCATAAGATCTTTACTCTTTCCTACAAGGGATCTACAAGGGATCTTCATGGATATAAGGTGCCCTTCCATTCTAGTGCGAAGTTTCTCCAAGTGCTTTGTGCAGGTGCAAGATATCTCTTAGGCATAAGCTGCCTTTTTTTTTTAGTAGACATTATTAATATGTAGAGTAAAGATCCAAGGGTGAGGGCATTACTGAAATAAGGGCACACAAGGTGAGAGTCAAGCACAAGCCTGATTTCTGTAATGCCCTTGCCTGTGAGCTTTACGGTGTAAAATTAGATGCCAAAAATCAGAAGGGGAGCTTTTACATTTCTCATAGAGTCTATAAAGAAATTAGAACACCTGATCATGGGGCAGAGCAAATATTATATGTTATAATGCACCCTCCACATACACTACAAAATTTCTAAGAAGTTTTTTAAGTGTAAAAAGGTGCCTTCCAAATAAATACAAAAGGAAATTTTGCTGTGATGCTCTAATTTTAAGGCCTGATCCAAAGGGCTCACATAATTAGAAGGGCAGCCCCTTACAGTGAGGGGCTACTGTAACCAGATCTGACAATTACCAGAAGAAACAGTGGGTGAAGAAATTTTGCTCACCAAATTTTGAGACTAAGACAATGACATTTATGATGTCTTGTCCATGAAGTATAAAACTATGTGCATTTAGACTTCATATTTGTCAAGGAACCATTTTGGAAGTGACTTTCGAATTGAAGGACTTGCCCATCTCCTTGCACGACTTGCTTTGTGGTACTGGTGTTGGGTTTACGTTTCCTGTTTTTTCCTCTTAGGGCTCCCCATTTGTGGGTTCTGCACTTTCAGGTGTGGTCTTTTGTTTGGACTTTGGTCCTTTCTTTCTTTCTTCTCTTGTTCCCTTGCCAGGTGTTTTTTCTTTCTTTATTTATTTATTTAAATTTTCTTGGATTATTGCTCTCCATAGAAGGATGAGAACCCCCCCCCCCCTAAAGGACAATAAGGCTTCAAGTGTTGTGAGTCACTTTCTATAGCAAGTAGTAACAATAGTTTTGTTGTGATGTTTTGGAACTATGTGGAAGGACAGGATGGCTAATCACTCCCACGCCCCCCGCCTCCCCCCCCCCCATCAAACTATGCAAGTGGCAGTGGGGCGTGTGGCGCCTTGCATGTGGTAGGGCATAGGTAGTTTAAGCCTTGGAAGGAGCAACTCCAAAGCTCAGAGGAAGGGGGCCCCTAGTGTTCACCCAAGTATATTCAACCTTGTCTAAGGTCACTCTAAACAAATACCATTCCAGTCAAATCCAGCTTAATTTTCAGAAAGCCCAATTGGGAAAAAAAAAAGAGTAATTAATTCAGATAATTATTTTACCAATGAAAATCATTCTCAATTCAATAACATTTTGATCCCTTGGTCAAAAAATTGTAAAACGACAAACATATACACTTCCTCATCACTAGCTTTCCAATAATACGAAAAGTAGAGCAAGGGACCCCACCACTTAAGAGGGTAATGGCATGTGACACATCCATCCAAACAAACAAACACCTTTTCTAAATTGAGTTATCTGTAAAGTAACCCTGTCTTCACCGTGTCTTTGGGCCTCCTTTCACCGCCTATCACCTCTGGAAAGTAAAAACATTTTATTAAATCTCAGTATGAAATGCTGCAACAGAGTACGAAATGCTGAAACTCAGCATTTAATGCACGAGGTTCGAGATTAAGTATAGTAGTTGTACAGTTAGGAGCAGTGAAAATATGTGTAGCTGCAAGTGGAGGCGCTGAGGAAAAAGGAAAAGTCGGGATGAAACTCAGTTTACCACCAAAACTGATGGTTTTCTGAGTTTCATCCCCTGTTAAATGCTAATGTACTTTTTTGATGGTTTGCTTAGTTTCATCCCCCCTTGTATTCTAATGTATTTTTTTGCAGGTTTATTTTGGATCTCACCCTCTGTATGACCAAACTCAGGGTTCTGGTGCTGTGTTTTCCTTACTTTACGGATAACTGTAATGTATGGGTACATGTTTCGTAGTGTGTGTGGCAGTAGAGAATTAGAATTAAAAGGGCGCTTGCTCCATGAAACATGGTTTGAGAGTAGGAAACCTATAGCTTGTAAAGCACTCAGAGAAATTTCCAATTGTGTCCGGAGACCACCTTATGTCTGTGAATATCCCTCTTAAGTTATGTTCACACTTGGTGTTAGCGACTCTAGTTTTGAGTCCCCCAACACCACCAGGCTAACTATTTAAGACTTTAAACCTAGTTATCATGAAAATCTAATGTTAAGCTAACATTCTCTTCAAATTAAGCTATCACCCATTTAAAATTAGATGCCACATAGATTTTCATTTAACACCGACTTCACATCAAGTGTGAATGCACCATTAGAAAAGCAGGGAGATAGGTGTAAGATCCCTCCCACTCACCATTAAGGAATAGGCATAAATAGCCTTCGCCTCTTACACATCATGAGGCCCTCATAACAATCACCTCATGCTTTACAATGGATTTATCTTGTGCTTTACAATTGGTAAAGCTCACATACATGGAACATTCCCAAAATGTTGGGCCGGATTAGCCTTGTCCTAGACCCTTTATTTTGTGAATGCCCACACCCTCCTACTTTACCCTATATGGTTATCATTTTCCCTTCCCACCATGTTGTGCATATAAGGGACCAAGCTGTGCTGGTAAACAGAAGATCCGAATCTCAAATCTGAAAGCTTATTGATTGCAACACCTTCAAAAAGTCCCTCTCAATTACACAGCCAATGTTTCTCAGCAGCATTTAAGCCAAGCAATTTACAGGAATGAACATGGCTCAGCACAACCATTGATAATGTTGAAACACAAAGTGGACAAGAGGCCTCAAAGCCTTGAAAAAGTTAAAAATTACAGGTAAACACGTCAATTGCTCTGAGAGCAAGGTGCTCAAAAAATGAAGTGTCTAGTGGTGTGAATTATATGCACAGGTTGCTGAAAAGGTGAAAATCTAGCAGCACCCAGAAAACTGCTATTGTGTCTCCAGGGGCTCAACAGCACAATACCTGCCTTTGGCAAGCATCTATCTCTACCTGAACTTAACAAACAATCTTGGGCTACACAAAACCATCATAACACACCGTCCCTGTAAAAATGAATGCATAAAGCAGTACCTGGATTATTTGTGTCAAGCCTGATAAGAAAGTTCTCATGCTCCCACCATGGAAAATAAGTCCTCTGGGAATGATAGCAGCCCAGTTTAGAAGAATGGAGCATGAAGAGAGAGATCACAGCCCATACCAAGAAGTGTAGATATATGAGAAAGATAACCTGTAGCATCTCATTCAACAATTGCTCATACAATGCTTGCAAGCTGTCGTCCCCGTGCAGTCTCAACCTCATGTTCAACTGACCACCCCCTGGAAAAGCTGCCATCTCGGCGCAATGCATAGCATCTCGTAAGTCGGGGTGCATGTTGTCCCTCAGTAACAGGAGCAACCCGTCTACGTAAAGCATTTGTCGACTCTGGTGGGGTTGCTAAAGAGGGCAATGCTGATGATGCAGGTCGTTTTGCCCAGCATCTGGTCAGTGTCCCACAGTTGCTGTCTTTGTCAGATCTAACGGAAAGTGAGCGTGCCTGGAGTGAACCTTCCATTCTGAAGGAATCGGTGGAGCCTTCCATTGTGGTGCATGCAAGACATGCTAAACTCATGGTTGATGGACTTGAGGACAAAAATTGGGCACTGGCACACTTAAACCCCTGGAAGCAAAAACAATGATGACCACAGGCAGTTCAGTCTTTTTATCAATCTAGACCAGGGCTAACCCTATGAGTTTCTCAAGTACAGCATATCTAGTATTATTCTCGCACCTACCTCATCACCAGCAAAAGCAAGGAGATCACATGCTGAGAAAGGGCTATTCCAGCTATGAACAATGTTCATTTTTGCACCATAGCCCATAGGAACCCTTCGTCACTGATATCATATGGCAAGTACAGAAGTTCTAATAGATTAACACTCTTTACAGCTGCATAGCTTTATACTGAAATCCAAGTCTGTCACATTCTCAAGGAGTTTTAGGGTAGCTGACTCCAACAGATTCACAAGGAGGTTTTCATCGTTGCAAAATTTCCTCTCGCATACATTGTGGATTCCGAGATTTCTCGGAACGAAAGGGAGGTACAAAGACTCACTAGACGACATAGAAATTCTGCCACAATGCTTCAGCTGAGAACCCTAGTATTCACATAGTCAGGTCACAAACATGAGAAGCATGGCAGAAGATATAGGACATACATCCGCATTTTTACCAGTGCTCACATTGCCTCACCAGGGGATGCCGAAACTCGTGGAAAACTGACCAAACTTTTGCATTCTTAAAACAAAAAGCCAGAGTGGCAACAGCTTAGATGTTAGTCGTGTTAACTGGAAAAAGCTTACGATGTCCTTCCATAGACACCAACAAGAAGATGGAGTATGGCTCCAAGACATATGGAACTTGATTGCCGCCATGAGAGAAGGAAGAAATTGTTGCGAAAAAGAAAGAAAAAAAGAAAGCGGCCGTGGAAGAAGAAGAAGAAGGTAGCACCTACTCACGAGTTCTCCTCCTCTTCAGAGTCGATGCAAGAAAACCTCGACAAAAGAAATGTCGGTTCAGCGAAGCGTATCATTCCTGCCGCCTTGTAGATTTGAACACGAAACTCCCCCGTCGTCTCGCTCGATGCCAAATTGCCTGCTTCAAAGAAAAACACGCACACACGCACACACAGAGGCGCAATGAAGATGCAACCAAAAGACAAGAGAAAAAGCAAGAAAGTGGAAAGGGAAAAAAAAAACCAAAATACAAAAAAAGCTTCAGAAAAAATAGCGATGATGAGGAAGAAGGGTATGGAGATACAGAAGCGACTGGATGTAAAGGACGTAAAGAGTGGCAAGCAGGATGTCGCAGGAGATGCGAAGGAAAGAAAGAAAAGAAAAGGGATGGAGAGAAAGAACGCGGCGCAAAAGAGAAGAGCAGAAAGACAAAAGGAAGAGGATTAGCGAGAGAAGAAGGTGCTCAAGACAAGAACAAGGAAAACAAAAATAGACGCGAAGGCAGTGAATGCGGTGGTGGAGGAGGAAGCAATAGTTGTGTACCTTCTTGACCTTAGAAGAAGAGATGTATTCCTGACTGCACTTTCTTTCGCGTTATTAGACGGACAGACGGGGACGGACGCGACGACGAGTAGTGAAGTTGTTAGAGTGAAATGAATGCAATTCATAGCGAAAGCGTGCGGTACAGCAATGCGGGCATTGTTGGATCTAAATAGCAGCAGACCCTAGCCTACTTGTTGGGAGGGACTTGGGGGGGTAGGTTTTGTTTCATCAGCATCATCATTCTAGGGTTTCTGACCCCCAACCCTTTTTCCTTTTTTTTTCCCTTTCTTGTTTCCTTCTTTTTCCTCTCGCTCTCTCTCTTTGACTTTTTCTTGCTTCAATTCGATCCCAAGTTCCCCCGCCGGCACCCCCCCTCCCCCCGCACCCACCCCAATCCCGGGCCGGGTGAATAGACCCCCCACATTGGGATCATGGTAAAAGCCTCAAAATCCATTAAAATGACCCTATTAGGCCCCAAATTTATAGATTTGGACTCACGGACCGTGATTTAGTCTTTGAGGATGATACTTACAAATATTTAGAATATTTAGAAGCAATTTAAATGGGTTTTGGGGTTTTTACCATCATCCCAATGTGGGGTCTATTTGCGGTACACTAAAAACCGTAATAAACAAAGTGTAAGGTAATGGCCAAGAAGCTCGACATTCCTATTCCTGAAGTAAGTGCTTGCTCACGTGAGGTGGAGCTGAGGGGTGTTTGCTTTACTTTGATCGGCAATGCCTTGCCTTGCTCTGAGGGTGTTACCGAGCATTAAAAAATGTCACAATTTTATATTTAATTATTTTCTCATGGGTAGTCGTTGGGTATCTTATTGCAAAGAGTAAATAAATAAATAAACAAGAGAGACCAGCATTTCCTAAAGTAAAATGCCTGCAGAGTGGGCATTTCCCTTTCCACATCGCCCACCTCTTGATAGAGATAAGATTGTGCTCTATCATGTGACCTCCAAATACATTAAGTTTTCCGTGACAAGTTTTTTCATTCTCTGCAAATAGCTATTACACATTATTGAAATGGTACTTCACTCACTCAAGATAACTGAAAATATAAATTTAGAGCATCAAATCCAGCAATTCCATTCGCCTGAAAACAAAAATCTTCACTCTTACAAACAACCATATTTTACTGAACATTGAAAATGATAATAATCCTCCCTTTTATCACTTCCATTGGTGCTCTAAATTTCTCACAAACCTATCTATAGGTAACATATTTAACTATTAGTTCACGCAAGATAACTAAGAAAAAAAATTAGGCCATCAAACCCAGCAATTTTATTGGTCATAATAATTTTTTTTCACATCTACACAATCAATATAAAATGCACTATTACAAAACGTGGGTGCAGTTCATTAGTCTCTATTTATTAGACCATTGAATTTGCTGCATTTTCATTAGGTCTCGTCCATTATGACTAGGGAATTCACATTCAAGAAAGTGAACGTATCATGGCCACCTCGATGAGTTGAACCAAATCTAGCTTAAATTTCTTTCCAATGTGATGGAGGAGGTACCTTATTATTCAAAATTTCTTCCCAATGAGATGGAAAAGAATACCTTATTATCCAAATTTTCTTTCCAATGAGATGGAGGAGGTACCTTACTATCCATAAGGCCCCAAGAGATGCAAAACCGTAAGTATTTTGTGGCGCTGGGGTGCTACCCTATATAAAAAAACATTTTAATAATAACTATTGGGTACAAATACCCCCCAAAGGAGAACCTAATATGCTACAAGTTTATTGTAATTGTGTGGGATGATACCCACTCGAGGAGCACTTATTTTGGGAACGCCCAACTTGGGGGGCCATCACCTAAGTAAAAGCACTAGCAGATAATTACCTCTTAAATTTTGTAGCAAGCATTTTTGCTTTTCAAAATGGCCTCCTCTTTGCCCTCTAGAGGTTTTACTGCAGTTCCCTCTTGATACACTAGAAATATTCTTGCCAGTACTTTACAGCAGTGCAATGCTGCAAAACCTAACATAGAGAGTTAGATGGAGAGTTAATTTTGACATCGAGTTTGTGCCAACTTGACGGCCCTTTAAATTCTCACTTGAGTTTTTGACATCTAGTTTGTGATAACTTGACATCCTTTAAATTCTCCCTTGAGTTTTTGACATCTAGTTTGTGCTAACTTGACGTCCTTCAAATTCTCCCTTTGTTTTTCATACTTTGTACATTCTACATTTTTCAAATCAAATGAGCAGTGTGTTTATAAATAATATTGCGCAGGGTTTTGATGATATAGTTTGTAATTGAGTTATTTGCAAATTGTTGACATAATATATACCCTTCAAATTGTAAACACCTTTGGAGGAATTCTTAGTGTACTTGGAGGAGTGCTTGCTTGCTTGCTTGCTTGAGCTGGGGTGTTATCAAAATAAGGGTTTCAAGCCTCAAGGGCCCTTTATTAGGCCCAAGGTCCACTACTTGGGGGTGGCGGTGGGCGGGGGATGAACATCCCAGCCCTCAAGCTATGTTACCCTACACTTATTGCATTTTTGGGTTAGACACCCACTGCACAATAACTCTGGATGAATTTTGTGAGTTATGCTTGGAATTAGGCTAATTAAGTTTTTTCAGTTGTAACAGTCAGGACTTAAGAGCCAGCCTCTCCCTTAAACATACTCACTCCTTCCTTTTTTTAAAATTGAATTTTCAGTAGTACTCATCTTTGGAAGCATCTTTCTAATGCAAGTACATTTTTTCAAAAGGTCACACATCCCCCGACCCTCACCTAATTTTATTGGCCTTGCCTATCAAGGCAAGGATATTATGGTTAGATTCATTATAGAGTATATAGTAGCTTAAGGGATTTTGGACATTAGGTAGTAGTAGGTCTACTTTTATATGAGGATTTTTGAAAGATGATATTATGGCTTGTGTTGAAACTTGAGATTAGTTACAAAGTTATGATTTCTTGAAGGATTTTGGTTTCTTTTAGAGAATTTTTTTGAAGATTATATTTCTGCATGGTGAGATATTTGAATTTGAATAATTCTTCTTTGGCCTTAAGATACTTTTTAATGTAAAGGGCAAGGCCACAGTGTGGCACACCCCTTGTTTAATCTTTGCCTTCCCATTTGTGTGTGTGCTTTCACCTCCACTATTGACCTTTTGGGATGGACTCTCCTAATGCTACAGCAAAAAGAGCAAAGGAATCTGCTTTTGCATGCAGATTAAGAACCAATTAGAAACCACCTGCAATATAATAAGGCCCTTTTTGGGTTGTATTGTATTGTATTGTATTGTATTCATATACAGAATGATGAAACAGTCAAACATGAACCCTAAATGCCATATCATTGAAGGAAGACAAATTAGGTAGATGCTACCAGCAACTGACAACATTTCTTTGCTTTTGGGGAGGCAAAACAAATTATGGGTTTTTCTATTTTAAACAAACCTTATGGAATACACCCAACTCATGACCTTTCTGTGATTGACAAATTGACATCCACCAAATCCAATGGGAGTTGTTGTTGTTGTTGCCTAAATTGTTTGAAATTTTCCACATTCCAAGTGTTAACTTGTTGGCCCCAAAAAACTCTTCTTCTTCTACAAAGGGCTTCCAATGAGCTTCACCCTAATTGCTAGGGTGATCTTGAGACACTAGTTTTACCCATGCACATGAGTGACTCTTTTGTGCCAAACTATCACCTCTCTTTCATCAAGTTTGAGTCGGTAGTACTAAGTCGATTTAAAGGCTGCTGCCAATTCCTGTAAACTTGTTGAAAAAGGCCTCTTTTCATTGAGCATTCCATGAAGATGAAAGAATTGAATTGCCTTATACAAGCCAAGCACAAACCTTGGGTGAAGCCATCCTTAACATACAACAGATTCTTGTAACGGAAAGAACTTGGTCATTTAGTTTGCCTTCACAAACTAGATTTGACAAGGCAATCCCTTACATGATGTAATATCCACCATGAATTTTCCTTTGTGCAATTGTTGTTGTTGAAAACCTGACATACAACTATTGAACCCAGAACTTTTTAACTATGGCACCAAGCATCAACAATTTCATTTAAGGTCAATTCAACCCATCCCACAATAGTTCATTGACACATGGAACCCAAAGTAAGGTAAAAAGGGGCTTCAATGGGTATGTTCATATAAATGTTGAGAGTCAAAAATTGGAAGAGTCCTCAATGTGTTTCATGTTTTGTTTGTTGGTGTAAAGATCTTTAATTGTAAATGATTTAAAATAAAATCAAAACTTATTATATCTTATTGATGGCCACAATATACTTAATGCGATCAAAATTATCATGACATCATTTGGGAAGGTGGTTAATGATTTCTTTTTTAGATCTTAAAATAAGATATCTTGTACTACCTTTATTTAACAAAATGTTAGATGAAAATCAATACTCCTTTTCTATGCATTTTGTTCACATGAATGTTCCTAATAGTTATGAGAAACTTGTCTTCATGTTATTCCTATCTTTAAAATGAGGACCAAGGATGGGTGAATTAAGTTGGCCAAACGATGACAAGCCCCTTGATCCTTGATGAAAGTTCTATGGAGAAAGACAAGAGACTTGGATTGGACAAGTGATGATCAAAAGATCTTATATGAGTGGTTTAGCCTTTCAAAAGACTACACATAATTTAGGGAGTTGGTCAACAATATGACATGATACTATTCATATTAAGCAAAAGTGGTTCACATTGGGACACAATGGTTCATTATGCAATGGTAACCATGGACATAACTAAACCCAAGGGCATATTGATCAAACGTCACTTTGTCTCATGCAAAGTCATGTAATGAAAGTATCCTTGCAATTATCATCATTGTTATGAATTTAGTCTCATTGTCATGTGATTGTGCATACCAACAACATTTTGTCCTAAGAATTTGTGACTTTATTTATCAAACAACAAACATATATTAATCAAGTCATGAACTTAAGTTGTGATTATCACCTATCAACAATATCAATTTTATATTAAAACGAACAACTAATAAGATCTCCATGTTAAAGAATGAAACCACACCATGGGGCAGCCAATCTGAGCAAAGTTCAAATGGGTTCCAAAAGTTGGTGCTTCAATTTTGGGTTCCATTTCGGGTATGTGGGCTTGCAATTTTGACTTTCAAAAACTATAATCATCTAGTTTTATTTATGAAAATAATTTTGATTTAATAATTTAGGTTCAAATAACCATGTGTCCTTTTATGTAAACATGGTATTCGTCAATATAATGGAATCCAATTAACATGCATTAGTTTTCAATGTCATCAATCAATTGAGTAGGTATTCAAAATGGAATTTGAACCATAGGAATGTGATTGTTTTCATAAACAATCAATTTATCAAACATTGATCACACATTATGGTCAACTAACTAAAATTATCTCAATTTAAAGTATTTTGTGATATGAAATTTGTTCAACTCTTCATTGATTCACTTGAATATGGTTCAATTTGTACCTTAATCCATAGCAATTACAATTTCATGGAGTTTGTCAATCATTTCAAACATTTTTGTAATACATTGGGAGATGTATTATATTAGTCAATACATAATCAATAGATTAATTATCATATCTATTGACTATGTATCATATGACAATGTATTAATCATTGATATATAATCAAACAGATATAAAGAAGACAACACACCATATAATTAGGCTACCAAAGGCACAATATCTTGTGTTGCACGCTCTCTGTTTCTTTCATTTTGTTATTTAATTTAATCTAATATTCTTTTGCAACCCTACTACAAGAGTTGATTTCTTCTCTCCTCCTACACTCCCATAAACACAAAACATTATTAGACATCAAATTGTAGCTCTCATTCCACTTTAACTCCTTTATAAAAACCAAGCAAATTATTTTCTTCAGTTATTAATTGTTCAAAGTAGTCATGCACTCCTTTCATGAGCAATGGTGACATCCTCCTTTTCCTTGTTTATAAATACTTTATGTAATTTTGTTTTTAAACCATGGGTTGAGTAGTACACACCTGCTTGTGAATGTCATAACTTGACCATAGTCCCTTGGACAAAATCAATGACAATTCATATACATCTTTTATTTAAATTGTCCTTTCCAAGGACTAAACAATGTCCATTATTTTTATGTTATTTTAGCTCTTGCCTATGATATAACTCATAAATCCAATGTATTCACACACATAAGTTATAATTTTAAAAATTATTATTTTCTTATCCTATGGTTTACCCTTTAACAAGACTCTAAGAAAAGAAATCCAACCACCAATCTCAACACAAGCCCCATAGAACATACATTATGTTTTTTTATGTTTTACTATGAAATAATAAAAAACAATGTAGTTTTTAGTTCATTTCTCATGAACAACGTGCATCCATCACCACAAACTAATTCATTGTTTATGGATGAACTTCATAGACATCATTATCCATTTTTCATCTAACTGATGAATTTACTCTATCATTGTGCACTTTATATCCAAAAGGTGTTCAAAAAGGTTCTTTGGACAATGAACCAAATGGAAGCTTTTATGAAAAACTCCTTCAAGTTAGTTCAGAATACCCAATACGTGTATAAACAAAGGTCTTGCCCCAATTACCAAATTAATTTATAATTCAACACCAATATGAAGAAGTACTTGCACCATATTAGCCTTGTTCATTTTATTTGATGTTTACATTCTTTCATGATCAATATAGGAATTCATCATTTTTTCAAGATTTGCAACTTGACCACCTTGTCCATTTTTACTAAGAATTACACAATTTGATTTTGAAATGACATTTTTTTACTGATTTAATTGAAACTACATATATGTTTTTGAAAATACATGAAACCTATATGTAGTTTCTTAAAACATATATATATTTTAAGAAAATTGTGTACACCATACCATGCATTTACCCGATTAATTGAAGAAGGTTCACCACCCTCCTTTGAGTCCCATCTATAACTTGTAAAATGAACTTGTAACATTTTGAATGTACATAAATGGAAATTTAAATGAAAGGTTAATTTGATAATCAAAAATTCAATTGGTGCCCTAATACTATTTGTCAAAAAACAAGACATGGTCATCAATGCATCTATGTTATTGTGATTTGTCAACTATATGAATGTGTTATTTTTTTTATGATCATTGGACCATTTTAAGTTACTTTATCACCTTAGAAAATGATACCTCTTAGTTTTGATCTTTGAGCTACTAAATTAATTGAATATTGCAATTCAGGTGTGCACCAAAATTGACTTGTGTGGTGCTTACAATTTGGTCATGTATATTTGAAAATGTGGCAAATAATATACATGATTTTGAACAATGTGCTATGATATGTATTTTCGCTTTAAAAATGTAGATAATGATGACCATCTTTCAACATTTAATGAATTATGTTTTTCACAAGTACTTGGATGATTTTGTAATTTGTCTCATTAATGATGTTTTCAAATTTTCCAAGATTTTGAAAAACATGAACAACATCTATGAAATTTTGGAAAAACTTAAGGAAATAATGCATTTAAATGCCAAATTATAAAAATCACATGAATTTGCATAAGAGTGATGTGGAATTCCTTGGCAACATCAATTATGGTTCTAGCACTCAAATGAACCTTCATTTCATGTTCAAATCATTGTGGATTGGGTTACCACAACTTTTATTCAGCATGTTCAATGTTTTGTTGGGTTTACCCACTTTAATACATGTTTTCTTGCACACTTTTTCAAAATAATGACCATTTTCACTTGTTTGATTTGAATGGATAAACATTTTGGTTGGTGATCAAAAGCTAAAATTGTGATTCAGTATTTAAAGATTTCATTTGTGACAATTTCACTCTTGATTCATGTAGACTTTTCCAAGCCCTTTATCAAGTAGAGATTAACATTTTTTATTTTTATATAAGAACCATGCTTTCATAAATTGGAGAAGACTTCTTTCATCACGTTGATTCTTATTTTCATAAGTGTTCTCTTGTTGAAACTAATTGCAAGATTCACAGTAAAGAACTTTTGGGAATTATTGATTCCTTGATCCATTTGAAAAATGACATCAATTTCTTTGAAAAACTCAACATGAAATCACTATGTATATCACTAGATATAGTTAATATGTAGGTGTAAATGTAGTTAGAACAACCTAACACATGTGCCCTATTAGGTGACTTTTTAAGAAAATTGATTATTTGTGAATTGAATTAACATGGAAAATTATCACAGTATTTTGGCCATTTCAACACATGTTCATCAAATAATTAATTAGTTTTGAGGATTCCATTTCAGTAAATGTTATATTCTCACATATATCCCTTAGATTTATTTATTTTTTGAAACTTGGATTTTTTTTGAAAATAAGATGATTAGTGTCAAGTTGCCCTAGGTTATATGGTAGGGTTTGTTACAAATGTTAATGGATTGAAATAAATGTATAGTTCAATAATAAAACATACTTATAGCAAAAGAAATATGACATTGTACAATAAGATTGTATTTCAATTACATGAAAATAATGTTAAATAGTACAAAAGTTGGTTGCATTCTTCAAAAAATGCTTAAATGGGTACTCTAGTAAGCTTTTTATATCCATTTTAATTTTTTTGAATTTTTTTTAAGATCTTAAAATATTGTAGAAACACATTGAATACTTCCAACATTAAGTGAATTTTAACCCTATAACATGCAAAACTAAACCATGCTACATTTTTGGTTTGTGTTATTGTGTTTGCACTCATTTCATGATTACTCATGCTTTGAATTGGAACTAAACTTGGTGGGCACTGTCAATTTTGCAATTCCAATTCATTATCACATATCATCCTAGGCAATACTAAGAAAAACTAGATGCATTGTCTTCTTGTTTTTTCTTGTACCTCATGTCTAAGGAGGGTATTTAATTCTACAGTTATCTATGTGATATCATTTTGAAGAATTAACATTTTTGGTTTCAAGTATCATTTCTAAATCTAAATGACAAATTCATGAAATTGTTTTTGATGAGGAATTCTTTTGCTATTGTCATCAAGGATCTTTTGAAGAACCTTAACTAAGTGCACCTACATTCAAGTCTTTGATGAAGTAAGTGCACAAATTTGAAGTGGGCAATGATGATAAATCCATCATCAAATGATTAAAACCTTTGCAAAACTTATTAAGTTTTTGAAGGCAATGTGAACTTTGAAGACTGACATTCACTTTGAAGCTGCCTCTGCAGGAGGAGATGCTGATTGCTGTTCAGACATCATGTTTGGCTGGTCCAGTATCTCCACAGTATTTGATCCATCTGGAGGAGTCACAAATGAACAGTAGAAGCAGAAGTACCATATGACGGTGAGTGCTAATGCAGCCATTTCTTTGATGGGATTTGATCCATTTTGAACCTCAGAAAACTTCCATGCTACATGTGATACATGTTTAGAGTGAAAAAAATTAGTCAATGAGAGAGAGGAAGAGAGAGAAAGCCCATCTCATGTATCTCACCTGGCATGTCTTGTTCCAAAATGTCATTTCCCCCTTAGAAATTGCATACTTCATTACCTTCCAAAGATTCACTGTCCATGGCATGTGAATTATTACTGTTTTAAGAACTACCATTGTGGTGACACGAGGAAGGGCCCTTAAAGATGGAAGAAAGACTTGATAGCTTTTCACTGGATTCTGAATGGTTCTGATGCTTCAGCTTCACTTTCACTCTGTTCACATGAAGGAAGGGCATTGACAATTGATTCCTCAAAAACTGAATGCTGAAGTTTTGTACCCATCTGTGGAACCACCCAACATCGTGCAAAAACCAGGAATCTTCACCAGGTACAGTGATTGACCATCTGAATGAGTTTGTTGGAAGTGGCATCTACAAACCTGACGTAACTGCTTTGCATTTAGAATGCATGTGCATCATGTTGGTGTTGTGAGAAAAAGCACATGAAATTGTTTATGTACTTTGAGAACAGAGATACTTGTTCCTATTGTGACAGTTCAGTATAGAGTTAGGATTTGAAATTCTATGCCTGTTCAAGCAAAGCCCAATGATCCATGAAACTGTAGAGAATTAGGAATTTAGGTGTTAGGGTGTGCATATTGTTTAGCATACTCATAAAGATGAGTTTCTATGGGTACCTGAATTATCATGACACAAATGACAATGCTAGAGAAATACCTGGGTGACAAGTGCATACAGGGGCAAAGTGCTTTAGCTACACATCCATTGTACTAAAACTCTGTGCTGCTCATTGCAGCACCATGTGTGAGTAACTGGTAAAGTAAGCATAAGGCGAACAGTTTCTACAAGATTGCAGAGGAAACTCACTCTTCTGTTCTAATTGTATGTCACTTTTGATTCTATTACAAATGTTATCGCTTGCTACATCTAGTTGATGGAAGACTGGAAAAAAATGGCTGACAACTACTGCAAAGGATCGGAGCTTACACAATGGCTAAAGACACTCCAACCATCCATGCCTTCCCCATCATGCACGAATGGAATCCAAAAGCATACTGCGACAACACCATACAGCAATGGTATGTAGCCACACAGTCAAGCATGTTGATTTCCAGATAGAAGTGTCAATTGTCTTGCAATCTCAAAACATTATCATCGGCATGAGCATGATGCTTGAGGAAGTTGTTTTCAACTCCAACATAGTAGTAACCTACTTTTAGGTTATGAATGGAAAAGGTGTCAAAATGCATACCAGAATCCATAAGAAGAATGCAAGCTCATAAGCATTCTGCAAGTCACATGATTAACATCACACCAAAAGACAAACACAAACCCTGTTGCACAAATCAGTAATGAGATGCGCATTACTCTTATGTGGATCTATGATGATAGGGTCTACAAGTTATACATTCTAAACCACAAAATCTCAGATGAATGTCAAATTCTAAGCCTGAAAAATCTCCAAGATCCCTTGTGCACACATATAATGTTTTGCTACAGAGGAACTCTGAGTATGGTGATAAATAAACCTGGAAGAGGACAAAATGTATAGGGTGCAGAATGAATCTTGGGCTTTTGAACCAGAACAGATCATCCCAAAGACGGACAGAATGTGTAGGAGTGTGACCCATGATTGTTAGCATGGTGATGTGTATGTCTGCTTGTGAACACTGTCACTGGTGTGTCAACATGCTTTACAGAGCCTCATACTTCATGGATCCACCCACATATTATTTTCTGAAGCTTAGGTTCAATTATCAATATCATCTGCACACCACCAATCAAGTACAAGAAATCCTTAGACATCATCCCATCACCTGCTTCTGAATCTTATGGATCAGAGAACAGAAAAGTTGGCCATATGTAACAGCAGCATAGTGTAGTATATAGTCCACGTTACACATCTGAAGGAAGTGCAGCAAAAAACCCTTATGCTGAGAGCAAGCTATGACTGATTGTAGACAAGAAAAGTTGAATATAGTAATGTGTGCTTACAACTAAAGCTACAAATGCTCCATAGAAGTATGTGTACCAACCTCCAAGCAGAGAGCCACATGTCAGTGTGCAGAGGCTAAAACCCTAAACTCTGAGTTCTTCTGATTTAAGATACCTTGTAAATACACTACTATGCACACAGTAGTATGTGCAGAGGAAGAATTCTGGAATATGCACACAGTTAAGTCAAGCCAAATGAAAACCTAGTACATCGCAGAAGGGGAACAGCAGACAATGCACCATGGACATTAACAAGCAAAAAGGTGACCACAAATGCTCACAAATAAGCCCTGTAAAAGACAAGCACATTCATTGGAGGTCTCATTGTCTCAGATAGATTTTCAATGCAGAAATACTCACCTAAATTCTCCATTGTCACAGATAGATTGTGCTTTTGCAACTCTTTTGTCCATCAGCCCTACGTGAAAAAGATGAGTTGTATGGATTAGAGCAAGCAGGTTGAAGAAAAGTTTGAGAAATTCAGATCACAAACCTGATGCCTACTACAACTCTAAAGTCGACTTCCATGGTCCACTGTATGTATTTGTAGAAATCATACTTCTTCAATAGCTTATGAGTCCGCACCACACACCAACAGACATCCATATCTCTTGAAGAGTGTGACAAGGGAGACAAAATTATATGAAAGCAACTCATTGAGCCACAAGCACCTAGGAATTGTTTGGGATTAACTCTGTTTGTGTGAAACCGAAAGAAAGAAATAAGATTGATGGCAGGAGACTCACAGCAAGAAAACCAACACAAGTGCCAAATAGTCAATTCTTTCAACTGATGTGTAGAATTGGCGGAAAAAACTTACCTGTCAACAGAAAAAACCAACACAGTTAACCTATATATGATATGAGAAGAACTGTGCACTGTGCACTTGGCTGGGAATCATGTGCTTTTTTTTTTGCAGTAAGTTAGTAGATGGACCAAAGGCAGAAAGATCAACAGAGTTTGAGAACACAAGTTGCTAAACATCACACACATTGAAACTCTAGAACTGCAAGGTTTGGGTGTTACCCAAACTCACAATCCACATGTTGACAAAAGAGGCAAAATCTCTGAGGGTTTTGGGTATTTGATGTCAGTTGAGGAAAAAGCAGGACCTGGCTTCAAATTATGCTCCTGCTTCATGGCTGCAAATAATACATCAGCTTAAATGATCTACAAAGACAAATGCTGGACATAAGAACTCACACTTACAAAACTCCCAGAAAATGCTTCCTTCTCTGTCACATGCCCCTCAAGACAAGTCCTTCACTGTTTGTATTGCATCTCTGGCAGAATGACAAGAGTTTAACCTGGCATACCTTCTTTGGCACAATCAGAACTCTCCTGACGAGTCTCTTACTTCCATTTCTTGCATTTGTGCATCTGCTTACATGTCCAAGTATTGGGTCACATTAGAAATTGCCCTCCTCCCAGACTCTGTTAAAAAATGCAAGATGAAGACGTACACCTCTGACTTGTGTACCCTGACAAATTTCCTTCTGGTCTCCAGATCTCACATCTCACCTTCCTGAGCTGAAATGTAGCAAGAGGAAGTCTGAAAAGGAGGAGATTGGCGGCTCTCAGGAGCTTACTATGCAAATATGTCTGTGGCAAAACTAGTGGAATAACAACTCTGAACCAACAACCAACCTGGATACAGATTCCTCTCATAACTTATGGAGAAAATCTCTGTGTTCATGATCAAAGGACTGTAGATAGAACCAGGGAAAAAAGGTTTGATCCTTCTGGGTGCTGTGCATTGTGTGACAAGATAACATAAAAGGCAGAATAAGGAAACCAAATGCACAGGGAAAAATCTGAGTTGGAAACTTTCAATGTCACCTGCAAGAGACCGAAAGGACAGTGGCACAGCTGTAGCACACATGGACTATTGCCAGCACAAATATGAAAAGGTGTATCTGATGTAAGCCCTCAACAGAGATGATTTGGACCTCACCCTGCAACTCCAAAATTCCATCAGAGAGTCAATTTGAATATGACAGAAGAGAGTACATTTCTGCATTTTAGTGTGAGATTCAAGCAAAAGAGCAAGCAATATACATTGGCAACAAAAAATAAAATCTGTACCACTGGACAAGTTGATGTCTCATTTGTGTCTTTCTCATAAGCACATGGCAGCATGCTGGTTCTTAATCACATAGAGAAGCTACAACTGGCTGGAAAACTGTGAGTAGCAGTGAGATGAATCCAAGAACCATCAGCTCTGGAAACACCACCACCACCACCCAGAAATTAGGCAGAAGACCACATACACAACTTCAGAGCTTCTCTTGCTCACGACTGATTTCAACACTGAACCTACTTCATTTGGCATGAAATTTCACTATGAAATGGACTGCAGCAAATCTTGTTTTCCAGAGTTACCAGCAAAACTGTGTCAATCTCTTCAGCAAGCACAGATGCAAAAATAGGGGTCGAGACACACACCATACCTTTATCTTCTCGAAAGTCTGGCTCAGGGATTTCATTTTTTTCTTCCTCAGCCACTGCCACCAAATAAAGGAAAATCCGCAATTTCCCCCCCCAACCCAACAATCACGTTTAGTTTGCTTCATCAGCTGTAGACAAAACACCATGAAATTTCTGTATAATTTCACACATACAGGTAGAGGAAAGCTCACTCTCCCCAAGTAGTTGATCCCGGCCTCCACTAGCAGAGACAACACCACAAAGATTGCACATACACATGCCACAGCCCATGAGGAAGTCTGCTCCAGTCCCATCTCTCTTAAATATCTCTCTTAGGAGTCAGAACTCTCCTTGTTCCTCCTCTTTCCTTACACCATTTTGGGGCTCTCAACATTCAAATTTCCTCAATTGTGTCTGATTTGCCCAGGTTTGTGAAATATTTTATGAATATTTGTTTATATTTGTCTGCAATTTCGGTAGATTGTTTGAAAATTTGACAATTATATTATAAGGCAAATTCGGTCATAACTCCTTGCAAACTTTGTAGAAGACTGACAAAATGTATGAAAATTATCAATTTTTTTAAATTTTATCTCAATTTCTTATCTAATAAAAAGTTCGTAAGTTATTAGATTATGCTTTTCGAATTCTTCCTAATATGGTGAAAGTCATATTTGATATGATTTCCTTCAGATTAAAAATTGTCAATGATTTCTCTTTATGATTATTTATTTATTTATATAGTGCTTCCTAAATAAAATCCCGCCATACGAACAAATAAAATACAAATAAAAACTTATGAATACACCTAGCTTTGTTCAAATTATTGGATTGCTCAATAAGCTGTTATTTCCATGGGAATCTGTTTCAAAACCCATCCAAACTCTCCAACGTTTGGGTTCCAATGCTATTGACATGGGATCATCATTCAGCTTCCAAAACCATGATTCTTCAAGTCTGCATTCTTATTACAGAGTTTCACAGAGTTATACATGGCACTCCTTCTCAATCTAAGTACACTATTTTTCTGTTTCAAAGCAAAAGTTTTTGAGGTTGCTGCTACTGCTGCTGCTTCTGGTCCCTCTTCTCTTCCGCAATTTCATTTTCCCACAACAACAACAAAGAATTTCTACAATTATAGGATGTGGATTGTGAAACCAGGAGACAAACATTTGAAACACGCATACACAGAAACCCAAAAAAAAAGAAACCCACAACTCCTGTGGAAAAGCAGAATCATCAGCAATGAGATGCTTTGATGTGATCTCTCACCAAATCACATCAAAGTAAAATTTTATTTGCAAGAAATTTACAGTTCTCTTCATGGATGGTTTTTACAGTAACAACCTCAGCAACTTTGAACTAGAATTGAATGTCTTGGAGATCAGCTGGCTCATTTTCTGTGAGGCACCATAAAATTTGCCCATGTTGCTGCAATAGTAATCCAATTACAAGAATTCCTAGGATTTCACAAGAGCACCACCAGATTACAACTAGAATTTGCAGTTACTTCCCATCACATTCAATCAGAAGCTGGAGCCTGGAAGTCCCACATTGAACAGATTTATATATCAATGAGTAGTTGTTTTAAATCTAGTCCATATTACAAGTACAACTTCAAGATCCCAATCAGGGATGCAGCCATCTGGGTGCTGAAAGCAAAATCAGGATTCTCTCTTCTTCCCATGAAAGCAAACCCCAATTCATTCATTCACTATTGTCAATTCTTAGGGTTTAAGGGTTTTGAGGTGGGATCATTCTAATAAAAAAACTGTCTTTTGCATCTTGTCTTATGCAATTACAGATGTCATATGCAAATAAAAGAATAAATTAATCTTAATGCTAATCCCATTCACACAAAAGAGATAAAAACTGACTTGGCAAATGACATGGCATTGGGGTTAAGAGGGGTGGATAAATGTGTTGCAATATCTTAACCTTAGGAATAAGTATTTTCATTTTTTTCAAGATTGGGGATAAGATAGGGTGAAAAAAGGAGACTAGTTTTGATCCCTTGATTTCAAAAGGTTAAAATACCCCCTCCTTTCAAAAAGAGCTTCTAATGTTGCTGTCCTTTAATGTTGTTGTTCTTGTCAACATACTCTCTTTCATGTTCACAAGAGCTTGAAATGTTGTTCTCACCAACATACTCTCTTTCATGTTCACAAGAGCTTCAAATGTTTGTTGTTCTCACCAACATACTCTCTTTCAAGTAAGAGAGCACTTGGAATGATAGGAGATATCAGGGATTGTTGGGTGATTTGAATAAACGTTCCTACTCTGCCAAAAAAATTCAAGCATCTTGGAAACGTTTTCTCCAGTTTTTGCCTTAAAATTTTGACTAGTCTAGAAAACTTCGGAACAGTTTTCCATGTTGCCTGAGATTTTGGGCAGAAATGAAAAAAAAATTAAACCTCTATAATCCAACTCAAACCTTTTTTTTTTTAATCATAAGGATTTTTCAAGAGTGCCTAAAGTTTTGGGCAGCATTAAAAAATTCAACCTTTCTAAAATGAACGAAATAAAGCAGCTTAAAATTACCAACATGTCCAAAAACATTTGAGCATTCTGGAATTTTTTTCCCTCATTGAGTAGGGCCCACCCTTGTGATGAGAGATTCTTATCTCCATGTACTTGTTATAAATATAAATTGTAAGCTGCCCAACATGATAGGAAGACCTAGGTAGCTCTATGCAACATTGATGTAGAAGCAAGTTAAAATTTTTGACATTCCATCATCCAATTCAACTCCTATTTTCAAAATGCTGAAAATAGTCCCAAACTGTCCAAGGTTTTTGGATGTCCTATCACTTAGAGGTTTTCCTAGACTTATTTTGGATGGTCAACATAACCATCTATTACTTATTCATTTCATCTCCTTTTTGAACAGATTTTTTTTCACATGTTTCTTATGCATGCCATTTATCTATCACCAAACTTTTATGGTAAATGGAATATAACTTCTTGATCCAAGTCTCCAAAAACTTACAATTTTGAAGGTTGCTCCAAACAAGAAAGTTTAAACTTTCAACAAGCCCGAAGGTTGTATGGCATCAGGGAATATGTATAACAAGGCCTTGGGGTTCACCATTGAGTATCTTGCTTTATATCCCCACACTAGAAATCAGATTTGGGACGTTGACAAGGAGGAGGTAGATGTAGGGGAAGTACTAAGTGGGAATGGGGTGGTCAAAATGTTGTCTTCTCTGGAGATGGAGACAATACGTGAATATGTCATATCGAACTATGTGCCCACAGTTCCATTCTACAAGTACCATTGAATTAACTCATACATAGCATTGTACTCCTCTTGTTGAATAGGTTAATAAAGATTTAACACTTGTCACATATGTAATAGGAAAAGGTTGACGGGAGGTTGCTGGTTTTTCATGAAAGTTGATACATAATATTGGTGATCATGATAGCAATGTGAATATGAGAATTGATAGCTTGGTGTGTGGAAATTGGCTATAGGGAATAGGATGAAGAACAAACCCGCCAAGACATAGAAAAAGCAGAATATAGGGCACATGCATGGGCTAGACATCGAGGGAGGATTCTGTTCTTCCGGAACATTTGTAACATGAAACACCATCTTTTGCTCAATGGTTGGAAATGCGTGTGAAGGATCAACTCCTCTCGAGTGTTGTAGTGGATGAAGACATTGTACGGCTATCATGACCCCCAGCCTAAAAAGCATACACCTATGAAAAAATGTGGGCATATGGCAACCACTATCATGTGGACATAGAACCAAGGCTTCAACACCTAAGCTATAACTTTGGGTGGGCTACATATTTAGGCAAGTGAGTCAGAGTTGAACTCAAGATCAAAATTTTGTGATGGGGAATTTGAATTACATTGGGGTCTTGAAGGAAATCCTTGTTGTGGACTATGCATGCCTACCAATGGTTTTGTTCACATGCTCATGGATCCCAACAAATACACAAGGAAATGCAACCATACGCCAAGATGAACATGGGTTTTGGGTGGTGAACCTTGCACATAGATTGCCACCCATGGTAGAACCATATGTTTTTCCTATGTCTATGATTCAAGTAAAGGCATGGGTAACTCCATATGTATTGATCATGAATAAATACATAACATATGACATTATAAGGTTGCTTAAGATGGGTAAAAACTAATGGAGACCTGTTTGGATAGTGGATGTTGTTATTACAATATTTAATTATAATGTCATTAAAATGTTTGATGACTCAACATGCATGGTAAACAATGCTCATGGGAATGTAGGTGTTCTTTGTTTCAGACATTGTTGTCAATGGCGATTAGCAAATGGTGTTGCAAAAATAACCACGTAACAAATGTGTGGTGGTTGAAGCTTGATGAGTTGTTGTTAGGAGTGGACATTTCAGAGTAAGGTGGAGATGAAGGCAAGGACATGGTTTATAAGACCAATATGGGGCAAATTAATAATTGGGAGGGTGGGGAAGAAATATTAACTACAAATGTTCAATGCTTTGATGCAAAATTACAAAAGGTTTGTGAAGGTGATGACTTTGAGGTGGAAGAATATTTAAGGAAAAGAACAATATGCAAAGTGCACATGGGCTACCATACTTGTTTCACAATTTTGGTATGTGTCGTAGACATATTGTATCGTAGCATGTAAAAGCATATAACTATGTAATCAGTAGACAAATATTGTTCTTGATATATAATTACAATGTTGTCAATATATTCACCAATCAAATTTCACTAACATGATCCACTCAATTGTGAAAACCACTTGCTAAACTAGCTAGTGATATTGACACATTCCACCAGAATGCCATCTTGCATCTTAATTTTCATGTTGTCAGTAGTGTCAATGGTAGTTCACAACTATTTATATAAATGGTCAATATTCAACTTGGATCTCGGTCTTCACATTATTGATGCATATGCTATAATTAATGAACAAAAATCAACTAGCTAATAATCTTGGTCTCAACATTCAGATCAATGTATATGGTATATATATTGATATCATATATAGACAAACCCACAAATATAACTTATGATGAAATTAAACAAGGAATAGGTTGTGAGCTTGTATGCATGAGCATTCGTAGTAAATTATGTTTCACGAATGGTCATAAGTACCTAAATGGTGATAATGGTTGATTCTTCACATCAAGCTAGCAATCACTATTAGTGGCACATCCACACATTGTCCAAAACCACTTACAAGACCACCCTAGTGATATGGACACATTCCACAATAGTGCCATGGCTAGAAAGGTTAAGTGGTTGGAAGCACATGATTCAATATATGTGAATGGACCTTTGACACCATAAATGAACTTCTATTTGTAGCCTTGGATCTTGGTCTAGACATTATCAATGGTGTCAAAGCTATTTCCCTTGTATATATATACATTTCCACAATGGTGTGGCACAATCATTGTTTGCATAACACCTTAATTAATTAGTTTGGATTTTAGTCTTGACATTGTCAATAGTGTTAAAGATCTTTATCATAGTAGTTCCCAACTACTTATATAAATGGCCAATATTCAACTTGGATTTTAATCTTGACATTATTGATGATATGACACATTAGAACGGATGATTAACATTTAACATATGTATATACATGTACATATACATCATATGTGCATGTACATGATCAATTGTGCAATACATAGTTAAGCTTGGATCTTGTTTTGAAGTTGTTGATAATATTGGGGTTCTTAATATATTTATTATCAGAATTCATAAGTAATTATATAAATGGTGAATACTCAATTTGGATCTTGGTCTTCACATTATCGATGGTATGTATATCATATTATAAGTACAACATCCAAGCTGCCTAACTAACAATATATACAAAATATGACCATGAATAATATTCCCATTAACAAGATTATGTATCTATAATATAATTATCACTCTATGGTACATTGGATATTGGACTTCATGTTTGTGAAACCAATATCCTAATATTTTTTAATCTATATGAATATGCTCCAAGTATTCAGCAAAGAAAATAATGAGCCAACAAATAATCTTGGATCTTGGTCTTGATGTTTATATCAATGGTTTCAAATCTAAAGATGAACCTATGATGAAGATTTTGATTTAATTAAAAAAGGAGTAGGTTGCAAGTATATATGCATGAGCATTCATAGTGGACTATGGTTCACGAGTGGTCATAAGTGCCTAAGTGGTGAAATGGTTGATTGCTCACATAAAGTTAGCAATCACTATTAGTCACTTCTCCAAAATCATTTGTAAGACCACCTTAATGATATGGACACATTCCACCACAGTGCCATGGCTAGAATGGTGAAGTGGTTCAAAGCACATGATACAATATATGTGAATGAACCTTTGACACCACAAGTAATTACAAGCCTTGGATCTTGGTCTTGATATTATCAATGGTGTTGAAGTTTTTTCCCTTGTATATATATGATCATGACCATGTATATGGTGTGGTGTGGTGATCAATGACTGCATAACACCTTAATTAATTATCTTCGATCTTAATCTTGACATTGTCAATAATGTTAAATATCTCTATCATAATAGTTCCCAACTACTTATATAAATGGCCAATATTCAGTTTGGATTTAGTCTTGACATTATCAATGAAATGACACATTAGAAAGGATGATCAACATTTAGCGTACAAGTACATCATATGTGCATGTACATGATCAATTGTCTAGAACAACATTTAAGTTTGGCTCTATCTTGACGTTGTTAATACTATCGGGGTTCTTAATTTATTATTGGAGTTCATAACTTATTAATTATAAATGGTCAATAGTCAACTTGGATCTTCATCTTCACATAATCAATAGTATATATATCATATTATAAGTACAAAATCTATCATCAATATATTAACATGTAAAATATGATCAAAATAATCCATTAACAAGATCATGTATCTTTCACTCTATGGTACATTGAGTATTGGACTTCACATTGGTGAGACCAATATCCTAGGAACTTTTTGAGCATATATGAATTATATGCTATAATTGTTTAGGAAAGAAAATAATGAGCTAACAAATAATCTTAGATCTTGGGCTTCACGTTCAACTCAATGCATCAAATCTAGAGATGAACCCATGATGAAGATTTTGATTTAATTAGACAAAGAATAGGTTGAAAGCATGTATGCATGAACATTCATAGTGGATTATGGCTCAAGAGTGGTTATTGCCTAAGTGGCGATAAAGGTTGACTGTTCACATAAAATAACAATCACTACTAGTGGCACATCCACTCACTTGTCCAAAACCACTTGTAAAACCATCTTAGTGATATGGACACATTCCACCACAATGTCATGGTTAGAACAATGAAGTGGTTGGAAGCACATGATACTATATATGTGAATGGATATTTGACACCATAAATGAACTTCTATTTGTAGCTTTAGATCTTGGTCTTGACATTATTGATTGCATCAAAGCTCTTTCCCTTGTATATATACATGTCCAAAATGGTGTGGTGATCGATGATTGCATAACACCTTAAATATTTAGTTTGAATATTAGTTTTGATGTTATCAATAGTGTTGATAGTATAAATATTTTTCTCATAACTTAACTCCCAACTACTTATATAAATGGTGAATATTTAGCCTTGATATTGGTTTTGACATTCTAGATTTAATATGACATATTAGAACAGATATGATTATTAACATTTTGCATTCATGTGCGTCATGTACATCATCAATTGCGTAGCACCTAAGCTTGGATCTTTGTCTTGACATTGTTGATACGTATATTATTGGGGTTTTTAATATGTAATAGGAGTTTATAACTAATTATATAAATGGTCAATAGTCAACTTGGATCTTGGTCTTCACGTTATCGATGGTAGGTATATCATGTTGTAACTATAATATCAAAGTTGCATAATTAACAATATATAAAATATGATCATGAATAATATTCTTGTTAACAAGATTATGTATTTATTACTTTATGGTACATTGGATGTTGAACTTCATGTTAGGTGAGACCATATCCTAGTTTTTTGAGTATATACAAATATGCTACAATTATTCAATGAAGATAAGAATTTGAATGAGCAAGCAAATAATCTTGGACCTTGGTTTTGACGTTAGATCAATGGTATTAGATCTAGAGATTGATGAACCCATGATGATGATTTTGATTTAATTAGATAAGGACTAGGTTAAGAGCATGTATGTGTGAACATTTATAGTGGATTATGGTTCACAAGTGGTCATAAATGCCAAAGTGGTGAAATGGTTGATTGCTCACATAAAGTTAATTATCACTATAAATGGCACATCCCTTCACTTGTCCAAAACCTCTTGGAAGACCACCCTAGTGATCTGGACAGACTCCATGGCCACCATAATGACATGGCTAGAATGGTGAAGTGGTTGGAAACACATGATCCAGTATGTGTGAATGGACATTGACACCATAAATAAACTTCAATGGATCTTGGTCTTGACATTATCAATGTTGTTTAAGGTCTTTCGCTTGTATATATATAAATGGTCTTGATCATGTATATGTATACATTCCAACAATGGTGTGGTGATAAATTGTGTAACACCTTAACTTGGATTTTAATCTCGACATTGTTTTAATAATGTTAAAATATCTATCGTAGGAGGTCACAACTACTTATGTAAATGGTGAATAATTAGCATGGATTTTGGTCTTCACACTATCGATGATATGACATATCAAAATGGGTTATTAACATTTAGCATATGCATGTACATGAATTATATTATGTAGCACCTTGGATTTTGCTCTTGGATGAACTTGGATCGTGGTCTTGACATTATCAATGGTATGTATCATATAAAACAGATCTTTAATTAGCATGTAGTTGATCATTAGTAGTATTATTTCCACCAAATAAATATATCTCTTCAATTTACATTAGACCTTTGATTTCATGTTGGTGAGACCAACATATTTTGGGCTTTCTATTTACATATGCATGAATATGTCACTAATAGAAAATGGCCATTTTGCAAGTGGTCCATGTGACTAACTTTTAGTTGCAAGCGACATTTGCAACTAAAATCTTAATAGTCACGTTGAACAAGTCGCAAATGACACTAGTTGCAAACAACAACAAATTTTGGATGAAAAAAAAAGTCAACAAAATACGCCTTCATCCTTTGACTTGTCATATACGTATTGTCGCTTGCAACTAGGATGCGACTTTTTGGGTGAACAAGGGAACAAATTATGTGTTGCCACATGTCCCAACTCTTAAATATATCTTTATTATTTTAAAATAATCCAAGACGTTTAATTTATGTATTTGGACGATTTAGATTGTGACACATGGTGCAATAGAAATTTACCATGTGGCATATTAATTGAATTTGTCCAAATTCAATTTAAATCAATATTTAGGTATGTAGGTTGAACTAGGTACTTACCTACCTATATACCTACCTACCCTTCTAGGCTAAACACCTATCTAGATAAAACGTATTTACCTACCTAGGCCAAATATCTACTTAGGTAGGTAAGTAGGTAGGAAAGTAGGTAGGTAAGCTAGGGAAGTATGTAGTTAGGTGTAAACACATGAATATTTTTATTTTATTTTGGGTTAAGTGGTTTTCAATGGCTCATCCCATATGTGCATGTTTTTAAATATGAAAATATACAGACAAAACACCTTGTTTATATACTTTTTAAAATGAGAATGAAAACCAAAACATATGGGATAAACTTTTTAGTTACAAGTCATTTGCAACTAAATGTTTTTAGTTGCAAATGATTTGCAACTAAAAAGCTTATCCATATGTTTTAGCTTTCATTCTCATCTTGAAAAGTATATAATTAAATAGATAATTGACAACTTACTAGCCAATTAATTAACTAATAAAATTACTAATTGTTTAATGAATAAAATAAAAGACAAATAATTTAATAATTTAATAATTTAATTAATTAATTAACAACTAAATTAAATAATTAATTTTATAAATTATCGAACAAACTAATTATTTATAGTAATAATCATTAATATATTATGACTATTGAATTAATTATATTATTTACAATTATTTAATTAATTAACTATATAAACATTATTAATATATAATTTTCATATATTAAAAATTAACAATTTAAATAACAATTTCCAAAATTGAAATGTAAATTTTCAGATTCAAATAAAAATATTCAAATTGAAATGTCCATTTTTTGATTCAATTAATCATTTTCAGACTAGAAGTATTAATTTTGAAAATCCCAAATAATAATTTGGAATTCAAATCTCGGGTTCAAATCAAATGATTATTGAAAAGTTAAATGAATTTTTTTTCGAAATTGAAATATAAATTTCCATATTCATATAAATATATTCAAAATTAAAATGTCCATTTTTATAATCAATTAGTAACTTTCTGAATTGAAATACTAATTTTTGGATTCGAAAACATGAATTTAGAATTCAAATATCAATTTTTAGATCAAAGAAGCATTTTTTAATTTAAATTGAAAATATCATATTCATATCAAAAATTTGAAATTCAAATCATCTTTTAAACAATTGAAATAATAATTTTTAGATTCAAATATCAAGTTTCAATTTCTAATATTGTTTATAAAAACTAAAATAGTAGTTTTCATAATTGAAATATCAACTTTCAGATTTGAATAAAAACTTCAAAGTTCAAATATTCATTTTGAGATTCATTATATGAACAATATACATACGTATGCATATACATATATTTTAGTACATACATTAAAATACACCCGTATATCATTGTAGAATACCTTTAGGATGCAACTAATTTGGTGACTACTACGACTAATGGGACGTATCAACCTATTAATGGATGAAAATGAATGTAAAATTGATTCAACCAATAGGATGAAAATTTTAATAGTTGCATCATAGTTGTGAGAATGACCAAAATAGTTGAAATTTGGTTTTGTAGTTGCAAATATTCCCAAATCCAATCGTAAATGACTATAAGTCGCATGTAGTCGTGAATGGAGTGGTTACATTTTAATTGATTTCTACTAGTGTGTGTAGATTTTGCAATAAAGGTAATTAGGAGGCCAATAATCTTGGACCAAGCTCATGGCCATAAATGCCTAAGTGGTGATAATAGTTCATTGCTCACATAATTCAACAATCAATAACATATCCACTCACTTGTCCAAAAATGCTTAAACTTACTAGGCCAATGATATGGACATGTTCCATGAGAGTGCCATGGCAAGAATGGGTTAATGGTTGATATTACTTGTGTAACTTGGATCTTGTAGCTTACATATTGGTCTTGACATTGTTGATAGGTGTAGATCACTTCAAAAGTGAAGGAAATTTCCAATAGAAACATGATTGGTAGGCTTCAACTGATTTAATTAACAATATATTGGTCTTGACAATATTATTGATGGTATGGGAAAGTTCATGTTGATTGTGAATATATTACATTGCCATATAAATCAAGTTTTGTGCATGACTAATCAATGATTATTTGTGTGTAAGCATTCAATGTTCCAACCAGTTGAATGAAATGATAGGTCAATGCAAAATTTATTAGTTTTCTTGCAGGTGCACATGTGTAGGCCTAGGCATGTGGTCACAAAGGCCATAGTTATTGTATGTAATTAGACAACTTTTAGTTCTAGAAGTGTTTGGTACTAGTTCACACAATTGGGGAGCAACTAACTTGAACTTACATAAGAACTAACTAAAAAAGAAGGGTAGATGTGTTTATTCTTAGAGGCTAAACAAGTATGAAAAATATTGGAAAATTGCATGCATATACATAGCTAGCATCAAATTAAATCTAGTATGGACATATACATTGAGTTATAATAGGTGATTTTACCACATGAAAATGGTCCTTGTCAAGATTGTTCATTGTTGTGAGAATAGTTTGATCATCATGGTGTGGCCTAGTGACTTGGGCTAGTATAGTTTTTTTTTGTACAAAACTAGTGCAATGTACATAGTGATCATGAGTGCACATGCATTCCAATGGTGGGGAACTTTTGTGTTATACGGTCATCCCATTTTTCAATAATATATATTTTGTGTACATTTTCCACTATGTAATGTACCTTGGGCTTATGTGTGTTTAATCATGGCTTCAATCATGTTATTATATTAAATTATCATATGTTGGCTACCTCCACTATGGAACATGTTCCACTGAATCCATAAGCTAGCCAATACCATTTGACACCATGCAAAGTTGAATATCAATAATTGATAAAAATGTCAATTATTAACCTATATACACATAGTCAACCTTACATTCCACTGAATTAAATTAATTGTATTGCATGTACATGTCACCCAAATGTAACCACTCATGGATCACACCTAATGGAATCCAATAGGACACCATACTAATAGACCACTAATAGGTATAATAGACAAATTCACTAGACCTTAAGTATTGTTAGTCCAATCCACTAAGCATTAAGTTGAATTGGATGACTCCACTAGACCAATCCACTATAATCAATGTATAGTGGAATGACACAAGTCCCATTCCACTAAAATTGTATTTGGGTGGAAGTGTGCAGTGGTGTTGGATTAGGTTTTATAATAATGTATGTTGGTTGAGTGTACTAATCGTCACTCACTCCTTGGTCACAACTTCAAGAGGGGGTTCTCTAGATTGTTCCATAATAGTCTCCTTTTCCTTTCTCCCCTAAACCAGCTATGGTCTTGGAGAATCAATAGGTGTAACCTCCTTTGACAAGGGAAACCAGTGGCATAAACTGATCTCTAAAACAAGTTTAGAATAACAAGTTATTGCTTTCCTATCAGCTCTTATTAATATTGTTGCTATTTGTTTTTGGTGTTCAATCCACTAGGTCAATTCTATTGACATTTGTGTCAACATAATAGAACACCAGTTAATATTCTTCCCCTTTTTCCAACTTGGCATGATTTTTTTTTTTTCATCCAAATGATGTTCCATTGCTCCTTGTTGATGAATGCATCCAATCCAGTTATGTTCTTTAGGGCCATTTGAGCTTTTTTGATTAATATGTTTGTTGCATCCATCATTCCTTCAGCACTAATGCCAAACTACTTCGTGATTAATGTTTGATCAATGGTGATTCTTTCACCACAAATGACTCCTTGAATTTGTCCATCCTTTGTGGACTCCCATGTGTGCAAAATTCCTCCAATAGGTCCAATCATGGAACCCTTTAATGAACAAATAAGCCTCCCAAATTAGCTCGATGTGCCCATTGCCGTTCTTTGGATCCCATTCGGATCCGCTAAAGCATTTTTTGAATCTCCTTTGCTTTAGTAAGTGTTCATTTTTGGGTTACCTTGGTAGGTGAACCACCTTCATCAACTTGTTTTTTTCCCTTGCACCTCATCATGTACTTGGACCGAGACTTAGTAGGTACTGCAACAAGTATGTTTGGAGAACTAGTCTCTATGTTTGAAGAACCTTTCTTCAACTGATTCTAATGAAAATTTTGCCAATTATTCAACTTCAACCAGTCGTTGAACTTGTTCATCTTTCTTTGTAACTTTGCTTTCAACCTTTTTTTTTCCCCTCAAAATCACTAATAATGAAATGCAGCTGTAGACACTATAATTTGTCTTCAAAAATGCTTCAAGGTTCCTTCAAGTCCTTTTCCAACAATGGCAACATGCTTTAATGATTCAAAAATCTCTTGCTCTATGTATTTACCTTTTCTAGAACTCTCATTACTTTCACAAAATGCAAAAGGCGACCTTCATACAAGTGGTTCAATGTATATTGTTTCAATCGCTCTAAAATCTTGCTCTTTATCTCTCTGCAATTCTCTCTTTCTTTTTTCATTCTATTCTCAATTCTGCCTCCTTTTTATTTGCTCTCCCTCTTAACTTATCTAAGGCATTCATTGCTTGCATTGATTTTTTGTACTGCAATTATAAAGAAGAAACTTGCAGTTCTTAAAGAACAACACAACTTTTAGGGCACACCGGCCCTAAGAAATCAACTTCTATAATTCAATTTATTGAGATATCATTATTTCGCGTGAAATTAGGGCTAACAAATTGGTTCTTAACTAGTTGCCTTGTTAACAAGTCGCTATCACCTATTTGAACTAGTTTTGGTTCAAACAAATCACTATTTGTTCTCCCTTAAATCAAGTTGTCTATTGTTAAACTTTTCATAGATTAAACTAGTTCATTGACGAACATGTTACTAAAATGAGTAGTCTCAACCAATTCCTCATTTGATAGGTTATTAGAATAGGTTTCTTCAACCTATTGCTAATTACACAAGTTGTCAAAATACTTCACATCCATTGGTTCCTCTAATAAAAAATCATTGGGCTGGGCCAAAATAGGTTGAAATGTTTGATCCTCTATAAACCTATAGGGTTTCAACTTGTTAATGTTGACCAATACCAGGTTAGGATCAAATTTGTCAACAATCACTAACATTGTTGCATTGCTAAATAAACAATATTGGATCTTATATGGTCCAAACCATCATCTTTGAAACTTAGGGGTATGTGCTTTGATAGCCCTTAGAAATCATAAAACATAATCTCCAAATTGGTATTTTGTTTCAATTTATTGGTTCTAAGACCATAACGACCAATTCCATTGGTTATAACCGATCAGATCCTATTCTACCAACTAGTTCTCCTACAATTTTTCTAGTTTTCACGAGTGACTAACTAAAACTTTGACATGTTTTGGATCATAGTTCTGCCTTGGCTTAAATGGTAACAGATATTTTATAAGTAGTAATAGGTGTACCATAAACAAGTTGAAATGGAATGTGACTGGTTCCAACCTCAAAAGTAGTTATGTAAAAAAATAGAATTGTGGATAGGTGTTCATCCCAATCTTTCCGATTCTCATTCATTAGTTTTGTGAATAATGTATAAAAAACTTTGTTATTAGACTTAATCTGTCCATTCCTTGTGGATAATAGACAATAGAGCTAATATGTTTCAAGATAAAATGATCAATCAAATAACGAATAACATTGTTAATGAAATGGGTACCTTGATTTGCCACAATAATAAGTGAATAGCCAAACCGAATTGGAATGTGATCATATAAGAACTCAGAAGTGACAATAGTTGTATTGGTACGCAAAGTTCTGGCCTCCACCCACTTGGTAGAATAATCAGTGGCAATTAAAATGTACCAACTACTAGAGTAATGATTCATCAATTTAATAGGTCCAATAAAATCTAATTCCCATTTCTAGAAAGGTAGTAATTAACTTTGCCATATTTTATGCTAATAGGTTTTTTTTTTTTCGTTGGCACAAAACATAAGTTTGATAGAACATTTTTGTTCATGGTTGGCCACCAATAATTGGCATCAAAGATCTTCCTCATTGTGATGTTTGAAGAAAAATGTCCTCCACCAACTCCACCATGTAGCTCTTGTAGTATAGTTGGCACCTGTTTAGGTTGCAAAACATGACAAAACCTGTTGTCTTGTCCAAATCTATAAAATATCCTTTTTTTAAAATAAATGATTTAGCTATATGAACTAAATAATGTTGTTGTGAAGTTGTAAATCTTTTTGGCATCATTCTTGTTAACAAGTAATCATAAATGCTTTGTAACCACTTTGGTTATGAAGTGAACAAGTGAGCATCAATGGTTTGATTAAGTACACCAACTGAATCTGTTAGATTTGGCAATCTTTTTAATGCATCGGATTTACCAGGCTTATAAATAATTTTGAATTCATATTCCAAAAATAACAATAACCACCTAATTATTTTGCTCGAAACTTGTGGCTTATTAACAAGGTATACTAAGGCCATGTTGTCAACAGAAATACAAACAAGTTACCCAGTAAGTAATGTCTAGATTTGTGCAAGGCATAGAGCATAGCTAGGGTTTCCTTCTTAATAGTAGTATAGTTTCACTCATTTGAATTTAACAATCTAGAGGCATACATAACTAGTTGTTAAAACTCTCTCATTGGGTTCTATGCTAATATGGCTTCTATTGCTCAGTGAGATGCATATGTATGAACATGAAATTGAAGCTCCCAATTTGGATTAATCAAAATAAGGGTTTGTATACACTAGTTTTTAATCTCTTCCCAAGCATTTTGGCATTTTTAAGTCCACTCATAAGCTTCAAACTTTTTGAGTAGTTTAGTGATAGGTGACATGATTAAAGCAAAGTTTTTAATAAAACACCTATAAAACTAAGCCATCTTGTTAAAAACTTGGATTTCTTGTGGGGTAATAGGTTTTGGCTTGTTTACTAAGGCTTCAACCTTCTTAGGATCCATAACCTTGTTTTCTTTAAACACTAAGAAACCTAAGATGGTTCCTAAAAACACCATGAATGCACACTTGTCTAAGTTCAAACTAATACCAAACTCTCTACACTTAAGGAAACACTTCTCTTAGTTTTTCAAGGTGAGTTGATAGATCATTGAAAATTGTAAAGTCATCAAGAAAATTCTTCATGAATACATCAATGTACTCATCAAAAGCTTTAGTTACTACCCTTTGATAGGCGAGCGGTTCATTTTTGACACCAAATGGCATCACAACCCACACAAAAAACCCTTTAGTTTATCACAAAGGTGGTTTATGTTGGTCTTCAAGTGTAATTGATATTTGATGATATCTTGAAAACTTGTCCATAAAAGTATAAACTTCGTGTCCAACAATTGTGTTGATGACCTCATTTGTGAAAGGTAATGGGTAAAGGTCCTTTGTGGCTACATTGAGTTTCTTAAAATTAACATAGATCTTCAACTTCCCATTCTTCTTAAGAATAACCACTATTGGAAACAACCATGTTGCTTCTTCAACTAGTTTAATAACCAACAACAAATAACATGTCTTTATCTTGTTTTAAAACTAATAGCATAATTGGGATTCAACTAATAATTTATTTGATGAGTAAGTGGTGTTATAGTATCTAATTCAATCCAATAGTGAACAATCTTTGGGGGAATACCCTTTAGGTTTTTGTATGTTTAGGCAAATACATCTTTGAACTCCTTTAGAAGCTCAATTAGTCAATATATGACAACTAGTTCAAGTGCAAAGTTCATTTTCACATATTGTACATTTTCTTTGGTACCTAAATTGATTTTAACTAATGGTCTTCCTCAATGACTATCCAACTTATAAATCATGTACTCACTCTCAAGAAGGTGTTTCATCAACAATCATCTCTCCGACCTCTAGATGGAAGAAAGTTTCAAGCAAATGCTGTTTGACAGTGTTAGATGGTATAACTAATTTCATAGTTAATACACCTATTGATTTAACATGTTATTTTAAGATTTGTTCTACAATGACAATATTTGGCATGCAAACTGGCTTAGGAATAGGTTCAATATTAATAGGTATTATTATGGTTCCTATTGAAAATAGGTCTAATTTTATGGCAACAATCACATCCTTTTTGTCATTAAATATTCCATAATGGAAATTATAACAAATTAAAACTTCTAGTCTTTTGGTTTGAACACCAAGCTTCTTGGTAACATGTATGGTTTTTATTGTACCATGTGAACCATATCAACATAGCCATGCGCGATAATCTCAATTTTTCATAATTACATTAAAGGTATTGGGGTGTGATAAGGCTATTAGGAGTTTTTTACAATTTCATGTTATAATAAGAAATGAGGGGGGGCACATGGTTGCATGGGGGGTTATTTTTGTTTCAAAATTTGACATTGGATGATTGAGGTGTAGGGTTAATTTTTTTCTTCAACAAAACTTGGTAATCATAGTTTTTGAATTTCAATTGCATAATTACGCTTGAAAAGTTTATAAAAGGTTGGGGTTAGAAACAAACAACAAAATTCATAATGTTCGACAAAACGTTGGTTTCATCCTAGTATTTAATGGATAGTTGTGCAGGCAAGGATGATTTGAGATTCATGAAATATTTAAGGGGTTTTAATGAAAGGTCCAATTGAGATAGAGTAATTTTTAAACATCGTAAACATGTAGGATTAATTTGAAGCAACATAACAATTAAATAGAGTAATGTGATAAGGTGGCAGTTATAACATGGATTTCACGATGAACAAAATTTTATTTAGGTTATGGAGAAGCTCAAGGAAGAGTTACAAGTACATGTTGAATTTTAGGCTATGCCATAATGGTATTTCATAACTAGAGGAAATCTAAGATGCGTTAGATGGTGCAAACTAAATAATCCACCGCACAACCAACAATAGTGTCTAATGCCACGAATTGAAGACCATGCAAAAATTGAAGTGTTTTTAGTTTCATAAAAACCTTTGCAAATTGTTTCAAGTTCATTGTTAGAATTTAAGTCCACCTACAACAAAATCGCCAAGGTATGAGAGTTCGAAAAAATTCGATAGTACCAAATTTGAAGGGATTCGACTTCAAGATGAGAGCACAACTCTCACAATTTGGGATTTTCATCACAAATATGTTAAATTAGTGTCAAATCTAAGGACAACTCTCATGACAATTTTTCGTTCATTTATGTAACATAAGGCCCATAAAACATAGTCATGTGTGATGTTATGAATTTAAAGAAGGGAAAAAATCTTTGATCAAAATCAACTTGATAATGAATGTGTGGAATAGTTGATACATTAAATGTGTGATTATAATTTATAGGTCAGGGAAAAGGAAGGAAAAACATAAAGTAATGGTCTAGAACCATGGTAAAACAAAGCTTTAAAATCAATGGAAAAATGTTTAAGTAAAGTCTTATGGGCTGAAAAGTGGAAGGAACAAAAAATGATATTTCTCCTTTTCCTTCTAATGGCAACTAAGCTTTGAACCTTCCAATGGCCACCAATGAATGGCCATTAAACAAAATGCTTCCCCATTGACCTCCAAGCATTGGATTCATTTCAAGGCCATCAAGTTTAAAACCTTCTAATGGCCACCAAGCAAGATGCTTCCCCATTGACCACCAAGCTTGGAACCTTCCATTGGCCACCAAGTTGGGGATCTTCCCTCACATCCTTCCTTGCTCTTTTCTTTAAAGGCGCAAATTTGGATCATTTTTTTTTCTCTTTTTAGACGTGATTTCCAATTTGAATTTTTGAAAACTTGTTCCTACAATTTTCCTTGGAAGGAAAAAAATGGTGGAAAAAAGGAAAATATATTGGATCATATTAGTACCTTTGAAAGAGTGAAAATGAATACGGGTAGATTTGAATCTTGAAATTTTAGAGAATTTTCATAAGACCCTTCGATTTTGTTACATAACTTTTTCTCAATTTAGATGCAAAGTTTAAGATTTGGTGAGTAGGTGCGCTTTGTAATTAGTTTCCAATGAACTAATGCAAGCTAGATTTGAATAAAATATGTGATGGCAACGACATTTTAAGTGATTGAAGGTCTATTATCAAGTTGAGCTTTTTGCTTTTGTAACACCCTTTTGGGTTTTATGGCACAACTTTTTACTGAGTTAAGTGCAAGGTTTGAGATTTGGTAAGCAAGTGTGCCATGTAATTAGCTTTCCAATGAACTAATGCAAGTTAGATTTAGATAATGTATGTGATACTAACAATTATGCATGGCAGGGCTAAGCTGGTAAAAGGTAATGATGATGATGATGATGATGATGATGATGATGATACCAACAATGTTTTGAATGACTAGAAGTTTGTTGTCAAATTGAACATTTTGTCAACTCCTTATAGGTTGGTTTAAGTGGGTGACAACTTACCATAAAATTCTAGAACTTGGAGGGTTTGAACTTTGAAAACATATCTATCAATTACAAATCATAAATTATGCATAAGAGGCAAACTATTTGTTTTCAACTACAAACGAAATTTAAAACCTAAATATACACTTTGCATTTGTCCTTCACTAATAGCATATGTATTCCAAGTATAATCACCTCATAGAACTAAAAATAAAAGGATGGAAAATCACCTCACATATTGGTTCCTTGTATGGTAATAGTATTAGTTCTTTACTCCTGGGATACCTTTACATTTCTTGACCATGGGCATCCTAATAACATTGAATAACTAGAATCTAGTGCATTTTTATTGATAATAATAGTAACCATATAAAGAATTCCATGAACAAATATCTTTAGATCACTAATAAGACTAAACAATTTGGCTATGGTTTGATTACCCATATGAAGATTATAAGGTGTTGGATTAAGTTCTGACAAACTTAATTATATTCTTAAATTTTCAATAATGATGTTTATTCCAAATCCCCCATTAATCAACACATCATCAATAAAGTACTTACCAACTTGGATTTGAATCACATCCATTTAATGGTCAATAGCCATTATTGCACAGGCAAGTTTAAGTTGAACAATTTTAAGTTAGACTAGCTAAACAAACTTAACTAGTTTGAAAATGTACCATTTAATGGTTGGCACAATCTTCAAGAGCTGTCCCAAGTTGATGACATATTTAATCTTCAGAACTTGAATATTGACGTTTTTCAAAATCTCCTCCAAAGTCTTTTTTGGTGCTATTGTTTGTGGAGTCAACTAAACATGTTGTTTACTTGTAATCGGTTGACTTATTGTTTCTAATATACCAACCTAATTCAATTGAAGTAATCTATTTAAATCGACAAATGCTTGTGATGTTAAATCACTTCCTTGTAATTCCCTGATGGGTATGAACAAAAAAATCATGCAATTGTTCTTCTATTTACCAATCAATTGCTACGTTTGCCTTCACCTATTCATGTTCTTTAAGAACTTGTTGCTTTGGTACTTAGCTACATGTCATGATAATAGCAACTACATTGACTAGTACATTATTAGGTTTAGGGTTTTTTGCTACTATAGTGGTAGTAGTGGTTAGTTTAATCTGAAACACATTCTAGACTTCTACCTTTTTAAGATAATCATGTGCATGATGTTTAGAACTATAACAAATAATGTAAGGATATTTAAATGGCACTCTAGTTGGCTTAACAAGTTGTGTAGTCACTTCGACCACAGATTCAACAACTTTAGTGGGTACAATGAGACACTATTAGATAACATGGTACTTTTGAACTCATAAATCTACCCAATTTGAACAAGTGTCAAAAACACCACTTCGTCATTTTTGACAAATCGATTTTGACATGTTCGTTGTGACTGGGGTGGTATTTTTGATTGGACCATTTGACTGGTCAATTTTTGCCCAAATAAAAAAAATCATGGCAAGTAGGTGGTAGCCTACTTTAGCCTATCGTACTTGACTTACTTTAACCTAACCTAATATATCCTACTTAGCCTACCCTACCTACATTAGCCCTTTAAAGCATATACATAGGTTATAATGTTAGGAATTGAACCCTTGACCTCCTTAATGATAAACCAAGTCCTTAACCAATGGACCACACAATCAAAAGGTATTCAACTTTGTCAATTTTTTTATTTTACATGTTTATCACTACAAGATTATGAAGTATGAAAGTAGGTAGGTTGTAGGAGATAGGTGGGTGAGTGGGTAGGTAGGTAAATAGGTGGTGGGTGAATAGGTGGGTGAGTGGGTAGATAAGTAAATAAGTGGTGGGTGAATAGGTAAGTAGGTGGGTGGGTGGGTAGGTAGGTAGGTTATAAAATTGTAAGTGGGAGTTCAGAAGTAGGTATGTAATGAGCATAAGACATCCCATTTGACTAAAGAACATTAGTCATTTTGACTAATGATGTCAATTTCTTATGTTCAATTTTGACTAGGGCTGTCTAATTTGACTAAATGTATTGGTAAAATAAGTCATCCTAGTCAAGTTCATTGGTAAAAAAAAAACGTTTCAAGCCCTTGGTCAACATGGACATGTCCATTATTAAAAAAAGACTAATTAGTCAACTTGAATAATTTGAAAACCATGTTTTGTAGTAGTGAGGAACTACTAGTTTTTTATCTTCATGTTATGACAAGTTTCTTTTGCATGACCTGTTTTACCACAGTTTGAATAAATTAATTACTACCTAGTAGTGGTATAAGTAACTATGGGTTGTATAACCAGTTTGGATTCTGGTGAGTTATTAAAGCATTGTAATTTATTATAACGGGGCCATTTTTTTCACAAATCACTATAGTTTCCTTATGCTTGATTAGGATATTTCTTATCAAACTTATTGTTTCCAATGTAGAGAAAACATCAATAGCTCTCACTTGTAAATAATTAGCCAATTTAAACAAACATTCATAGTAAACTTCTATTCGTTCGCCAACTTGTTGCTAAAGATTTTTCAACTACATATAAATTTTTTTGTCATTCTTCACAGTTTGGAAGTGCTTACAAAATGCTTGATTTAGTTCATCAAATGTACATTTAGGATGATCTTGTACAAAGTTTTCAGCCCATTCTAAGATGTTGTCTCGTAAAGTGAAACCAAATAGGTTGATGATATCTACCTCCATAGTCTCACCATTAACTTTGGTTGACTTCATGAAAACTCTAATGTGAGCATCAAGATCAATATCCTTAACATATGTGGGATATTGAAGCTTCCGATATGGCAATTTACTGGTTGGTTTAGTTTGAATTGGAATTAATTGATACCATGGTGGCATCACTATTAGAAATTTTGGGTTTTGCAACTATTGTTTGTAACTAAAATTCAATTGCATGCGACACATGCAATTGCAAATATGTGTAGTTGCATAAAACAAGTTGCACATGACATTCAATTATATGCGACATTATGTATGCAACATGTATATACGGTGTTAATATACATGTTCATACATACATACAAATCCAAATGTAGTTGCACCTTATGTGCAACTCTCCTTGCAATTACAATGCAACTAATCAAAATATGACACATGTTTAAAATTAAACAACTAGCCTATGGACCTGTGTCATTATTTAATTTTTGTGTTTTCAAAATTAAAAATTCATTGGATTAATCTCAATCATTAAAGTTTCTACCACTAGGATGATGACATGTGGCACACCATGGAACGGTCATTGACCATTTGACACGTGTTCATTTTAGCACCAATTATATGGTGACATGTGGCAATCAAAGCCCACCTATTTTTTAATTTTCAAATATTAATCAATGAAATCTAAATTGTTCAATTATGGTTAATAAGATGTTGACACGTGGTGCATACGTAGGTAGGTAATAATTAAACCTTATTAAGTAGGTTTATTTAAGTATGCAAGCAGGTTGAAAAGTAGCTACACTTAGGTTATATAGGTAGGTTTAAAATAATCCAATTTTATTTTTTAGGTTTAACCATTTCATAAAGGTCAAGCCTTTTCCATTTACTCATCCCCAATGGCACTCAATATTCGGCAACTACAGAGCTATTGCTCCTACTTATATATTGAGCCAAATATAATTCGAAGCCTAAGGACATGGGTTAAAACATTCCATTGCAAACCTCATGAACCAACCTAGTTGCACATTAGATGCAACTATTGTATTAAATTATACCAACCAAGGGATAACTCTGTTGTTTTTTGTGTCCAAAACAAATTTGAAGTTTTCTTCTTGGCGCATTTAACACACTAAAAACCGTTGAAAACATAATAGAAATGAGAAATTTATGGCCCCCCAAAGTAAAGGGGGTCAGAAACTCCCAAAAAAAACTATTGAACATTACAAAGGCCGGTTCTTAAACACCCAAATAGTTCATTATATGTTGTTTGTTGCTATTAAAATTTTGATGTGATTTGTAAGACTTCATGTGACATTCCTATGCACTTTAAATCGTTTAAAATGAATAAGAAATAAGAAAGTTATGAGGTTTGAAAATAGGAGGGGTCCAAAGAAAAAAACAAAAACAAAACATTTTGTAACTTGGTTATTTTTTTTCTTGTTAGTTTTTCATTACTCCTTTTCTTTTGCACTTCAGAGATGATTATAGGATATTTTAAATAATCACGATTACTTAATTAAATATGATTTTAATATTATTATATAGCTTGAATTAATAATTAGCTTAAGATGTTTGTATATTTGTAGGTTAATTAGTATAACCTATTTACATTAATATTTCAACATAAATAATAAAATTTAAATATATAATACCTATTGAATATATATATATATATATATTTATATTTATATTTATAAAATTGATTATCATTGTAATTATAATATAAATTTAATTAATAATTATTTTAAATATATAATAAATAAAATAAAACATATTTAAACCTAACTTAATTTAACTATGGTTAGTTTAGCCTAATTTAATTTTAATTTAATTTGATTTATTTTAACCATAAGTAGTTTAGTTTTGCTTAATTTAGCCATGGTTAATTTGACTTGATTTAATTTAGCTTAATTTAAATTAGCCATAATTAGTTTAATTTGACTTAATTAACCATGGTTAGTTTTTTTTTAGTTTATTTGACCTAGGTTAGTTTAGGTTAACCTAAGTTAGCATGGGGTTAACTTTAGTATTAAAAGTACATAACACTATTATATATAACCTATGTAAATATATTAAGTATGGTAATTTAAGTATGTATAAGTTTAGGCCATTATTTTTATGACAAATGTCCATATTGTACACATTTAATTGCATGTTAGTGGCACATACAACCATATGGCCCAAAAATTATACAATACCAAATTCGTAGTTGCATAATGACTTGTTGCAAATGACAAGATTTCTAGTAGTGCATGAATATCCTTGGATCAAGTGCTTGCCATCCAGAAAATCCAACATGTGGATTAGGTGGCAATCCTCTAAGTGGGTTTCGATTAAGGGATCCTCTTCTTGGCGATCCTCCATTAGGCAAACTTCTAGGAGGTTCTCCACCCAGCTATGGATATGAATTAACCCTTTTGGGCTATTGGATAGGAACACCATTACCATAAATAGGTAGTCAAGGGGTAACATGTATATTAATAAGTAGAGCTACTACCGTTATTTGTTGAACAAGTACACTTCTTGTGAGAAAAACTGGTTGTTTTAGTTTAGAAATTGGGAATTCTAACAAGATATTGGTTCTGCACCAATTGCTCAACAAGTGGCACTAGTTATAATTGAGTAACATCAGCTACATACCTCTTCTTTCTCCCAAAAATCGATGGATTAGGTCCCTTGATTTTTGAATAATACATTAAACACATGTTAGGATCCATATGTACAAAAGATGGAAATATATTATACCACATCGAATACGATATAATTATAGGTTGCCTTGTTATTAATGGTGTAATAGGTTGCAGCCAACTTAAATCTTGATTAACCGGTATTGGGATGGTAACCAAATTTAGTTGTATTTGGGTTTGATATAGGTACACCAACATGTGTTCATAATGTGCTTAGTACCACAAGCTATAGAAGAGTTTTGAGTTCTTCTTTCATTGATTTCTCCAATTTATCATCCACAAAAGGAAAATTCTTGAATTCATGTCCAACCTGTTAACAATATGCACATGTTAATACAACTTCAACAATGGGTTGGGTGGTTGTAATCGGTATATTTTGTTGAACAAGTGGTCGTTCAATGCTTCCCATGATAGGTGCATTTGACTAAACAATTTGATGAAGTGGTTGTGTTTGTTGAACAATGTTACCAAGATTTGGTAACAAGTGACTTAATAGGTTGATAATGTAAGCAAGTTGTTAAACCTAACATCTGTTTTAACCTATTATTTAACCTAACATGTAGTATTAACCTAACCAATTACTAAACTTGGTAGGTAATGACTGGGATAGATAGGTTGATAGGTCAATCAACAAGTAATCTATAGAACCTTACCTTGATAAAATTGGTAGTTGGGCAAATAGTTAGATAGGGTGTAATTTTTTGAAATTTTGGACTGTTAGTCTAGGTATTGGTGACTGTTTATAATGGTTAGTTATGATTGTTGTATTTTGAAATAACTAGTATAAAACTAGGAGGATAGACTTGTTGAAAAGCTTCTGATTTCATCTTTTGATTATGTGTTTCAATTTTCAATTATGGAACATGAATCACTATGTTTTTAGCAAATTTCCTTTAAGCTTTGAGCAATTTGTGTACATGTTAGTTTAGGATTGTAGTTAGTTCAAGTTTTATTAGAGCATTGTATGTACCTGTTGTTATTTTACGAACTTGTTGCTAGAAAAATCAAAAGTTGAACAACCTTGATGGGAATAAAAATCCCATTTACATGTGGTAACCACACAATGGATCAAAATTCAAAAACAATCACACTTAGAAATTCTGGTTTGATTCGATAGTTTTAATAGATCATGTTTGAAATTTCAGTTTGTTACATGTTTATTTGTTTTGTGTTAGGAATAAGGTGAGGTTAGTGTAAAATTTTTGAAGTATAATTGGTGCTTAATTTGTAAAAGCAATTTTTTATAAACTCCTAACAACTGGGAGGGGTCATTCTAAAAAAAATTATGTTAAAAAATAATGGAAAAGCTTTCCTAAAACTTATTAATTTCAGAAAATGTAAAGAATAGTTACTAGAAGTCTTAGAAAATAATTAAAACATGTCAGACATCAACCTATTTAGGAACATGCACAAAAACAAGATGAATATGAAGTGCAACCTATGGGAGATGAACCTATGAATGCACCAAACATGGATGCAACATAGAGGGAAGAAGTCAATGAATAACATCAAAATGTAGTAGAGTCGATTGTGTAGAGAGACACCCAATAGTGCTCTCAACGACTCATCAAGAAACACCACGAATAATAACACAACCGAAGGTAGTGAATGTTTATCATGATGACAATCATGAACATGTTCAACCGTTTAATGAAGTTGTTTTTGTATGATGACCATGGGGATTTGCAACCCTAGGTTACAATCTACCCGTAAATTAGTGCATATGCACCAATTACAACATCTATTGGTTTTCAAAACCAATAACCACACACCAATATTCATTTGGCACTCATTAGTTCGGAGATGGAATGACTTCACCTATTCAACAAGTTGGAAAAGGTTCGACTAAAAACTGTTTAATCAATTAGTTTCTATACCACATTTGAACCCTATTGAACCCAAAGCAACACCCACAATTGTTTGACAAGGACTCACTTATCCATAAGGCACTTGGCTAGTGAGATCAATACCTGGTCCAAGTGAATGATTACAAATATTGCATCATAGGCCAATTTTAGGAGGGAACCAAGGTGCTAAAATTGTGACTTGTTCATATTGTCATCAAATGGGACATTTGTTCAATCGTTGCAAATTTGTTAATGATAGGTTAAGATAATTATTTAGGGAGGAGGTGATGAATACTCATAAACGTGTTCTTCCAACCACTACAATAGTAGTACCCAATGTGTTTGTATTAGGAATTCAAGCCATAAATCTTAGCATAGGTCATACAAGAGTACATGTTAACTATCGGACAATCTAGTCCCAACCTATTACACCAATTGTACAAGGTAAAACCAATATGTTACTTATTTCAACATACCCAATGTGGTATAATGTCATACCCCCTTTCATGCCTTTAAATCTTAATTTGTATCCAACATATCCAATTGGAACAAAAGGACTTGATTCCTCGATCTTTAAGGATTATACATGTTATGTACATGGGGATTTGTACCCAATAATTGAACAAATTTCTGTACCACCAACATATATACCATATTCTATTGGAAATCAATTTCCTACAATGGTTCAACCAGTGACCAACAAAGACAAACAACATGTTCAACAACCTATTATTACATTGGTGCCAACCACTATACATGTTACTATTAGTTTACCAACTCATATACCTAGAGGTTTTGATCACCAACCATTAGATGGAAGACAACTTAAAGATTCACCTAGAGGAAGTTCACTTAAAGGAAATCCACCTAGAGGAAATCCACCGAGAGAGCCACCTTTCAATCCACATGTTGGATTTTATGGATGGCCATCACTTGACCACACATGTTTATACCACCATGGTATCAACCACCTATTGTGCAACTTGTGTTAGAACCAACAATAAAGCTGCCATATAGGAAGTTACAATACCCAACCTATGTCCAAGACATTGATTTGAGTGTCAACATCAAAGTATTCAAGAAAGCCGTTAAAGCTAATGGTGAAACAATGGAGGCTGACATCATCAACTTGTTTGGTTTTACTTTCAAAGATAATATTTCTAAATGGGGAGAAAAATATTTGAAATCATCTAAACTACTTTTGAAGAGTTGGAGCAAACATTTTGTAAGCAATTCAGAATGGTGAATAACGATGAGGAGGATGCAATTGTGAAACATTCAACAACAAATCATCAAACGTGTTGAAGTTTACTATGAACACCTATTGAAATTAGCTAACTATCTATAGGTTAGAGCAACAAATGTTTTTTTCACCACTGTTTTCAAGGCACGTTTATGACCTTACTTAAGATTAACAACTGCAGGAATGAAGAGAAACACTTTAAGTGAGCACAAAGAACTTGTTGTAGTATGTGAGGAAAGTGGACTGTTAGTTTGAATTACAATGTTCGATTAACCACACCAAAAGCTAATGCATTAATTAAACTTGTAATACCTATTGTTACAAATAAATCAACATTAACTCATGTTGATTGTGGTAAAATTGATCATTTAGTGGAAACCTATCATAACAAGAAAAAGAGAAGTACAAGTTGTGCTAATTACTACAATCAAGTCAATATAACCTATAGCAAGAACTAAAACCCAACCTTTTTAAATCAAGAAAAATACTTGTTCATTATCTTTGTACAATTCATTTTAGCATAGAACATAGATTTGGAGAATGCCCTAGGAAAATTGATGTACAAACATTAGTAGAAAATGGCCATTTTACAATTGGTCCCTATGACTAATTTTTAGTTACAAGCAAAATTTGCAACTAAAATCGTAATGGTCATGTTGGATAAGTTGCATTGACATTACTCGCAAACAATAATGAATTTTGGATGAAAAAAAAAAATCAACAAAGTATGCCTTCATCCTTTGACTAATCATATATGTATTGTTGTTTGTAATTAGGATGTGACTTTTTTGGTGAACAATGGGAACAAGTTATGTGTTCCCATGTGTCATAACTTTTAATAATTACAAATATTTTTTTGTTATTTCAAAATAATTTAAAATATTTAATTTTTATGTTTGGATGGTTTAGATTGTGACATGTGGTGCAATAGAAATTTGTCCCATGGCATATTAATTGATTTTTTAAAATTAAAATTAAATCAATATTTAGGTATGTAGGTTGTCATAGGCCCTTCCTTGTTTTGAGGTGCCCATGCATGAGGATGGTAGCCCATTCAATGGGTTGGCACCCAAAAACTGGGAACAACTGAAGGGCCCTACCATTCTCCTATATGTAATGTTCTTAAAAGGTTGGTTGAACTTTGAGCCACCATCCATCTGTTAACATACGAAATGTTTCCGGAAGTTCCCAAAAAATGAACTTATAGTCACTTCTCATAGTAAATGTTCCTTCTTGCAAATGGAGATGTAAATGAGATTAGATTGCTTTAAAACCAATTTTGTAAAATGGAAGAAGAGGAAGATGCCTAGTTTTTGTCCACCCTTTTTAACAAAAGGGTTCCTTATTTAATTATTGGGATTTGAATTACAAGGTGAGCAACTTTTTCAAACTCTTGAACCTTGGATTTGAACATGGGGTCCAATTGCTCAATTCTTGATGTGTGGGTTGATATAGGTCTTTTGTAGCAAGATAATGAACTATAAACACTTTTAAAGGATTCTCACTATAGCTGATGACGTAGTGTAATATATTTAGCCAAATTTTGTGATATTAAAAATTCCTTTATGTAAGAAAGTTTACTACATAATCATTTCATCATCTATGTTATGGATTTCATAACTTGAATAAATATATGATAACAAGCATAGTAGAAAATGGTTTCGGAAATGGATACAGACAAGGTGACGCGCTCCCAAGTCACGGGGTGAAACTAACTTGAGGGTTTCACAAAGTCAAGTTGCGAAAGTTGAGACTTGGTTGCACGCTCCTAGCTTCCAACTCTAGAAAGGGGTAGAGGGTCGAGTTAGTTGATCAAGCTTGAATCTGCATAAAAACAAACCACCCAAGTGGTTAGTTCACTCTCCGGGACACCCTTTGGTGTTGGGACAAGCCACGGGCACTTCGGACCACAAGACTCACCACGGCTCGGACTCGGGGGATGCCACCACCATCCCCCATATAGTATACTCTGCGACGCTCCATCGCACCCACATCCAAGTGGCTCTTTTTCCCGGGACTCCCAAGTGGGAGTCTCGAAATCCACCCAAGTGTCCCGGTTCTGGACTCCCGGGACTTTGAGAGGTCGTAGCTCGTCGCCCTGACCTTGGATTGCAACAAGGTTTAGATTGAAGTTGTAGCCCTCGTTGAGATCTTTTCAACGACGTATTGCACTCTCGAATCAAACATCAAGAGCTGGTCGATTCCTGACTTTTAGTGGTCGGGAGTCAAACTGCCAATTTGACTCCCGGCCCTTCTTTCGCCCATAACTTGGGCTACAGATGTCCAAATCGAAAATGCGAGGGCATTTTCGATATCTACGTTTCAAGACCTTTTCAATGACACCAAAAACACTTCAATGCGAGGTGTTTTGCCCCTTGCTATTGAGCTCTAAACATTCAGGAGTCCCGGAGGACTCCAAATCCCCAACTTTTCCAAGTGTTGGGTTTCACCCCCCACACTTGGCCAAGTTAGGGTTGCGACACAAGGTTTCTTGGGACATTTTGGAATATGCAAGTTTTCAATGGACTGGATATTCCTTTCAAGAAATTAATAAAATTGCATAATTCGATCCATATAACTTGTTATGTAATCTTTTGCTAAAAATCTAATAAGTAAGGTTGATATGAAAAACTTGCCTACTAAGACCCATTTTAGATGGGGGTCCAGGGTCCAAATTCTTGGGAATGAACTTCAACTCATTGAGTTGAACCCTGCCTTGGACATTAGCTTGCATCTTGGTTCTTCAAATCATGAGCTTTCCTTTGTTGCACTTTTCTTTCTTATCTAAACCAATTGATTTTCCCTTCAAAATGATGACATGTAGGTTTAGCTTTGGTTTCCACTATTTGGTCTTGGACCCTCATCTAAAGGCTATGGGTGCAATTTATGACTCTCATCCAATACCATTGCTCTATTTCATTGGACCTTGAACCTTGGAGCTAGGTCTAAAGTGACCTTAAACCAACAACTAAGAGTTAGTGAAAGAAGTGAAGTGGGTATAAGGGGGAAGGGTGCACAGTAGAAGGCCCATAGCTACCCTAGTACCTAGGCTGGTTTAAAATCATTATTTTAAGATTTGCCAAAAATTCTGAGAAATGTGTATCTTCCACACAAAAAGTCTGAGAGAAACTCTAAAGCACATTAGCCGCATTATTTAATGCAACTGCATAATTGTTAAATATTATTACTTTCACCATCAAAAGTACATGACCAAAATAAAGAATTAGTAGGCCATTGCTCTCAAACCACCCCATGCATTATAGAATCATCATCTATCTAAATTAGTTTAGATTAGCCTGGCTAAGAAGATGTTTACTTTATAGGGGAATTACAGCGTCTTCCCTTGCATAATGGTCGAGGGCCTAAATGCACTTACACAAACTTTCCCTGCATAACAGCAATTGCCATATTAATTTATAGGGGAGGGGGTCAGGGTTGGCAAAAAGGAGGTTGAGGTGGGCTGGAGTGTGCAAGAAGGTGATTAGCCCTTGTCCATGATGATACATCTTCTGGCCAAAGAGGTTTGGGGTTGCCATTTGCTGGGTAACTGCAATTGTTACACGTGTTGGTTGTGTGTTTGTTGGCCTTGCATACCAAGGCAAGGATATCGTGTTTAGATTCATTATAGGGGGGTTTGGGGAGTGAGGCTCCAAAAGTGCTAACTAACTTTTGTCTCAAAACATGGGTTTTCTTTTTCAAACTCTGGAGCACTTTTCTTCTTTTGAGGAGATGAATTTTCTTGGGACTTTCAATGTCCTGAATTAGATACTAGATCAAATCTGCTTCAGTTTCTTCACAGACTTGGATGTCCCAACTATTGGTGTTGAAGTTGAATGGTGTTTCTAAAGATAGCATTGTTAGAGCGCCTTCAATTGATAGCTGAGTTGAAAACAAGGAAACACGTTTTTGTTTTACCACCTTGTCAAAGAAGGCAAGCACAGTTTCATGAGATGACATGAAAAAGCAGTTTGTTGCCAGTTAATCTTGAGTTGCTGTGATTTCTGAAGCAAAATTTTGTTGGACTTTTGGGGGATGTGTTTGGCCCAAGAAATTCAAACTTGAGCCCCAGTGTTGTTTTTAATTGCCAAATTTTCAAAAAATACAAACAGAACACTGCCCCCACACTAAAAACTAGGGTAGACTGGCTTATCATTGATCACATGCCTATGACTGAACACTTATATATTTATACCTTCATCATATGTGTTTCATTTTAACAATTAAAAATATTATGGGAGTGCTACCTGAAGCTTTAGAAATCATCTTTGAAGTGCGAAGGAAAAAGAAAAATGAAAAAATAGCAAGAAACACAAGCTTTTCAACTTACAAAACATGTGTTTTTTCATTTTTCTTCTCTTTGAACCCCTCTTACTTTCAAAGCTTATAACTTTGTTCATTTAAAATGATTTAAAATTCTATAAGAACGTCACCGTGAGTTTTACAAATCATCTTTGAACTTTAATAGCAACAGAAAAACATACGAGGAATTTTTTGGGTGTTTGCGAACCAGCTTTGTAACATTTGGTGGTTTGTTTTTTTTGAGTTCTTGACCCCTCTACTTTGGGGGCCATAACTTTCTCAATTCTAATCCGTTTCTAACGATTTTTAGTGCACCAGGTGGACCAATAGGGGAGGTTGAATTTTTGTTTGAACACCAAGAACAACAGAGCCCTCCCTTTGGATCTGGCCTGCCCTGAGTGCTTAAATGTTCAGTCACCGGCCAATTTACCCTACTATTTCCATGGCCAGCAGTATGGTTTTCGAAATACCCTGTCTCACTTTTCCCTGTGATACCCAACCAGTATCCATAGGGCATCAAGAGAAAAAAAAAAGAAAAATGGATTGATTATTACATAAAGTAAGGCCCTTAGGGGACAGGCAGCTGGCCCTTGGCTCCACCTAGTGGTAAGCCCCTTACTTATTCTGGTAAAACCCTCCCCCTAGGGCCTTACCTATCACAGAGATTTGAAGACCTTCAGAACTTGAAAGAGAATGCTGAAAACCTGGGGTGAAAACAAGTCAAGAAATCAATAAAGTTATACGTAAAGTCAGGCGATTAGGGGGCGAGAACGGCCAGTTTCGGCATAATAGGCCATGAAACGTGTAACTGGGAATGAAAATTTTACAAAACGAAATAACTGGGACCCAAACTAGTTTTTCCATCAATTTTGGTGGTAAACTGAGTTTCATCCTGTCTTTTCATTTTGCTCTGCGCCTCCACTGCTGCTACAGATATTTTGATTGCTCCTATGTGTACAACTACTAGAAATACTCTCGACCTTGTGCACTAAATGCTGAGTTTCAGCATTTTACACTGAGATTTAATAAAATTTCATTACTTTGCAGACACCACTGAAAGAGGGGAAATGGGGTGAAAGCAGGCCCAAAGGCAGGGTGACTTTCTGGATAACTATAATGTGCATGACTTTAGAAGCGGAAGATGCAAGAAGGTTCTGGATGGCAGACATATCATCAGCCATGCAATCGAACAGGCCACATGTCATTCTCATATTTGCATTCCATAGTGAGTTTCTCCATAGAACACAAGCACACAAGTCTCAAATTTCCTACAAACTTTGCACGTGTCAAAATTGCATTCACCACCACCTTCACATATTTCCATTGCTTCCTTAGTTCAGGTATACCGTATTCCATTCCTTAGTGAGTTTCTCCACACGAAACATGCACAAGTCCCACATTCCTACAAGCTTTTGGTAGGTGACTTCTTGGGGCCAGTTTGCTTCTCATTACCATTTTGTCCTCACCCCACCCCCCCCATGGCCCTTATAAATTATGTCTATGCATGTCTAGTGGTTGACCTGGGAATTTTACTTTTCCATTTTTGAAGGCGAAAACCAAGCCTTTAGTCATGACACCTAGAGTAAAACATGCATTCAGCTTGTGGGGTAACCTAAGCCAAAAAATAAATTACACCACACACAATTGTTGATGGTTTGTAAAAGGGTTAAAGCACTCCCTCTGAGAGATAGGCTATACATGTAGGGTACAGCTCTAGGACGGGGACTTTCCACCCGTAATCAGGGGTCTATGATGAGGCAATAGTCAATTCCAACATTGCATTTTTGGGAATGTCCCGTAGTAAAGGGCTTTATTGTGAACCTAAATACATGTAAATGATGAGGCATAGGTGGGGAAGGGTTCTTACACCTACTTATAGGCACAAGATTCCTTCCACTCTTAAAGAGTAGGTATGATATGCCCTCTCTTTTCTAATTATTGAATGGATTTCCAAATGTGAAGAATACGGAAGCAATTTGATGTTCCAAAAAGTATGGGAAATTTGATCTTCACAAAAGAATAGATTGGTATTTTTGGCCTTCATCCCACATTAGTTAACAGTTAGTCATCATTGGTGGTACAAGATATTAACATATAATGTTTTAATTATCCTTGATTGAGGTTACTTCTTTCCAAATCAAGTTCACAAAAGATATGTACTTAAAATCTTGTGGGTAACATATCAATGTTCATGAAAAACCAATTTTGATCATGTATCCATTTTGCAACAACATGGGGTGTTATTTAAATTTCCACCGGTTATCTTATGGTTTTTACATGGTTTGATTCTTGGGGTTAGGTAAAAGCAGGGTTTTAGGTTTATATAATATTTAATATTTTCAAATTTTAGAGTCTTATGTCTAGATTCTAGGATTTGAAGGTCATAAGTCCTAGCTTTAACTTTAATACATAAGGACATTTCAAACGGTTGAATTGAATGACCTTTACACAAATATGTTGTGATAGTCTTTAAGGTTGTTCCCTATGTTGGATAAAGGCCCAAATAAGGCCAATGTGGGTGGAGAACAATCTTGGCTAGCTATTTTCTATGTTGTTCTGTATTATTGCTCTTGAGATCATGTTGAAACACACTTTGAGAACTTAAGGGAACACACAAGAACCTTTTAGAAATGTGATGGGAACGCTTTGGGAACATCAAAATCCAAAAAAATCAAAATTGTTTAAAATCAACTTTTGAACTAGTGTCAAGAATAAGCTGGAACCAAACCTGGCCTCAACATGGGTAGGGATTAGGGACCACCAACTAATTATTACCATACAAAAAATGAACAAATGCTTTTGCAATCTATGTACATTCCTTATCTGTAAAATCTTCCAAACATATTGAAAACAATCTCATTTCTGACTCTCACGCCAAGTTCAAACCGTATTCCAACAAGAATCCACCAAAATAACACCAATTTTGTGAGAAGATAGAGTGTACCAAGGGTGGATAGTGGATACATGAAGTCCCTGCAATGTTAATCCACTAGGCTGAAACTAGTCTTAGGCCCACTTTACACTAGAAGTCAAGGCCAATGTTCAACTCAACTCAAGCATTCCGTTGAAATCATCCCCCAAGGGTTTTACACTAGGAGTCAAGGCTGAAATAGAAAAAAAAATCTTTTCAATCTGCCCCAAGTTGCAAATAAATGCTGAACTTTATGGCCTTGTATTGGCCCCAAGGCTGAAAAAAAGGATACCATCAACTTTGGGAAGCCAATTTGCAACCCTTGGGGCCAATGTTCCAGCATTTATTAGTAACTCGGGGCCAAACGACAAGTCAAAAATGCTAAAAGTTGGCCCTGAGTTTTTTCAGCCCTGACTCAAAATAAGGGGCCTAGGGGTAGGCGAAACCCAACTCTAGCCCCATAGCATGAGAATGTCTCCCACCCATGGGCTTTAGCCATTGCAAATTGAGCACAAGGTGAACATTATCAACCTTGATATCTCTTTGCAACTACATTATAAACAAGACAAGAATCTTTTGTTCACACCAACTTTCACCAGTGTCACAAAAGAAGAAAAAAGCAGAAAGGCATAGGATTAAAGGATAAAATGTGCACCAAAATTATCATTTCTCCAATCCATTCTCAAACAATTCCATGCTTCAAATCCAATCCTCATCATTGAGGTAGGAAAATGGAGTCAATGAGTATTATTCAAGATGGGCCACCTACATTGATAGGCATGCCGCCAGTCCTTAAGAGTAGTTGGTAGAGTTATTGGCTTTGGTAGAGTTCAGCTTCACCAAAAACAACCAAAAAAGTTCTCATGTTTATTCTGAAGATTTGACAATAGAATTTTCTCAAAGTTTATAGTGACAAGCTCATACACATCTCAACAAGGGCTGTGTCACACTGTCGCCTTGCCATTTACATTAAAAAGTATCTTAAGGCAGAAAATAAAAATTTGAAAACTCAAATATTTTCAAATGCAAAAATGTAATCTTCAAAAACATCCTCTATAAGAAACCAAAATCCTTCAAGATATTATAACTCTATAACTAATCTTAAGTTTCAACACAAGCCAAAATATCATCTTTCAAAAATACTCACATAAAAATAGACCTATTATTATTACCTAGGGGCAAAATCCCTTAAGCTACTATATACTCTATAATGAATCTAAACACAATATCCTTCTTGCCTTGGTACGCAAGGCCAACAAACAGCTCATTTCTTGATGACTCTGCCCTTTATGGCAGATTCAAATGGCAAACATAGTTTTGGTGATCACTGGGTAATGTGCTGGTCACAATAGCCGTGGCAGTTCCCAATAGAAAGGGCACCTTTCCAACAACCATGAGACCTTTCTTTTCTTTTGTTTTGGAAATTGGCTAGTGAAGGAGAATTATCAAAGTTGTTAGGAACCCCCCTTTGGTTTAAATCTAGATGTTAAGGATGTTGATGAAGAACATCTTAAGAGGATGAAGAACCAAAGAGAGAATACTAGAATTGCTTTGACTGTGATTCCATGGCTAGCTAGAAGGAGATGGACTGATCTTCAATCCTAAAATGCAATTCTAGCATCCTCTCTAAATTGGTTCTTCATTACATTGTGGGATGGAGATGTTAGACCCTTTTGAGGAATTTCTTGTGGAGTGGACAAGAACACTCCTCTAGGGCAAAAGTTTGCTACGATGACTCTTACACTAGGGGAAAAGTTGGAGGACTCAATCTTGTAAATCTAGAATACACTCTAGAGACAATAATGTGTAAGGGGGATCCCATGGCATTAGACCTTGGCACTAACAACTCGAAGGCATTGATCTCACTCTAAATCTATAAGGCCCATCCATCTAAACACAAAACTTGGATCCCTGAAATCCAATGGACCTTTGTTATTAACCATGTTTCAACTGCATGCTCTAAATTACGGGTAGAATTGCTAAAGCAAGGAAGTTAACACTCAAATGATTGGTACCCAATCCAGCAATGATACTCGAATATATTTGTAACTTAAATTTATGGGGGTCCTAGAGGTTCTGTGGGGATGACTTTGCTTGCTTTGTTCAAAAAGCGAAAGAGCTGCCAAAAAGGGGGTTTTTTTGTAGGATTAGGGATTTGCGAGATGAAGGAACAAGGAGTTTCTACTGTGGCAAACAACCAAAGAGAAGTTCAACTTCAGCGAAAGGGCAAAATGTTTTTAGGAACATTTTTTTTTCCCGGTTGCCACAAATATGGGTAGTTAAGCTCCAAGCCCCATTTTACATACAACAAAAAAGGAATGAATAGGGGTGCACACTTGCCTAGATGACAAGTTTCTAGCCTTAGTTGTTTGTGCCAATGACTTCAAAACATTTTGTTTAGTCTAGTTTCGACCCTTGGTTGCATGGATGGATGTTCAATTTTATTTAGTCCGTAGTAATTTTATTACCTTAATGCATATTGGGAATACAAAAGGTGAGGTGGTGGGATTCTTTAAGAAAGTGATAGTAATACTTGTGAAGAGAGGCTGATGGAAAATCACTTCCCTTTTGTTTTATAGAAAGTTGAGCAACTGTAGTTTTGATTTGAATTGGTGGCAATGGAGCAATAGGAATAGCTTGATGAATGACTCATTGCTGAGATGATGTCAATTACTCCATCAAAAACTTATGTTGTCCAAAACAATTTGAAAAACATGTCACACTCCATGAAATGATGTCAACTACTTCATAAAAAACTTAATGTTGTCCAAGACAATTTGAAAAACATGGCCCACCTTTCTTGTAAAGCTTTACATTCACTAGACTGAAAAAACAATACAACTAGGAAGGAAGTAAGTTTCTTGTGGGTCATAAGGGCACAAGGCGAATTGTTCTTAACCTTTTGTGAGCTACAATACATATGGGAATTGATCCTACCTACCAAGCAATGTGATCCATCGGTTTTATGAGTGCCAATGAACATCATTACTTAAATGGTTTGTGGTTTTGTGCCTCTTCCATCCCAAGGGTCTAGTTATCTCCCATAGGTTTTGTGTTGGTCTCTTTGGTTGGTTCTTTAATCCATTGGCTGGCATTAAGAAAAATAAAAATATGCTCATTAATTTAAACTAATGTTGAACTAAGATATAAGTTGTGTTTAATATCAATTGTGAACATTGGGATCAACACTAGTAGCAAGGACCTACCAATCCAATATGAACTACTAGTCCAATATGAGCTAAAGTAATACTAAGTTTCTTATAGGTGTTTAATATACACATGCCTTGTACTAATTAAAAATTTGTCTACATTACCCAAAACTAGGACCAAATTAGTATGAAAGTTTTTAAAAACCAATACAAGCTTGGCTTGGGAAAAATAAAAACCCAAATGTTAGGATAAGTTGGTGTATTCAAATGTTAACATTAAACTAGCATTGGTTTAAATGCGTGATAGCATGTTCCCTTGTTTGGAGTGTTAAATATGAAGGGTTTAGGACGTCAGGTTATTGTGACCTAGACTTGAATTGGCACTCTTTCGGTGGAATTGAAATAAAAAACTGACTATGAAACTAGCAATTTTTTAAAAATAAAATAAAAGAAGTAAATAGGCTGAACTTCATAGGGACTAGATCTATACAATCTATATTTGATTATAACAAATTAAGCAAATACAGACCAATTTCCAATCTTGGAAAATTTGTAATGCATACATAGGACTAAACCTAATTTTGGAACTAAGCCCAAAAGGTTCTTGAATGAGAGAAAAATGTGCCAAAAATAGAATGCTAATCTTCAGAAATTTAAAGAACTTTGAACAACTGAGCTCAAACATGCATCCAATCAACCTGCCAAATAGATTTGGCATGTCGAAACCAAGGTTGAAAGTTCTCTTAAAATGGAAGACCAGCCAATACTAGATCAAACTAAAAACTTCATTTACACTGTATCTAGAAGTTCTCATGTCTAGAGACATTCACTTCTATGAAACATGACCATTCATCATATGCATACATAGTACTACAAATGTCACTCACATATGGGGTCAGGTTCAAGCCAACATCGTATGCAGTAAACCTAAACCAATGTGAAGTCTCTTCTCTATGGGCAGAGCCCATTAACATCCAAAATATTGTCCAGGTGATAATATACTCTATGTGTTATATAATGTGTTATGTTGATTTGAGGAGTCCTTGAATTTGTTTATCTAGTTCACATTCCTAGTGCTAAAGAGGTCAGATTATTATTTTGTACTACACCATATGTTGAGCCTAAACTGGTACCAATCCACAGCTGACAAAAGAATTAACATAATTCCTTTTTCTATCATGCTTTTTCTTCAAAGTTGTACCTAATTGTACTTCACCTGAATAGGTAGGCCCTTCTTATGAAAGGCTATTAGTCTATGCCAAAACTAGTGGCAGCCAATAATACAAATAGAATTTCCATGTAACCAATGAGAAGTCGCATTGTGGAGTGAAAGGTCCTCCCATTTTTTTCTTGTGGGTTGGGAAGATGAGGAGGGGGGTATCCTAAATCCGCATATTAAAGAAGGTTGTCGATGACAACACCTGGAAATATCAGAAGTGAGAATGTTGACATGAGTAATGATAAATCATGTGAAAAACATGATCGTCAAAAGTTCAAAGGTTTTTTGCGTTCAGTAAATCTACACAAAGTGAATCGGTCCCTAAGGAACCCTCGAAAGGGCTTAGTCTGATAGGTACACAAAAGTGATGAAGTTGCTTTGGCTACTAAACCACGAGTTTTTTTTCCAACTTGTGAATTGGATGATTGGACAGGCCAGTAGACTTCCAAGAAAAAATTTGATGGAATTGGGAGAATTTGGATTCTTTCATTGCAAAACAAATCATACCCCAAACTGACACAGGTGAAGAAATAGAGTATACTAAAATGTTTGAGAAAACTATGTTGAAGGAATTTGGCAAAATGACCTTGTAACCTCGGGAGAAGGGGTGCATTCCCATCTCAAGATTAGGAAAAAGGCAGGCCCTTAGACCCATGAATCATGCCTCTTCTAGGTGTGCAAGTATCAGTAAAGCATGTGGGTGATGGCATTACCAAAATCGGGTAGTTCTCTACAGTGACCTTCCTTGCCTGGCCCTCATTTTGGTAATGCCCTTGCCCTTGTGCATTACCTTACTATAATTGTGCTTGTGTAGGCCACGCTCTAGGCGCTGTCAGTGTTTTTTTTTTGGGGTGAAATTTTGCAATTTGGCAAAAAAAAATTCAGAATTTTTCGTAAAATAACGAAAAAAAGTGATTTCTATGGATTTTTAAATTTTCACCATTTTTGAAATAAAAATAATTTACTTAATCACATTTAGACCTAGGCACTTCTTAGGTTGCCACTTGTAGCAGCACTTTTGTTGACAGCCCACATTGGACATTTAATGCTAATTAATGCTAGGGATTCGAGAATAGGAGTATTGCAAATGAGAACTGACTTTCACTAAGTAATTGCTTAAGGACCTTAGCGTAATCCAACATCCTGGCTTCACACTAAGTAAGGCCCGCGGATTGGTGCACCCCTTTATTTCAAAAATGTCTTTCCCTCAGGACCTGACCTTCCACATAAGAGCCCTGAATTTCAAGGAGGCCCAGTTCCTAGGGCCTTCCCTACCACATGACTCCCTTAGCACACCTGCCTAGTAATAAGTACCTTGCACCCACCTAGTAATTAGGTCCCACCTTGTGCTTTATGTGGGTAAGGCCACAAGTAAGGGCATTCTCAAAATAGGGGGCTGGGCCAGGCTGCCTTTTGAACTAGGCCCTGGGCGTGTCCTTATCCTATGGTTTTAAGAAAGGTTTAAGAGCAAATATCTTGTTCACAATTATAAATGTAATGATGGAAAATAAAATGCCACAAGAAAATGTATTTAATACCTATACTCCACATAATTTAAACAAATCCATTTGTAACCATTTTCAATATAGAATATGAAAATATGTGCTATATGATGAGTTTGGTATATACCATCTTTTCACTTGCTCAAGTAAGGGTAAACCTCAAATATATACTACCCATAAGTCTGAAATAACTTTCAAATGTATAAGGTAATTATTATAGTAGCCAAAAGTTTTACCAACAAGGTCTGAGGATTCATGGTTACCCCAAATTTTATTCATGTGTATAATAGGGTGAAAGGATTCCCTACCTGACATTGGCCAAGACTTGCAATTGCAACGTGGGCTTCATGACATTAACCTTATCAAATAATTTGTATTGTATTCCCCATTAAAAATTGAAATTTGATAGTGTTTTCTAATTTATGGGTTTGCTATTTTATGCTATGATTGAGGTTATGTCATTTGTCTGAAATGGGTGGTTTCGATTACAAGGTTATTTATTCTATTGAAAATCATTTTAATCTTCATAAAGCACTTGGAGAAAATCCGTAATGTACTGGAGGGCACTTTATATTCATCAATTTCTCTCCTAGAAAATGGGAGGGATTTTATGCCTACTCCTCAATAGTGGGAGGGTTCTTACACCTATAAGTAGGCATAATTTTTGTCCCACTATTGAGGAATAGGCATAATACCCCTCTCACTCCTATGCCTTGCCATTTACATAGGTTTGGTTATTCTACCTCGTGTTTTACAATAGGTAAAATCATGTATTTAATTAATTTTAGATTTTTAAAAAGCTCATAATTAATAGCTAACAATTTGAAAGTTGAAATGTTTTTAAAAAAAAATTATTTGGGGGAACCAAATGATGCAACAATAAATATTAATAATGTTTTGTCTCACTAGATAATCCGACAAATAGATGTTAACAATGTTTTGTGTCAAATTTGATTTCAATGATTAGGTTAGAAAAAGCTTGAAATTCACAATTTAATCCATAATAAACTAAATACATGTTTAAAAGCCCATGGGGCACATTCCCAAAATGCGAGGCTAGACTTAACTATCACTTCAACCTAGGCCCCTTATTTTAAAATGCCCCCACCTTAGGATTTTACCCTACACATATCCTTCCCATTCCAACTTCACAAGATGCACAATCATAATTGTAAGGTTGTGGGATGGATCTCCCCCAAAATGGTCACATGTTTGGGTCTCATATCCAAGGAATCACATGGTGTAACCCTAACTTGGGCTCAAACTGCCTATTAATAATGCTGAGTGTAGGTCTTTTCCAAGTTAAGCCAAAGTCTTGACAAGGAATCAAACTAAATGGAAATTCGAAAGACAAGAAGGGCAAAGGACATATGTCAAACAATTATCTCAAATAAATAGAAATGTTTGGGATTCAACGAAAGGAATTTCGGGACTCCAAACACAAATTCTCACTTTGCACATCTCCCTATGAAACTTCATGGTTCAAAGTAGAGTTTAAAGGATCAAACATGCTTTAAATTGAACATTTTTGGGCTTGTTAGAAAGAGATCAAAACATGTTGTATGAAAATGCTTCAGATTTTTAAAGCAAGGTCATGTCTCCTGGCTTACAAGCCATGTTGAGTCCATGTGATGAGTCCCAAATCTAATTAGGGGTCATATTACATTAGATGCCCTTTCATTTGTTTTACGTGATTGAAGTGCTTGAAAGGCACCCATGAAGTGCTAATCATCCTAATTTTTTTGACAGCCTTGGGTATTTGAACTTTGCTTTAGAAGGAGAATGTATTAAATAAATCTCCATGTTACAAGGCTAACTATCATTGATCACCCAATGAACCTAAAGGTGCATCATCAAAAGTGTAAAATCAAAGATTGTAGAATTTAAAATGGCCCTCATTTTCTTAATCTTACAAAGGTCATGTCATATGTGTGAAATGGATGGTCATATTTCTAGGACTTTGAAAAAAAAATATGATTTTTTTTACTGGAATTTGAACAATATATATGTACACACATACAATATTTATATGTACAAAATACATTGATATGTACCTTGATAATGAGATTTCAACCAATGTCATTGGTAGCCAATGTCTTTGTCAAATAATCTTATGTCAACCAATTGACATCACATTTTCCTTCCAAATCAGTTTACAATTTGAATTCATGTTTTGTTCAAATGAAGCAAATGAAAATCCATTCTTGAAAGGTTGTCAAAAGTCTAGAATGCATATATAATTATTAATAAATAAACATAATTTTTTTCAAATAGTTTACAAGAACTTTGTTTTGAATTTTTTAATTGAACAATTATCGAAAAAGATATTGCATTTGGGGATGTGTTGATTGTGTTGCTTTGGCATATGAAGTTGTAGTACATCTTAACTTGGAGTGATTGGGTTGTGAGGCATGAGGGGTCAAAGGTTAGAAGAACTATCAAGGAGTGTTGGTTAGTGTTTTTGTAAAAGTAGACAAATTCAATTAGAGAAGGGTGGTCTTAAATGAGGATTAATTGGAAGAAGAAGCATATTTCTTTAGTAATGTGAGGTAGGCAAATGAACTACTATTCCCCATTTTGGGGCATTACCTAAAGGTTTACCCTAAAGCAACATGTAACATAATTCAATGTAGCATGTTAGTATTCACAATTTCTAGATTGACTTTTGATGAATTTATGTAAGTTGATATGAACTTACACAACAATATAGGAACTAGAGTATTTGCTAAATTCACATGCCACTTTGCCAAACTTTGATAAACAATTGTGCTCAAACATTTTTTTTCATTTCATCTATCTTCAAAGTTTTCTTCCATTATGTTTTTTGCAATGAATGTTGGGTTAGTTGCAAGTTAATTTGGGCCCCATAACGGTAATATGTCTTGAGGCATTACTAAACTTATATTGTTGTCACACTTGGTGTTATTCTAGTGTAAGGCTAATGTTAAATTTAACCATTAGTCCCTAGCTAAGATGTTAATTAACATTAAAGCTTAGGTGTCATATTACATGCCATTCATGTTAAAGTGGTACATTTTTAGTCATTATTATTTTTCATAAAAAAGATTTAAAGCCAAACATTGGTGGCTCAAAAAGTGACAAATTAATTCAATGTTTAAAATGCATTCTTGTCTATCCTTCACCCCACCGCCCCTCCTTTTCAAGAAAGGGGAAAATATTTAGGATAATTATGATTTTTTTTACTGGAATGTTTTGGTGGAAAACAATTATACACAATAATCGAAATGATCATCTAGTCATTTTGGACAAGTCAACTTTAACAAATTTAATTTAATCGATTTCTTTATATTGTTAAAATGACAATTTTTTTGAAATGGGACACCAAAATTTAAGAAATGAACAAAAGAGCTTAAAATTTGTGATTAAATTATTTGAATAATAAATTCCAATAATAACAATTTATTTATGAAAAATTGATAATTTTGGCCATAGGTAGGTAGGTATGTATATGTGTGTACATATGTACACACATACAATATTTATATGTACAAAATACATTGGATTGTACCTTGATGATGAGATTTCAACCAATGTCATTGGTAGCCAATGTCTTTGTCAAATAATGTTATGTAAACCAATTGACATCACATTTTCCTTCCAAATCAATTTACAATTTGAATTCATGTTTTGTTCAAATGAAGCAAATGAAAATCCATTCTTGAAAGGTTGTCAAAGGTCTAGAATGCACATATAATTATTAATAAATAAACATAAATCTTTTCAAATAGTTTACAAGAAATTTGTTTTGAATTTTTGAATTGAACAATTATTGAAAAAGATATTGCATTTTGGGGATGTGTTGATTGTGTTGCCTTGGCACATGAAGTTGTAGTACATCTTAACTTGGAGTGATTGGGTTGTGAGGCATGAGGGGTCAAAGGTTAGAAGAACTATCAAGGAGTGTTGGTTATGTGTTTTTGTAAAAGTAGACAAATTCAATTAGAGAAGGGTGGTCTTGAATGAGGATTAATTGGAAGAAGAAGCATATTTCTTTAGTAATGTGAGGTAGGCAAATGAACTACTCTTCCCCATTTTGGGGCATTACCTAAAGGTTTACCCTAAAGCAACATGTAACATTAATCCAATGTAGCATGTTAGTATTCACAATTTCTAGATTGACTTTGGATGGATTTATGTAAGTTGATATGAACTTACACAACAATATAGGAACTAGAGTATTTGCTAAATTCACATGCCACTTTGCAAACTTTGATAAACAATTGTGCTCATCCATTTTTTTCACTTCGTCTATCTTCAAAGTTTTCTTCCATCATGTTTTTTGCAATGAATGTTGGGTTAGTTGCAAGTTAATTTGGGCCCCACAACAATAATATGTCTTGAGGCATTAGTAACCTTACATTGTAGTCACACTTGGTTTTATTCCAGTGTAGGGCTAATGTTAAATTTAACCACTAGTCCATAGCTAAGAGGTTTAATTAACATTAAAGCTTAGGTGTCATATTACATGGCATTCATGTTAAAATGGTACATTATTAATCACTATTATTTTTCATAAAAAAGATTCAAAGCCAAACATTGGTGTTAGTTAAAGTTTCCAAAAATGACAAATTAATTCAATTTTTAACATGCATTCTTGTCTATCCTTTTCCCCCTTCCTTTTCAAGAAAGGGGAAAATATTACATTTGTAAGTGAGAACTAAATTAGAAACTCCAAAAAATATTTCAATGTTAATTACAAATTAACATCATGTGTGGACATGATGAATTTATGTTTAAGAGGTTGATGGTAAGTTGCAATGTCAAAAAATTTGATATTGTGATTTATGAAACTTTGTTGGTGTTAGGGTGATGTTTGTTGCAAGTTGTAAACGCCACTATTGTGAGGTTCTTTTTTTTAAAGAAATCTTGTGATCCTGGTTTTGATTCTTTCAAAAGAAAATTGAGATTTTTCAAATGTGAGTCTGAGCCCAATTCATCTCATTTAAAAGCCTTTCAATTTCAATTTTGACACATTTTTTCAACTTCAAGAACCTCTAGGCTTAATTTTGAACTGGGCCCAATTCCATGTAAACATGACACATCTTTTTATTATTTATATAATTTTTTTTATATCAAATTAAAATGAAGGTCTATATAGATATGGAAAAATCCAAAGGTTAAAACCATAGTTCTATATCTAGGTATCAAGAACTTTATTTAATCAAATTTAAATATTTGAACTTGATTTATACCTTTACCCATGAATTGTCAATCATGGTAGAATCAAGGTAAAACTTGGAGCCTTTTACCCACTTGTGTTTTATGGAAGAAACTTCCAAATACCTACTTAAATTTCAATCTTTTAAATGAGTATTATTAGGATTTAAGGTTTCTCCCATCACTTTCATTTGTGCTTATGAAGTTTCTCTTTGTGAATAAGTTGCGAGCTCTAATTTTTTTATATTCAATTTCTTTAATATATGTGCTAATTTTTGTTTGTACAAGCTTTGACTTTTTTGGTGTACGTGTTTACCTTGAAATCATAACCATAAATCCTAACTTACTTGGAACCACATCCATTTCAACAAACCTTAAACCTTATAGTACTTGATAATTGCCATGAATTGAAAAAATAAAATTGAACCAAACCCAAAAGTTCTGAAATATTTTAAGAAAAAATTCAAAACTTTACCCAAAAAGGTAACCAAAGTTATAAAATATAATATATATGGGGTTGTAAAATGATGTAAATAATTTGATAATTATGTACTCATTTAAGGTGTCAAAATAAATAATTTATTAGGTGATGATGTTTTATAATTTAATAATGGTTTGATGAGTCATGACCAAGTAGTCATGACTTCAATTAATATGCATGTTAAATCACATGGTTATTCGTGTGAAATGTAAGGCTTTAGGAATTTTCTTCTTTCGTTTTTTTTGTTTATTAAATAAATGGGTGTTTGGCACCTTTGGAGACATCTTCACTTGAAGAGAATAAAACTTATTGTAAAAAGTTGAAAGTTTCATAAAATAAACTTGTGAACCAAAATTGAAAGATTGATGAAAAGATGTTCTTAAGTTTTTGCATTGTTTATGAATGTGTAGAATCCATGATAAGAAAGATGATTATAACATAATAGATATACATTAAAAATAAATATGTGAAAAGATATTTGTGAAATCAAGAACATAAGTTCCTTTAACTATATAATAAAACTACATAATTTTGATCTTTTAACCTTTTGTTATGTACAAGACTATATGTTCTCTTCAAAATCAATACCTGCACAACATAGTCATGGAGTTCATTAACTAATAAAAGAAATATTTCATTTTGAAGTTGAGCTTATGAACTTTTCAAAAAATAACTCTATTATATTCCCTTAATGATCATACCTTTTTGCAAATTCGTATTAGTTAATTGTGGGTTGCATTTTTTGGCTTTTTTTTTTGTAATGGGTCATTTAGTGGGTCTATCACCCAAAAATTCTGAAATCCCCCCTTTTCAAGTAACAATCACATTTTTTACATTGTTTTATATTTACGCTACTTAACACGGTTATGTAAAATGATATGTGTATTTATTTTACGCTTACACTATTTTTCACAATAATGCAAAATCATATAAATATAAGTATTTAGAATAAAATCCAGTACAAAAAGGGAAACGTATTAAAGATAGGCTGCCTATAAACATCATAGCATAAGTAAAAGGTAACAAAGAAGCAAGCCCTCCCATCTTACGCATATCTTGCTCATCTGACATGGCATGAATCACTGAACCTGCACTCAAAAAGAGTAATGCTTTAAAAAAGGCGTGATTCATTAAATGAAATATGCTAACAGAATAGTTGAAAATGCCGCAGGCAAAGATCATATAACATAATTGACTACAAGTTGAATAGGCTATGACCCTCTTTAAATCGTTCTGTAATATTCCAGTAGTTGCCGCAAAAAATGACGTCATAGCTCCTACGAAATCATATAAATATAATTATTTTTATACTTACACAATTTTACATGACATAAAAATAAATTTAGGGAGTTTTTACACTTGCACCTACACTTCCATGGATGAAAATAAATATCAGACACTTACATGGATTGTAAGTCCCAATCCATTTACACACACACAACACTGTTTCCAACCAAAAGATGTGAGCTTGTGTCCAGGTCACACAAACCTGACCTGAATGTGTGGTTTGAACCAGTGTTGGGCAGTTCTCACATTTTTTGTGAAAACTGTCGGTTCCGGTTCTCACAGCCATTTTAAAGAACCTTTAAGGTTCTCATTATTCATAAAAGAAGGAAAGATTTAGATAACCTTAAGGGGTTTGGGGTTTTTGGAAAAAAATATTTCCATAAAAATTCTCATACAAATTACAACCCTCGGTTTTCAGAAACCGGTTTTCAACATTAAAAGAAATTCAGAATATTTTTGTTAATTATTCAATTTAGATTGAAATTTTTAATTAAATATATAAAAAATTTCCCCTTTTGTAGAAGAGCCCGAAGCTTCTTCGTGAAGCTCCCGCTGAAGGAGCCGTTGAGGAGGCTAGCGCCACCCAAACTAAAACCTAAACCTAACTAAACACTAAAGTTTTCCTCAAAGTCATCCTGTCTTCACCCAGTTTTGGGGCCTCTTTTCACCCCCTATCCCCTCTTTGAGTGAGATCCGCAAAGTAAGGGGATTTTTATTAAATCTGGGTATGAAATGCTGAAACTGCGCATTTAATGCACAAGGTTCGAGGTAATTATAGTAGTTGTACATGTAGGAGCAGTGAAAAATATATGCAGCTGCGGCGGAGGCGCTCAGGAAAAATGAAAGACGGGGTCAAAACCCGGATGAAACTCAGTTTGGCACAAAAAGTGGTGCATTTCTGAGTTTGACCCTTCCGTTAAAGGCTAAGGTACTTTTTTGGAGGTTTTTAAAAATCTCACCCGGTTTTGGACCAAACTCAGGGTACTGGTGCCGTATTTTCCTGACTTTACTGAAAACTTGACTAAACACCCTGAAAACCGGAGCCCATATGTTTTAATACCCTTAAAGCTTAAAAAAAATTTCAAGTGATACCCATTTAGGTTTTCAGAAAGTCGATTCTCACTTGGGAGAGAGCTGACGGTCAGGTTTTCAAAAAGGTTATCACTTTATATGAAAACCTTAAAGGTTCTCAATAAAAAGTAAGAACCGCCCAACACTGGTTTTAACACTGGTTTTAACCAGATACCCTCAACACAGTGCTAAACACCTGCTATGAGCAGACCTTTAAAGCAGTACGAATTTGGTAAACTTAGGGGAGGTATTCCGGACCTTCGACCACTTTTATATCGGTTTCAATACTACACATAAACCTGCCTCATACCAGCTACAAATCAGTCTTTGACCCAATGTGAGGTCTAAGTTGGTATGAAAGTTTTAAAAAGAACCCATTACCCAATACCAGGACTAGGTTGTTAAGTGCAAAAGTTGATACCAAACCAACACTAGTAAATAATGATTGGAGTTTTAGGAGAGATGAATAGTAACAAACGACAATAGATCATCATCATCATCTTTTGTTCATCCCTCCAATTGGGAGTGGGGCCGGAGATGAGTATAATAACTAGGCCCATTGATGTAAAACAATGAGTTGCATGTTCATTTTGTATCCTTCTTGGGACAAAATGACTTCCATCCTTTAATACTAACCTGGCATGAAACTCCAAGGAAGTATAGATAAAAACAAGTTTCAACAATATATTTATTCATGCAGTGAAGGAAGAAAGAAGTACCACATTCCATAAAATTATCAAGACAGACTGAACCCCTCATTTTCGTCACTCTCTTGTTGTTTTATTAGATGGCTAGATGTGTAGGCTTAAACAATCATGAACTCATTAATATAGCATGTAAAAGCTGGGGCATGATATTTGTCTGCAATAATAATAATAACAATAATTTTTGCAGATGTATAAAAAGTTCCTTAATTTTGGTCGGACCTGCAATGAGGCCTGCCTGCAAAATATAAAGCCTAGAAATCATAACAAGTCTTCAGTAGGAATAGATACTAAATGAATATTGCAGGACTAGTGATGATGATGATGAGGAGAAACTTCTGGAGAGGAAATTGAAGTCTCATTCTATGCAAAACAGAAATATCGTATCTCTGACTGATGTTTTTGTTGCAAAAGAATTTGTGCTAAAAAATGTCTAGCTGAAAAACACTGAGAAATTTTTTATTGATATTTGTTGAAATTGTTGACAATTGAAAACCATTAGGTTACTATTACAAAATGCACAACCATGTATTAAATGCATACTTAGGCCCACTTTAGACGAGGGCACAAGGTCCACTTTCCTGGTAACCAGTTTGGACTGATTTGAAGCAAATTGAATTGTTGAGTTGGACCGTACCTTGGTGTCACTAGCCTGATTCACTAGTCTCCAAATCAGGAACTCTCCTTTTAGCACTGTTTTTTTGGTTCAAACCAATTGAATTTCACTCCAAAACAGGTGCTATGTAGGTTTAGCCTCAATTTGCCACTTTTTGGTCTTCGACCCTCATCTAAAGGGCTTGGGATCAATTTAAAGCTTTCAACCAATAAGATTGCTTGAATTCATTGGTCCCTTGACCTTGGATCCTCGTCTAAAGTTGCCCTTATTTCTCGACTATTGAACAGGTACAATCAAGTTTCATGGAACATGAGTAGTTTTCATGGGATAGAGTCAGGGACATGATGCACCCAATAGGCTCAGTTTTTTTACCCTTTTGAGGGTGGAGGTGGTAGCGGATTGTATTTGGAATTTGGTGTTCCTAATGTGTTCAATAGTGTTCCTTGCTAATGGATTTTTTTTATGTTCCTCCAATATCCTTTCCCCAAAGTGCTCCTCTTGTATCTTATATAGGTAATGCCCAAAGGAGGAGACTACAATATATCTATTTAGGAGTGCCCAAAGGATCACAGGCTTAAATAAATAATAGAAGACATTGCATAGAAAATGCTATTGCCATAGATGTTTGGAAGTAGGTTGCTGGTGTTTACTATAGTCCTACTCCCTTGAAGTTGTGTGGGTTCAAATCTGGTGGGCAACAACCAAACAAATGCCCCAAGACAAGGCATCACAAACAGGCTGGCCCTGCCAAATAGATAATATATTGTACATGTGCTGTGTTCACACTCTGAACACCAAAACAATCCATTCCGATCTAAACAGTCTAAACACTTTCACCAAAGAAACCAGTTCACCTAATGTACAAACGGTTCTAATGAGGTAAAACTTCCAAAAGTTGGATCCAATGCCTATAGTCCCGGTCCCTATTGTCTACTTGACCATGTTTTTAGTTTTTACCAGGGTTAAAAATTTGATAACTATACAATTTGCTTAGATAGGCAAATTGATAATAGGCAATTCTGGTTTATTATTTCCAGAACTTGGTTATTTGATACCCTTTGTGGTACACAAAGTCTTGTTTCCCATAGACCCTGGCCCCATTGTTAAGAAAGAAAAAGCAAGAACTAGCCAACACTGGATTTTAGGTTTTCCCTTGAGTCTGAGGTCTGGAGTCTGGACTCCAGTTTATTTTTGGTTCACTAAATTTCACCAAAAAGCACTTATATTTTACTTCATTCTCTTGTGTTAAAGACATCCTAAGAGAAAAAAAACAAATTAATTCGCCAATTTTGCCCTGGGATTGGATGGAGGGGCCAGAAAGCTACTGGAGTAGCCAGAAATATAAAAGGATTCATTAATTTTTTAATTCTTTAATGGTTTGTAGCGAGATTTGACTGAATTGGATGATTGTCACACATATGCTGCGTCCATTCACGAATGAATCATTACTTTGGTTTCATCACAAAATTCATTAAAAACCAACTGCTGGACTCACTGTGGGCAAATGATTTTTTTAAGGGTGAAGTTTCAGTACTTGGTGGCCAAAAATAAAATTTGAAATTGTTGTTTTTAAATTGTAAATTCAACCAAATCCATCACTTCACCATCTTTTGGAAACCCATTAATTTATCATGTGAACCCTCCTACTTTCACCTTGCAAGTATCATAAGTAAGTAGGTAGGTAATGTAATTGGTTACTACATATGTATATGTAGGGAATACACTTGGTGGATACTAGGTAGGTATGTACATTTGGATGGATAATACATAGCTAACCACCATGGTTAGTTTTGAGATAGGCATAATTCAAAAGCATTTTGCTGTCCATATATATCATTCATCCTGCGTGGTATGCTAGTGACTTCTGGTTCTCTTTGGCCCTTTTGAATCATCTGGCAATTTTGAGGGAAAAATATTCTCCGAATTTGAAGTGTTCTAGTCATCAGATCCAAATTTCATAGAGAGAACTCTGGCATCTCCATTAAAAAATTTACACACTCACTCAGGCCTGATTGTTCTGGCTACTTAATTCAATAGCATAGGCAAGAAAATGGCAAAGAACACATATAGACAAAAACATTTCTTGCAGCCAATGAGGTGAGCCACCATGTATTTTGGGGAGGGTGGAAGTGTTGGAATTTTATTGTTCCATGAAATTCCCAACATGTTTTCTAAGTTTTCAATGTGTTCCTGAATATGTTCCCAATAGCTACTCAATGGGTAACCATGATCAGAGAGGGGATAGTAGTCTAGGCAAAAATGTGGTAGAGTAACCAACGGTTAGAGCATCTCTAATGGTGCTCAGTATGTCACCTCGCAAACTGTTTTCCACATTCAAGTTTAGTTATTTACTTTTTATCAACCCCACCCATAAAACTTAAACTGGGACAACAATAGGTGCGGGAATACAAATACCAAACCACCTGGACTAATCAATCAGTATGATGGGCGAATCAGAAACACTGAGTAGCAGTCAGATCATATGCATAACACTCTTTTCTGCATGTGCACAATGTTGCTGTGCCTTTTACCATCCACTCCAAACTGTAGAATTATGTTGAGCCAAAACCATTTTCCTGAGCCAAACCGGCATGTTTTCACTTTTCTTCATCCAATTTTACTGTGGACGATCACATACTGAGCACCGCTGGAGATGCTCTTAGGAATATAAATCCTCCTTGGCGAATGTGCTCACAAGATAAGTACACAATTGTCAGAAGCATTCTATAACATACTTCCAAGTTAAATTCTTTGGGTATGTTGCGTGTCCCTTTTCAGTGCAAAATGGTTTAGTAATAATTGTACTGTAGAAGGAAAGTAGATAGTAGTACTGAACACTGTATATGATATAACACCCATACTTTACTCACGTGCTTAAGTTCACTTTTGTACCTCTGTCTTTCTGCCTCCACAACTAGGCTAACACTGAGAGTTGGCAACTTCTCTTCTGGTACACTGATAGTAGGCTAGACCCCGCTGAATTAGAAGAAAAACCCTGTAAATTAAAATCAAGGATGGGAACCCATCCATCAAAAGTACAAGGCAAATGAGAACACAAGTAGACACAACCCAAAGAAAAAACAAAAGCAAACAATCAACAAAAATCAGGTAAAGACTATGCAAAGAGGACTCACTCATGATTATGAGAATCAGGTAAAGACCCTATGCAAGAGGACTCATAAATACGAAATGACAATCAACAATAACAAAAAAAAAAGACCTAAGACAAAAGAGCTCCCATCTGCCATAAACTGGCTAGTGACCTTAAGCCTGAGTTTTCATATTCCAAAATGGGCACATGACAATGATTTCTAGAACTGGTTCTCTGAATGGGAAGAATCAACAGGTAAATTAATGATGTTAAATAAATCTTCCAAGAAGTCTAAGTTAAACTCTTTGGAAATTTAGAAAAATTTATTGACAAGATAAGATTTAGCCTAAATTGTTTTGAAGTTTATAAGGATTTGGATCAATGGCTGTGCAAAATACTAGCCTCATTCAAGATGTTTCTTTTTGCTATAAATAAAAGGAGACTTATTGTTTTCCATGCCACATGCAAATGATTGCTTCAAAATTGTTTTTCCTTGAAACATGAGGAAAGAAAGGCATAATTGTGAAGCCATATAGCACTGGGAGAAATTTCCTAGTGTATTTGGAGGGCACCATACATATATATGAATATCCTTTCTAGAAAAGAGGAGGGATCTTACACCTATTCCTGAAGAGTGCATAGAGATTATGCCTACTTATAGTTGTAAGATCCTTACCGTCTTAAGGTGTAAGCATAAGAAACCTCCCCCTCCTACACCTTGTGATCTATGTATGCTAAGGTTTACGATAAGATTTGCCTTATGCTTTATGGCAGATAGACATATTACCTAGGGGCCAAAATCCCTTAAGCTACTATACTCAATAATGGTTCTAAGCACAAGGCCTTTATTGGCCTCGGTAGGCAAGGCGAACAAAGGTCTAGCTGTGTGGGTGATCATAGACGCAAACAGGGCACATGCTTGAGGCATTCTAGTGTTTGTCCCTGGGCAGTGCATGTTCAAGCAAGATTGTCCAGCAGAGAGTAGCCGTGCTAATAATTTTCCATTCCAGATATGGGGCATTCACACCCCAAAGGTTGAAAAAATCACTAAGCTCATTATGCTTAAGTTGAGAGTACCAAATCCCTGGCAGTTTTAAAACCAAAGAAAGTATCATTGTCGAATAGCATGTTTCGGTGGGTCTGTATCGAACAATTATTCATTCAATTTTGAAAATTCCATTTCGAGAAACAAAATATTCTCAAATACTTCAAAAGATGCTTCATTTTCCTTCATACAGAAAATCTTTTTTCAGAATACATATTTTTGGAAAGGTTTAGTATGTCTAAAAATAATATAATTTTTTGCTGAACCAGCTATTCAACTAGGGTTGTTAGCTTTGTGAAAGCTCTAGCAGATGGTGCAATCTGACAGTGATCGACAGTCCAGTGTCCCACATGATTCCATATAATAATCTAGAGAGAGAAGGAATCATGGGTACCTAAAAGCCAGCCAGAAATTAGACAGTTAAAATATTACTACATTGGTTACTGATGATGAGACAGTTCTCTTTCTGTGTGTACCTGTGATCACAACAACCTAATGGAAAGAGACCCTTATTGCTGAAGCTACTGTGTCTAGTGTTGTCTCTCCAGCTCTGGTGTCCTTTACCAGAGCTGTGCAGAGTGGCCGAGCGGCTGATCTGGTTGTATGTTATTGCAGAGTGGCCAAAGGGTGGGTCTGGTTGTATGTTATTTGACAGGCCTCCACAATCACGTCTGGAATCTGGATGCCAGCCAGTTTTTACTGGACTTCTCCTTTATTACCTCTGGAAGCAACTTGGTTGTAGTGCTTGCTGCCAGGTTTTTTGTGGCGAATTGTTTCATAAAACAAACTATTATGTCAAATATTCCGTTTTTCCCAAAATGAAAACTAGAAATCGAAAAAGATATTCTAAAAAATCGTCATATTTTTGCACGTTTTTCAAGTTGTTCAAGCAAGTAGCCAGGATATAAAAGAATTTTAATAAGTTTATACTTTCATATCTGGTCTATAGCTAGACAAGGGTAAATTTCCTTGTGGATGAATGCCAGTGTGGTGACAGCACAAAAGTGAACCTAAACATATATAGATCACAAAGTGTACCAAGGGGAGGGTTCCCATAATCATAAGCTATAGGCACTTTACATTTTTCATGTCTAGAACAATTTCAAGATTTGGTGGACAATCTTTAGGGACCTAGAAACTAAAAACCGAGATACCCTATACTCTATCTAAAGGTCAGACCCTAACCCCTACTTAAAGCTATGACTCAACCCCTATAATAAAAAAGTTTTTAAAAAACTTATCAAATTTAGCTTTAAGGTGGGTCTGGGTTCATGCATACCTTATTCTAGGGCCAATGTCCATGTAGGCCTAACAAGTCTGATTTTAAGGTGGGTTTTGGGTTCCTTTAGATCCATCACGTGCAATTCTAAGATGGGTTTGGTGATGCAACCTTGGAAAAAACTTTATTGATAGTGTTGCAACTTTAGTCTTCAACTCATGACCAAGGCAAGGTCTTACAAAGGTGCAGGCCAAGAATGAAGCTTATGAGTCACATTTCATGCTCTCGGGAGTGTAGGAGAGTGTGAAGAAATGAACTCCCACACTCCCACATGACCTTTCGCTTTGGGAGTTGGCGTGCTGATGGACTCTCAAAGTTTTAGAAAGAAATTGCAAGGATCAAAATTCATTGGATTGAAAAGTTTTTATACCATTGGAAAGCTCTTGAAACATAGATGTCTAAAATGGGCTTGCATGATCCATTTAAGTATTTAAAACATAAGTTGTGGCCAAATGAAAGGATGAGAGTCAAATTAACATTTTTATTCCCGACCACTCAAATTCGAGAATCGCCTTGATTTACTTGCGTTCAAGTGGCATGCCACATATCATTGGAAATCTCTCAACCAGGGTTACAACTTTACTTGAAACCTCATCTCAATCAAAGGTCTACAGAGAAAGTTATGGGTCCCCAAAATCGCGGGAATCCTAATTTTGGGAATTTCATTACTCCAACTTGGGAGTCCCAGGACGAAATGACATTTGGATGTTGGCCCTATGGCTAGGCACAAAGAATATTATAAAGGGGAAGGTGGTGGCTTCCCCTAACTTCAGGCTGTGATGAGTTTTTTGAATCTGTGTTTGCCCGTGGTTCGTTCGTGCACCAAAAACGCTCCAACTACGCACTAACCAACTTTTTGTTTGGTCTATGCAGGTCTGTACATGTCCGTGTGAATAATTGACTTGCTTGTCATTTGTCCTAATCGCCATCCCAGAGCTCCAACACGCCCCTTTACTCTCAAAGTGCTGCAAGTTACCAAGAGTGCCCCAACTCTTGATCCTTTCGTTGTTTTCATGTTTTGGACTCAAAGTTGAATCCATCAAGGAGTTGAAGGTGCATCAGATAGACATGCCATAAATTTTTTAAATGTACAAAATCATAAGAAAAAAAAAAAAAAAAGTGAAAATTTACAATATGTCAAGTTAGGTGAAACTAGAAATCAAAATCTATTTATGTACAAAATTGATCGCTCATAGTAGGTCGGTCGTATTTTTCCATAAAAAAAATCAAACATTTGCAATAAGTTGGTTGTGGAGATGGGAGGTGTGTCTTGAAGGGGTGGAAGTTTGGAAGTAGCTAGCTTACGATTACCACCCAACTCAAAATGAAAGATGTTTGCATCCTTTGAAATGTGGTTGAAATTTTTTGCTGAAGGAAAGTAACCAAGATAGATAAGAGCCTTCTTGTTCTTTCAAACTCCAAATGACATTGGCACATTTGTGTAAAAACACATCCACATGTTGATGTAAACATTCAAATACCTCCATTGTTAAAGGGAGGAATTGATCGACAAAATGTTAGTTGTGATAACTTTGTTCTTTGGTTTGAACCACATCAAAATCAACAAATCTTTGCGTGGGACAAGATCAAGAAAGTAAATTTACTTGTGTTAGGTCAACAATGACAACCTTGACTAAATTGTGAATGCCATTTTTGGTAAGCACAATGTCGATTCATTAGTGGGAGGAGTTGAACATGTTTGATGGAAGTGCATGTAATTATTTTCGCCCCATGTGGAAACCAACATCTCGAGCAATGACAGCAAAGGTCTCATGAATTGCATCATGAGTTATTATGCACTCATTGCCATGAACACAACATAAAAAGTGGATACCCATAAGGTCGATGTGATTTGTGTGCACACATTGAGGGATATTTCTAATTGAGGGATGGGCTAGTCCAAGTTGTATTCAAAATGTTGCGGAAAAGACTAAGAAAATTAGTTAAAAGCTTAGGAAAATTGGTCAAGCTATAAGCCAAACACCCACCCCTAGGTTGGAACATGATAAAATTTCGGCATAATGTGCTTTAGATATCCATCAAAAAAGATGTTGGAAAGGTATGATGGTGTAAACGCTCCACGATAGAATCTTAAAATCAAACTATTTATTGTCTGATTAGTTATGTAAATGAAAGAAAACATGCACATGCTAAGGGCGGTAGGAGATCACATCTCACCTTGAAATGTTGTTGAGAAGGGAATGTGTTATTGTTGACTTGTGCTAAAGCTTCAAGAAGGAATGGACATTGATCAACCATAAACCTAGAAACTATGATTGGGGTTACAAGGGTCCAATTTCTTAAATAGGCTATTGGGGTGATGGTGTCCATTGGTATAAATTTGATGCCATTGAAATTTATTGAAAGATAGGCTTGTTTACGGGCTAAAGGTCCTTATGGGTTGTTAAAAGAAAGAAAGAAGAGTCAAAAGAAATCAAGAACTCTATGAAAGTGAAAGAAGGAGGTGTACATTGTAAGTGTAATGAAGGCCATTGCATGAAACAATGAATTAAAATTCCAAAGGCTACCTAAACATCATCCATTTTAGGGAGAAAATCGACATGTTGAACATTTTTTAACAAAGTATTTTTTATGAAAGATGATGTGAATGATGAAATGCCCAATGGAATTCCCAAAACTCTAATTCCTTTTGATGGGATGAAAAACTAGGATGAGTTTGGGTTCATTTAGATCCATCAAGTTTGGTTCTTGGGTTGCCTGAAAACTCGAACCCAAGTTTTTCAGCAAAGGGTTAGAAAAATAGAATCCATGATGATGTGTAAAAGTATTAAGATGAATGTTGAATTAGTTTTAATTTTTTTTCTACATTACCAAATTTGAATTTCTAATGGCTTAATGATCATTGGTGCATTGGGAAGAATTGTAAACAATATTTCAAAATGCAACAAAATTTGACGAATTGAAATTGCACATCCAATGTTTAGATTAAGGATTAAAATTAATGGATTAACACTTGGAAATTTGGATATTAATTACATTTCAATAATGGTCGCAATTTTGTGGTACATCAAAAAATGTCATATAAGTGGCTCAAGTAATCCACATGGGTCAATACATCATTACTTTTGGAGGATTTATCTACCCCAACTTTGTGTGAATTGTACATTTTGTAGGCTTTATTCATATATTTTCAAACATAGATTCTTCTTGTACTTTTCAAAATGCGAGGTCCATTTGGCAAACATTTATAATTTACTTGTACCTAAAATGTTTCCAAGTTTCAATTTTAGCTGAATTAAAAGTCATTTACCTATTCAATGTTGTTCTCAATGTTCACAAAGAAGTTCAAGTGTGTTGTAGTTTAGATGAGTTTGGCATGCTATTGAGGCCATATTATCATGTTGAGTCCATAAGATATTTTAAGGTGAGGCAAGGTTCATGTGGAGAGACAATATTTTTCCAACCAAATTCTTCAACCTTTTGAATTTCACATGTATATAAAGAGTTTCAATATTGAACTTGAGTTAGTAAGCGGTGAAACCCTAAACACAAATGGTGAAAGACCTAATACAAATGATCCATTTGAGGACATGAGGAAACTAGCAGACTAGACTGGGTTTTACCCTAGTTCAAAACAATGTGAACATAACCATTATATAGAAAGATTGTATCAACTCTGACTTCACCATCGAATATTGAGTAATAGATATCCTTCAAAGTTGATATGTTCAGCCATCCAAAATGGTCTTCAAAGTTCCTCATTATACCCATGAATCCCAACTTTTTGCACATCCCAAAACCAACTACGAAACTAAATGAAAGGCATGATATATTGATTAACATAAGCACATAAAAAAGGGGAAGAAGGGGATGTAAGAAGGTAGATGTGGTTCAGTTAGTTCACAAGCTCCACACAAGGCTTTTGAAAATCAGAGCATGCAAAGGACATTCAGAGGATATGTAGGTATGATGAGAGTATACATATGAGTAAGTTTGTAATCAAGTGGAAGAAGTGCATCACTTGTGGAGAAAGCTTGCTGGAACACATCCATTTACCCATGTAGTAGTACATGTGCCATGATGGGAATAACAAGCAACATGCAGGTTGTCATGTTGTAGTGGTGTATTGCTTATGGACTGGAGTTTATTCTTGAGGAAAAGCTTTGTAAGCATTTGTGGAACAAAGCTCCTTTGTTTTTGGTTGTAACCAGTGTGGGCTGGGTCCAGGTCCAGGTTTACGAACTGGACCTGGTGGGTCTAAACGGAGCAAGACTTGCCATGAAACCGGACTTGGTGGGTCTAAATTGAGGTAGACCCAGATTGGAACTGGGCCCTCCAGGTCTAGATGGAACAAGATCTGTCTAAGGCCCAAACCCATAGGATCTTTAAGAATGTTTGGCCGGGTCTGGGTCATAGGGCCTAGGGTCCGAGTTTAGCTACGAATTAGGATCCAGTGAATCCAGTGGAAGAGTGCTGGGACTGTGAAAATGACCAAAACTTTCGGAGCCCGGGCTGAGGCCTGGAACCAGTCTGATAAACACAGTCAAACCGTATTTTAGCGACTGGCCCCTGATTCTGATTGGGTAGATAGTTTGATTGGTCCAAGTGGGAAAGTTTCATCTTTGAGTGACTTTATTGAAGTTGAGGATGTGTTGCTAGAAGACAATGAAAAACTCATCTCTGATTGTTGCTTTTTTTAAAGAAGAAAATGATTGAGTTGCTGTTTGTATTTGAGCTCCAGTCGCATAGATGAATGAATGTTGCTGGTTTCAAGGCTTTTTCTCACCTTCTTTGCTTCATGTAGTTACAACTTTTGTAGTTTTTGTCCTTGGATTGGTGCAAAAAGAAATTTGCAATTGACATTTGAGAAAGGTGGTAGCTGTAGTGAAATATACTTGGAGTTTAAGGTTCAGCAACTCTGCAAAAAACTGTATTGAAACATAGCCTAAGTATAATTATTTACATACCCTAAACAAGCTCTCACTTTTGGATGTGGAAGCAAATGACAAATATGCTTCATTTTATTGGTGATCTATTTACACTAGAACCAGGTCCAGGTTGAACCCAGAATGGAAGGACCTTATAAAAGCTATACCTGTTGGACCTGGAATTAGCAGTCTATAACTTTGGAATCGAACTCGAAATCAACGGGTTTTAGATTTTGAAAATATGCCCTAGACCTGAAACCAGAGAGTCTTGCATATTGGAAAAAAAATAGACCCAAATGTTCTGAATCCCCTAAAACCCAAAAATTTGCCAAATTGGTTGTAACCTTGTAGAACTTTATTTATAAGCACACGCTAGATTTGAAAAGTGTATGATTTGAGGATGTTAAGTTAGCTCAAACTAGATGTCAAAATCTCTCCATGTCAACAAAAAATGACTGACTATAGTAAGTTGGCTGTATTTCTCCATGTCAAAAACTGATCGCTTGCAATAGGTCTTTTGTTTTGGGTGAAGCCCCCTTGTTAGTTTCAAAACCTGTCTCTATACAATCAAGGGTTATAGTATTAGTTTACTAATATACAGAGGGTGTTTAATAGGCTTGTGTTTAGGTGTGACTAAAAAAATGTTATGGCCATTGAAATTGCTGGATTTGTTGATTTGAGTTTTTTTTTTCCTTAGTTAACTTGAGTTAAGTAACAATTAAAATAGGGTTTTGTAGGTTCATGAGAATTTTGACGGACCAATGGAAATGGTAGAAAGGGATCATTATTTTCAATATTTAGTAGAATAGTGTTGTGTGTAGGCTGAAGAGGTTTTTTTTCAGGCCAATGGGATTGCTGGATTTGGTGGTCTAAATAAACTTCTCTCAGTTATCTTGAGTGAACTTTACATTTCAATGTGTTTACAGACAGGGTCTTTGCACATTACTTTGTTTCACATGGTTGTTGCCCATTTCACTTCTAATATTGAAAGTCTATGAACCTAGACCCTCAACCGTAGAACTCAGAACCATAAACCTAAATCCAAAAGCCCTTAAGTCTAAAGCAACTCCAAGAGGAGGTGTCCTACTTCCTGCCAGCACTACTTTGAAGTGAGGCAGGATTCTTAAAGCAGAATCTTATATATAAATTCACGTAGTCTGTGCGTCCGTGACGGAGCTCGGGTGTGCAAGTCCGGCCGACCGGGCCCAGCTCGGCAAAAATTGGAGAGGGGCTGACTGGCTGTGACGGTGGCCAGCACGGGCGGGCTGGCCACCGGAGAGTCCCTGCAGGTCCGCCGAAGCCGGACGGACAGTAGAATTTCGGCCAATGGGAAGGCCCAAGGTGCCTTGCTTTTATTCCTTTTAAGTTTGGGGGGGCGGGAAGGATTTTTTTTTCCATTTTTCCCTGTTTCCCAATGTGTTCTCACGGTGTTCCCTCTAAGTTCCTAATGAGTTCCCAATATGTTCCCCAAGTTCACAATGCGTTCCTCAACATGTTCTGCATATAAGCACCTCACTTTTATCCCATATGCTTTGGCAAATGTTGTGGAGGGTGAGGGGGACTTCACAGTGGCCGAAATTCTAGGCCGAAATTCTACTGTCCGTCCGGCTTCCTGCCAGCACTACTCTGAAGTGAGGCAGGATTCTTAAGGCAGAATACAATCTAAAGTAATTTTCAATGTAACTTGAACAACTCTTGATCCATTGATGTAGATATCATTGGCAGATATTAACCTTCATCATGCCATTTAGCCAAATATATCTAGGGAAACAGGAAGGATGAAGTCCAAGTGACAAGCTCTTGGTATATTTTCAGTGTGACTTTCAAATTACATTTTGTTTGCTTACATTTTCTCATAGTTTTGGGTCTGGTGTTTGGCAGGATTTGACCCAAAACATTGTGAAGGTAATCTGGGTTCATCAAAGTTTAGAATTTTTGATCTAAATAAATCACCTTATTTGATAGTGTGGCTTGAGGGTACTACACCCAGATATTTGGAAGCTTGTAGTTCATGAGGAATGAGCATGTGTAATTTTCATCGATAGTTAATTCTATGCAGACCCCAGTCCTGTCTGTTTGAACATACTTTGGGATGAGCAAATTCTAGGAGGGATAGGTTGACAGGATGAGAAAAAAGAATGTGACCTAAGTATTTGAAGTCTCTTTTGAGTGTGCTTCAAAAAACATGATTGTATCAATGCCATTTGAAGCTTTAAAGGGCCAAAGGGTCCTCCTCTTTTTGTCTTGGTTAATTTTTTTTATCAAAATAAATAAATTTACATTGCAAAGAATACAAGCATCCTCCATCTTAAGTTGAGCAGTATAGTACGCTTTGCTATTTCTCGACTGCCACCCTTTGGAGACACACCCCAGATGGCCATGGATAAAGATAGGCTTAGCTAATTCTTGACTTCCACCCCTTCTGGAGACACACCCCATGGCCACGGATACCTATAATCCTATTATAGGCAGTTGGTCATTGAGATGAAAAGATTTTGACATCTAGTTTATGCAGAGGCAGTTGGTTGTTGGGATGAAAAGATTTTGACATTAGTTTGTGATAAGTTCACTTCCTTTAAATTCTCCCTTTGTACATTTTCGGAATCAACTGTGTGTTTATAAATAAAGTTTTGTAGGGTTTCGATGAATACTTAAGCCCACTTTCCAAATTCCTGGTGTTTATTGGAAGATTGCACAACCTGCCTGGACAACTTGCTGCACAGATGTTGGCTTCCCAATGTTCAGAAATAGAAATTGAGATTCCTAAATGTGACAAATACATTACACCGTCCCAGCGCTCACAATATTTATTACATATACATCATGGGTAGTACAAATTATATTATTTTAAGAAATGCTGAATTTTAAAAAAAAAATGCTTGTGACAAAGAAATTTCTTGTGTGAAGGAGGATGGAGAATCTTTTGAGAATATTTTATTCTTGAATTGATTAAAATTAATTAATTAATTATTTGGCATACATGTGCTGATGCAGCCCCTGTACTAGGGTATTACATAAAAAGGCTGGGCAATAGCCAATTTATTTGGATACTTGCAGATTATATCTCCTCCCCTGTATATCATATTATAGCCCCTGAATGGGTACCCAATGGATATTTAGAAATTGGTCTTAGCACAATCTAAAGATGGTGATGAACAGTTTCTCATATAGATAACTATAAGACAATCATTCATATGGAACCAAAAGAATATACCATACCCTAGGGTCAGTTTCCACAATTGTCAAAATGAATAATTTCTTTTTTCCAAAAAGTTAATTCTTTTTTAAAATTTGAAATTATCAAAATTTCCATGATCTATTATGATATTGTCACATGAGTTAAGTAATTATTCAGAGTGTAGCCTATGATAATTATGATGATTTTCAACATGTCAAGTTCATCATATTTTCACAAAAATTCATTTCACTATTTTGAGGATTATTTAATGACTAAACTGAGCTTAGGGTAAGGTATGCCTCCTATCAGGTGTTGCCTGTCACATTGAAAGCATCAATTGTAGCTGATGCTCAACTATAGATGAAGCTCAACTGAGTTAAGATCTGGTTTCACCTGGGTAACCAATTCTATGACAAGTAGTTAGGTAGGTAAGTACTTGTCATATGAAGTGTAAGTGTAAAAACTTTTAGTGTAAATGTAAATTATATTTAGGTAGTAGTCTACTTACAAGTAGTTCTCACCAGCTTATAGGCAGATTATTAGGAAAATAAGTGATTAGGTATTAGATATGTAGATGTGTGTGTAAGTGTAAATCATTTACATTTACACTAAAAGTTTTTACACTTACACTTCATACCATGCATATTTTGCAATTTACACTTATATGACATGTGTGTATATATGTTTAAAATATATTTACATGACAATATGTGAATTTTTTTGTTGTGTATGCGTAAATTACTATGCTTTTATGAGGATATTGCATTATCCATTGTCTTTAGAGATTATAAATTTGCAAAAAGTGGAAGATATTGCAAGTCAAACTTCTCATTAGAAATTGAGAGTTTTTAAATTGAGACAAGATCACAACAAAAGTAATATAAGAACAAAAATTTATTTTAAAAAGGTCACAAATGAAACGTGTAGCAATGTTAGGAATTGCAAAATGATCATGATGTCATCGCTTAAACTTGCAAAAATTGTAAATGAAAAGGAACAATATGGTAGAGCTCATCCTAAATGTTAAACTTTAATATTTTGCAAGACCAAAATGAAGGAAGTTACAACACATGAAAGAGGAGTGCAACATGACAAAAAGTAAAAAGTAACTAATCAAAATCTCACTTAAAACATCTTATTGTTGAAGCTTTCAACAATGAAAAGAGATATAAAATAACAACACCAGCAACTAACTTGCAATGAAAAGGGAACAACACATGTTTCATAAGACCATAGTGAATAAAATTGGCAAGATATCATTCCTCCATCCCTAATCTTCTCTTTTCTCATTTTTTTTCTTTTTTTTCTTCACACTTATCATTTGGCCTTTGCCCCCTCCCCCTTTTTTCCTATTTTTTTTGGTGAAATCAACTCCATTTTAAAAATTGTTGTTTTTAGAGAGAAATAAAAATATTGCATATGTTACATTGTGTTGTGTTTATTTATTTGCTTACAAATTATTTTATAAAATGTGTAAAATTATATAACTGAATGTGTTTTTCCCCAAAAAAACAACATTTACACTTATTCTGCTTGAAATGGAGTGAAATAGCCTTACACAATCGTACACTTATTTTGAAATGTATATATATATATAATAACACTTACCCAAAGTGTATATCAAAAATCATATACATGCACCACATTGTTTTATACATTATAAATACGTAAGGGCTGATTTAACTATCTAGTTACTAACAAGTAGGTAGTATAAAAGCAACTGAGCTGAACACTATGGTATATTCTGAGCATATTTACAGGCATTAACTAAGTTTCACAATATTTGTTGGCCTTGCCTACCAAGGCAAGAAGGATATTGTGTTTGGATTCATTATAGAGTATAGTAGCTTAATGGATTTTGGCCCCCAGGTAATAATAATAATAGGTCTATTTTTATATGCAGATTTTTGAAAGATGCTATTTTGGCTTGTGTTGAAACTTGAGATTAGTTACAGAGTTATAATATCTTGAAGGATTTTGGTTTTCTTTTCGAGCATTTTTTGAAGATTACATTTTTGCATTTTGAAATATTTGAGTTTCCATAATTCTTGTTTTGCCTTAAGATACTTTTTTAATGTAAATGGCAAGGCCACAGTGTCAGACACCCACCCCTTGTTTCCTATAGATCATCTAAAATATGGAGTACAGATCATTTTATTACTCTGGCTGAACATGCTCTTGCAAACATGCTTAGGTGCACAAACAAAAATATGGCCTTCAATTTCCTCACATAATTCTTTGCCATGTTCCAACTTCCATGTGATGATAAAAGCTCATTTTTGTGCTTCTCTGTGTTCGGACATAGCAGATTATTCTGATGCACCCACACCAATTTTGTCAGCAGCTTCATGAAATTGTCTGTTTGTGGAATCTGGATATGACAATTTAGGTCCTGCTAGTGCTCATCTTGGTCAACAGTCAATGTGCTCCTGTTACTTGTTACCTAGATTCCTACCAGCCTTTTTCACACTGGCAAAATGTAGCAGAAAAGCGCAAAAGAAATAAAAAGTGAAGTGATTTTAGAGGGTTTCTTCCAGTCTTGGTTGGTTCTCTAGTTTTTCTGAGAACCATCGGGTCCAGGTATTAGAATGCTTTGAAAGACCTGCCCCGATTCTTTTAAAAATATATAATTTTCATCCTTTAAAGACCTGGGCAGGGTTTCAAAAATTTGGAAAAACTAATTTCACCCAAGTTTCAAAGTGCCAGTTCTGGACATTTCATACGAGTCGATTTTCGAAGTGAGTTTTCACACCCCAGTTATTATAAATTTTATTATCCCAAATATTAATTTTTATTGTTTAAAAAAAATTGTACAAAAAAAGTTGAAATTTAAAAATTTCTTTTCAATGTTTTATATGTCCATTAACAAAAAATGCACCATGCTCAAAAAATTCACAATGTAATTGTGCAAATTGAATGCAATGTGTATAACTAAATGTACAATGTCCAAATAATTCTTGCGCACAATAAACAAACACATTGTCAACTAACATTTATTAAAAATTTGGATAGTCAAAAATTTAACCAACAAACAAAGATTTCAAAAAAAAAATCTCACCTTCCAAGTTTAGCATGAAAAACTTCAATTTGGATAGCTCCTCCCACACTTGCGAAAAAACTAGAAGGGGAATACCAATTTGAAACAAGAGCAGCAATGTCAAACAGGGAGCAAGGAACAACAAGATCAAGGGCGTAGCAGAAAAGTATTTGAGTGAATAAGAAATATCAATGTCAGAGCAAGGAACAGTAGTAGTGTTGAGCAAGAGGAGCCATAAAGTAGCAACATTGAACAAGAAGAGCAACAACATCGAACAAAAGGAGTAGTAAAATAATAGCATCAAACAAGAGGAGCAACATCGAGCAAGAAGAACAATAAAGCAATAATATTGAACAACAAACAAAAAGAGCAACAAGAGCTCGAGTAAAAAGGATTGAGCAAGGACTAAAGCAAAACAACTAATCACGCAAATTAATCCAAGCCACAAACAAAGAAGAAAAAAAAACTCACACACTTTGAGAAAACTTGTTTCATATCAAGCAAGCAAGCGGCGTTGCTTGCTTGTTGAACCCTACACTTAATTAAACCTTAAACTAACTACTGACTATTGACTAAACATTAACCCTACTGACTACTAACTATGTAATTAATTCTAAACCTTGAAACCTTGACCTTGATTTTTTTTAATACCTTGCCAAGGTTTTTGTTACCCAGATTTGGTAACAGGTGATTTAATAAGTTGATTATGTAAGCAAGTTGTTAAACTTAACAAATTTTTTCCCAGTTAATTAACCTAACTTGTACTATAAACCTAACTAGTTATTAAACTTGGTAGGTAATGACTAGAATAGGTTGATAGGTTACTTGACATGTAATATTTAGAACTTGTACTTGATTGAACTAGTAGTTGGAGATGTAGTTAGGCAAGGTGTATTTTTTATAATTTTGGAATGTTAGTTTAGGTATTGGCTAATGATTGTTTATAATGGTCAATTATGATTGTTGCATTTTGAATTGGCCTATTGAGAGACTTTTGAAATTCATCTATGGTTATATGTTTTCATTTTTGAATTATGATACATGGATCATTCTTCTTTCAACCTATTTCCTTCAAGCTTGAACAATTTGTGTACATGTTAGTTTAGGATTTGTAGTAGTTTTAAGTTTTATTTTGTACGTACCTATTGCTGCTTTAAGAACCTATTGTTAAAAAATCCAGAGGTGAATTAACCTTAATGGGAATAGAACACCCTGTTAACAACAGTTTCAATAAATTTGAAATATACATTTGATTAGGGTTTCAAAGGCCCAGTTGTCACATTTGTTTTTATACATGCACAACACTGGTTTCTTCCATCACCAAAAGTGAAAAAAATGAATGAAAATCACCAGATTTCTATAATTTTTGTTTTCATTGTGGTCATAAATATAGAAAGCTTGATTAAAGAATTGTACTCCCCATCTGGTTTATAGCCAGATTTGGCTAAATCTTCCTTTGGATGATTGCCACTTAAGGTACATATGGAAATTCCTTTAAAAACCTTAATCATTACTATCACAACCACCTCCCTCCTTCTCTGATTTTGTCCAAGAATCATATATCTACCATGTGTTGTAGAAGCTACCATGGATTTTTACCATGGTACCTGTGTAGGTGCTGATGGACCCTAGGCCTCACTCCTCTCACAGGTAATGAATGAAGACATTTTAGTCTTGTTTGACCACTTGCACTTGCACCACATACATCACGGTTGTACACCAGAGTCTGTAGGCAAGTAAGTGATCAGCACTAGAATGTGGACAACTGGGCCAATGGATCCATGAATTAACATTTTAGTCTGGTTTGACCACTTACACCAGTTGCACCACATCATGGTGGTACACATCACTACGTTTAGGCAAAGCTGTGGACAAACTGGGCCGGTTGTAAGAGCTTGGATGCTTGGCCTGGATGTGGATGGGAGGACAAGAGACCCATGAATACATTGTAGTCTTGTTTGACAACTTCTACTTACACCGCGTCATGGGTGTACACCACCGCTTTTAGGCAGTAATAAGCTACAGACAACTGGGCGGGATGCTTGGATGCCTGGCTGGGATGTGGATGGGAACAGAAGAGACCACTGAGTATATATACATTTTAGTCTTGTTTGATGCCTTGCACTTGCACCACTACCATCATGGTGGTACACCATTGCATTTAGGCACTAAGCTGTGGACAACTGGGCCGGCTCATGTGAGTGATTGATGCCCAGTCTAGATGTGAATGGTAAGACAAGAGACCCATGAATACATTTTAGTCTTGTTTGACCACTTGCACAATACATCATGGTGGTACACTAGTGCATGGTTTGCCATCCAACTGTGGACAACTAGTTGGGTTGTGAGGAGTCTGTTGTTTGCAAGGAATTTCGCCAAAATTTGAGTAAATTATTTTTTGGATGATTGTAACATTGGCTACACCATAAAATCCTTTTAAAAAACACCGTGGTTGTGAGCTGAGAGATTCAATGCCCTTGATGTGGATGCCGAGCTGACAACAAAACCATTCATGAATATAATATATATATGTATAAAGAAACAAACCAACAGTCTTATTGAATGTGTGAATAGCTGGTGCTGGTGGCATCATTCTCTTCATCACAAACGAATGGCACGGCTGTCGGTAGTGTCAGAAACAAACATCTAATTTGTGGGTCCCGTGCGCCTATCATGTGGGCGGCGGGCCCATGCATCATCGCATCCAGATTCCATTCCCCAGTAAGTGCCATGTCCGCCAGGGGCCTGACTGATGACTGGTTGTTCTGAGACTGAGAGTGTCAGAGTACTTCCGACTGGCCTTTATGACTCCAGTCCCCACCCGCGAGCAATTAATCTACTTTCTGTTTCTGCAACTGTTTCTGCAGGTTCGAACTTGGAACTTGCAGCGTTTTTCTTTCTTTGTGATTTTAAAAAAAAAAACAGAAAACATCTAAGGTGGCTCCCAAGAGTGTAAAGAGGAGAGAAAAATATTGGCTATCCATTAATTTTCAAACTGAAAATAAAATGATCACACATGCCGAAACTTACTCAAACGTGAGATCTATCCTCAGGTTTATTAATGGCAAAGTAGATCTGACCACCCTATAAATACTAAAGCATCAAAGGAAGTAATTAAGCAACCCAGAGAAATGATAAGGAGAATAATGAGAAGACAGCGGTAGCCAGTGCAGCCAGTTTGTTTCTGGCTCCTCTACCAAATCACAAGCTCAAATTTAGGGTAGTAGTAATATTATTTTTTAATCTTGACATTTCCTTTTACGAGAAATAAGTGACCACAAAATTGAAAGTGCTTTCTGGCGAGATAGATCGGCAGTTCAAAAAATCATAGGCTAATTGGAAGTGATGTAGGTAGTGAGTGGAGATGAGTAAACTGGGGCAAGAAGCTGATCAAATGTCTAGTAGTGCCTAGGGTTGATCCCTAACTGTGACCTTTCACCTATGCGTTCACCGACTGTTGGCAGCATAATCCCGTTGTTGCAAAACTTGTAGGACTGTGGAATAATATTGAATCGTGGCACACCATATAATCCATGATTAGGTAGGTACCCATTGAATCCCCCAAATCCGAGGTCCCTCAACGCTTCTTCTCCTTCTTGTTCATCATCAGAGAGGCTAGAGCAGTGTGGGGGAAAGTGTGAGCGGGGGACCAGGGAGGCGCCTAGAAGTACAAGGTAACCACTGAGTGGACGCCAGCTACCAGATATAGTCGAAGTGCGGGGGACCAAGCTGACCTATAATGGAGCACTAATTCTTGTAACCGGCTCTCTTGGAAGACAAAAAGGGCTCTTCATGAAGGAAAGAAGATTACTTGATCTACCTTCTAGAAGGTTGTAGGTAATAAGAAATAGTGCTGAGTTGGATGAATCGGAACCCTAGACCATATGCGGTAGCCAGTGGCCTTAACCCATAATCAACAAGGAAGGCAATGAAATTGAGCTGACCTATAATCAAGCGCTAATTCTCGTAACCGGCCCTCTTCACAGACAGAATGGGCTCTTCATGGACGATACATAGATTACTTCATTTACCTTCTTCAAAAAGGTTGAAGGTAATGAGAAATAGCAGTTACTCGTCTCAAGGACGAATCACAAGTGGACATGTCTGTGAAATTTGCCTTCCTGTTGATTATGGTACAGTAGCAAAACAAAGACTCCACATATAGAGAGAGTTCTCGTGATAAGAAGAAGCTAGTGCAGTGTTGTCCCAGAAAATAAAATCTGCTGATCTGGGGGGGTTAAGGGGAAGGAACGTTAGCAGACTGCCATGTGATCATTAGCTGTACGCGGAGTCGACATGTGGAGGCTGATCTGGTTCCGGACCTCCAACTCCGGCATTGCAGGCGGGCAGGGCTCGTGGAATTGGTGCCGCCAGGGTAGAGTACCCAACGGCACTAGCTGGGGCGAAAAACCACATCCCAGTGCCTCGGGACACGGTCATACTTCCACTCATATGTGCAAACCCGGTATCAGCATGATCCACCATCACAGTGCGTAAAAGGACTCTTCTTATTTCTAAGCTCAGTGAGGTTGTTGTTGGAGGCGCATGCAATTTATGAAGAACGTACCTACCTACTTAGAGCAACTCCACCGGTGCCTATTGTGCGGCCCTCCACTGGAAATATTAAAGAGCAACTCGACTGGTGCCCACTGTGTGGCGCTGCACCAGGAATATTTTAGAGAAAGCCCAGTAGGCTATGTGGTCCTGCATTGGAAATCTTACTGATTCACTCGCCGTCAGTCGTTACCTTTGGCCTTAAAAGAGTGATTTGCAGAGTGGAATCTCTCTGACCAGACACTTACTTAAAACCCTTCCAGGGAAAGCAGATTGAAGGGTAACCTAACCTACAGTGTAGAGGTTTCTTATTGGCACCCTCCTGTAGGTGCTCACTATGCATGACATCTTCCTCTTCTTTTTTCTTCTTGCATACATCATCCGGACAGAGACATAGGTCACGATTTTCCATCAATTAAGAGCCAAATTACACATTCTTTCGTGCATCTACCTCTTCTTTTTTCTTCTTGCATACTTCATCCGGACAGACATAGGTCACGAGTTTTCATCTATTAAGAGCAAAATTACACATTCTTTTGTGCATCTACAAGCTGGTTACAATGCTTTTCATCCACAAACAAGAAGGTTACAGGCCGGTAGCTCTCAAACCTCCACACTTCAGGTCATGTCTGGTAACCTGCGTGCTCTTGCAGGTTACGTAGTCTCTAGAGACGACGTCAGATTGAGACTACCAACCCATGAGTCTTTCTTTCCCTGCAGGTTGCAAGCTAGGCCCACGAAGAACTCCCTCGAGTCATTTGGATAACCTCCACCTGTCCCTTGTGTACCTACTACGGCATCTGTCCAGGTACTGAGTAGAATGTTCCTTCACCTATTTGTCCGTCTTTTCCTCTGTACAAAATTGAGTGTAGAGATCAGAGACAGCGCGTATTCAGAAACGGCTATTGATCATAATTTCAGATTAAAAAGTAACCCACTCTCCACAGAATATAATTTCATTCCTTGACATAATTTTTCTTCTCGATACGATACTTGTGCAATTTGTGTATGTATTTTTATAATCTTTGTGTTGTTGAGTTTTCACAATAAAATCCTTATTATTACTTTTGAACTGACATCTCCCGTAACGGCTGCAGCAGCGAAGAAGAAGGCGACATCGAAGCCCGACAGCAGCAGAGGGCGATCGGGTGACGTCCGGCGCGGCCTGTGTGCCCACAAGCCACGTGTAGGCGTCATGCACCGGTTGCTTGTTGCTCACCGGTGAAAAGGTTACCGGCAAAGGACGGCGTCGAGAGCCACACGGCACGCACACCTTGTTGGCTGCGCTAACCCACTGGAATCCGGTCACGCCCTTGGGGGCGGGTGGGGGAGCGAGGGCAAAGGAAAAAGAGCAAAGGGAAAAAAAAAAACCTTAGTTCAACGCTATTGTTTCATTGTTGCCCCATTGTTGCTTGTATGATTAGCCTTCTGAGAATAACAAAAACAAAACCCAAACAAATTATCATCATTTTCACCTTCATCTTCACCTGCTTGAGTGAGGCCTCTTAGTCGATACATTTATCCTGGGTAATGCTAAATTTGGACACAGTTTCCCTGATTTGGTCTTTGGTGGGATGTTTTGTAATTTTTAGAATCAACAAAAAAAATTGTTTTGGGGTTAGTTTACCATAGCTTCAGTGTGGAGTGGTTCTTCACCCTCCTGGGCCCTGATTTGCTGGGTCGACTAGATGTCTTATAATTTTGCGACCTAGATGCAACCAAATTTTCTTGGCGTTTTTAGTTTTTTACTAGGCATGACTATGGATAGTGGTTTACCCATCCTGATTTACTCTAATGGCAGGAATTTTTTATAATGTTTGTAAGCAACTAAAGTGCTTTCGGGAGTTTGTAGTTTTTTTTACTGTGGTACAAGTGTAGATAGTCAGTCATGATCTAGTCTAATAACGAAGTAGTGCAAGTGAGGAGGGTACTGGTTTGCGCATCTGGGGCGTAAATATGGGTCAATGGCAAGATATGTATAATGTTTAGAAGCAACCAAATTTTTTGGGGGATGACCCGGGTATGTCAGGGGATTACATTTTACCCTGGTATGAGTGTGAGTGGTGGTTTACCCAGCTGGGGTTTTAAAGGACTAGAGGAATATCAAGCGTGATGCAGCCACCACCAGGGACCACTGTTAAAACTGGCCGGGTCAGCAAATCTCTTTTGTGGGCCAAATCAAGGCAGAAGGTTGCAGTTTCTAGTTATAATAAGGCTTTAAAAAAGCTTTTGAATCTCTATCTACCCTGAAGATGATGTGACTAAAAGAGAGAGTGAAGTCCTCTGGGTTTTATAAGAAAGGAAGATGAAAGTGAATCCTGGCTTACCAGCCAATGTCTGTCCATCTTTAGGGCGAGTAGAAAAAGTTCAGGTATGCAGCAGACCCAAAAAGATGGCCAAAAAGATCACCTTAAAAAGCTGGGTAAGAATGCTTGTTCTTTTGAGAAGAAAGAGAAGAAGCACAATACCGTTGTTAGTGGCAGGGCTGCTGGGTAAAGACTGGTCGGTTGGTCAGTTCCAGGTTCTGCTTTTGGGCCTAGAAGAAGAAGAAGAAGAAGAAGCAGAGATGTGAGGTCAGGTTGAGAAACTTTTTGACTAGCCACCTGAAGTTGGTATGACCAAGATAGGACTAGGATCTAGCCTAATGTGAACACTTTCTGAACAACATAAAGCTACTTTGCTTTTTTTTTTCCTCAAGAAAGTTCCCCCCTCCCAAACTCCCCCAAAAACTCTTTGTTTGAACTCCCCCAAAACTCTTTGTTTGGATGACCACAAACAAGCTAGGCTAGGTAGCTAGGTCATTTAAGTTACCCTCTTGGCAAAATACTATAGACAAAAAGCTCGTGCATTCATTATCTACCACGTCCTCCAAAGGAGCAAAAACAAAAGAGTTCAGTGGGACCCCAATTAAAAACAAAAGAAGAAAACCCAGCACCAGGGAAGGGGGTGGGGAAAGAAAAAAAAAACACTAGGGTGTGAAGGAATCACCATAGTAATAGGTTATAATATAATAAACCTAATATGTTAAATATCAGGTTCAATAATAACTTTTTAGTGGTGTATCTTTGTGGGAAGTTCCCATAAAAGAGAGCTGTCTATATGCTCAGAGGTTCTTGTACTCCCGGGCTCTTTTGAAGTTTGGAAACGCCATGGGGCCCACGCCCTAAGATGGCCCTCCCTAATGAGAACCCACCAGTACAGGAAACCTCCCTTACAACTTTATTTCTTTTTCTCTCTCTTTCTCTCTCTTTTTTTTCGTTGGGGGCGGGTGAGGAGGGTTGCCCCTTGAGCACTGGCCTTCTTATAAGGGACTCAGTTCACAATGACCCGCCGCTTCATCATCTGCCTTGTTGCCTGCTTGCCTCCCTTTCTGCCAAGCTCTGACTCCGCTGCTTCCTGCAAGCAGAACTCACCGCTCCCTGCATCGCCTTGCACACAAGAAAAACACTCGTGGCATCGATTGGACTGCGACAGTCGGTGCTTTATTCCCTGGAACATCGCCGTCCTCTTCCCCATCACATCTGGTGAGCCTCTGAACTCATGATATAATTCTCTCTCAGCCAAGAAGAGGAACGGGTGGGGGGGGAAAGGAGAGGAGAGGCCAGGGTCTTGGCGCCGGGGCGAGAGGGGAAGGAGTCGGACGGAGTCTTTCTTTTGTTTCTCTGCTTTCATTTTCAGTTGTCGCCTTTGTTTGGTCGATCTCCTTGCACAACCTGTGTTCAGCAAGTTTCGTACGCACTCATGTGTTTTCACTGTAGACCTAATGATACGCTCGATGCTGCCTGATCTGCGCGCGGCTGCCGTTAATTAAGTGCACAGTTTGTTGTCAGGACATCAGGGCGGTGTGATCGCTTTCTTTTGTGAACTTCCTCTCCTGTGACCTTCATCATGTATGCCTTCCTTATTCGCGGCTTGCTTGCTTGCTTGAAGCTGTAGCTCCTTATAACCGTTAGTGTAGTTCTGTATTCCTGAGTACCAACTTTTGTTTTTGTTGTTCTCGAGCGTGTAGAAGAATTGAAAAGCTTGAAAGGTACCAGCAATTGTGTGTGTGTTTTTGCGATTGCTATTCAGAGTCCAGATATAGTGTTGAGAAATCTTGGAATTAGAAGAAGTTCGAGAACCTTTGACACAAACACTTCTCAAGAGCCTGAAGAAGATTGTCAACGTATGATATAGTCCAGAGCTGCTGCCTGATCTATTTGATCGAGTCCTGATGCATGCATATCGAGGATGCAGCAGGCGTTGATCATATGGTGGTGGTTGTTTCAGTTTTTCTCTCTAAAAAGACTGTCCCTGCAACAGCTTTTCTTAGCGCTTATTCGCTCTTGGTAGAATATGATCCCTTTTTAAAGCTCTTTTAGTTCGCGTTCGTCATGCGCTGAATGTCCGTGACCCTGTGTCTTCGATCTAGTCCAGTGCTGTTGAGATCAAACACTTACGCACATGATCCCTGTGAAGTTCGTTCTGTTGAAAACGAAAATGCAAGAGAAGTCTGAGCTTTCGGCGCCGCGTGCAGTCTGGTTACCGAGATTCTGAGTTCAAAACACTTCGTGCACTGAGGTCTACCTGGTGCAGAAAAGAAAAGGTACTTTGTGGTCCCACCCAGCCGCCATATTCAGAGTTGTGCCATATCCTCAGAGTCGAGCTTGTAGACCAAAGTACTTCATCAGGTAGCGAAATGTGAGAGGAGCATATGTACGATTAAACCATACTGTGCACATCGTGAGTTGCCAGACTCTTGCTATAGTCACTGGTGCAATCGTTTAAGTAGCACCCAATGCAAGTGTCACCAATGCATAAATATCATGTTTGAATGTGGAAATTTGTAATATTGTTGCAAGTCATTCAATTTTCATTCAGTTTATGAGAGATCGGACTATCTGGAGTTTGAGAAATTCTTGTTTATAAGAAGGCCTGGCTGAATCATATACACTATAGACTAGAATTTGATTCTCATTTTGTTGCTGATCAACCCTACTTGGGTGTCTTTTTCTGTATGGCACAAAAGGCACTGGACAGTGCCATAGTTGCTTGTCTCGCGCAACAACAGCTGTGGTATATATCATAAGAGTTTGACAACAACGAGTCACAGGGCACTTCTGTGTGCATGAAAAACGTGCTAGAAGTTCTAGCGATCTGTCCCAGGTGCACAAAGGGGGGAAACATCTTTGATGAGCATGACCTGACTGCAGACGCTGCTGCTGTTGTGGGTGTGGTTGCGCTGTTGCAGACAGATTGAGTAGTAGTCGGGTGCACGATGACACAGAGCTCCTCGCCGACGCGCGTGCCTGTTGGCTTCCGGTTTCATCCGACTGACGAAGAGCTAGTCGGCTATTACTTGCCGAAGAAGGTGGCAGCCAAGCATATCGACCTTGACCTCATCCGGGAGCTTGATCTGTACAAGCTGGAGCCATGGGATCTACAAGGTACGAAACATGCAAGCTCCCTAGAAGCGCCTGATTCTTGTGACTAAATCAGAAACTTTTCGATTGTAATGTTGCACTTCTGATCAAGTTCTTGATCACATGGTGCATGATGTCTTGAATCACACAAAATGAAGTTTGTAGTCTGAAATTGGGTTGAATCTTTCTTGTGCGAATGCGCGTGCAGAACAGTGCAGAGTTGATATGGACGCAAGCGGCGAGAAGCAGACGGATTACTACTTCTTCAGTCGGAAAGACAAGAAGTACCCGACTGGAAACCGAGCTAACCGAGCCACGACTGCTGGCTTTTGGAAGGCAACAGGACGGGACAAGCCCATTTGCACTAGTAAGCTGCTGGTCGGCCAGCAGCAGCTCATTGGTATGCGCAAGACACTGGTGTTTTACGAAGGACGCGCACCCCATGGCAACAAAACGGATTGGATCATGCATGAGTTTCGCCTCGACGACGGTCCTGGCATGCCTGCCAATGTATGTGAACATTAACCGCTGCATGATGATCTTCATCATACCTGCTGCATGCTGCATGTCTTGTAATTTCTCCAGATGCATACATGGTTCGATGTGTTGCAATTATTTCTCTAGCAGCTTTGTAGCTAATTCATGGCAACTGATCATGAGATTTTCTGGAACTTCTAAAAACGTTACAGCAGGTTGTGGATTGCTATCATCTGCTGCAGCACGTCGTGATTGGAAAGTCTGGATCTATATATTCTTGCATGCTCTTGTGCAGGACGATGGTGGCTGGGTTGTGTGTCGGGTATTCAAGAAGACGAAGAACTTCAAGATGAAGACCAGTTGCTCGGACGAGAGAGCGGTTTCCTTTGAGGGACAATTCGGGCTGATGCCGGAGAATATCATGAGCTCTCCTGAGATACTCTCTGGATCTGCAAGTTATAATCCAGGAAGCTTGCTAGACTTTCCAGCTGCTGCTGCTTGTAAGCAAGAGATTAACCTGGATTCCTATAATAACGTCGTCGTCCCCAGCGCCTATCACTCGGATCCTTTCAATGCTCAGCTCGCACAGCTTGCTATGAAGAAATTGGATTGCTGCAACCACGCGGCCATGCAGCAGCCTGCACGTGAGCTTTCATCCGGTACTTTCCATGAGGGCCAGCTTGTGGGACGCGACATCAGCTGCAGAACTAGGGATACTACAGGCAGCTTCTTCACAGAGCAATACGCCGCAACAACATTGGAAAATGATCATCATGTCGACTCTCCTGCAAGCAGTTGCTTTTTCCCGGAGGCAGCTCACTGCAACCCGGAAGAAGGATTCCTAGCTGCATACGATGACTCATGGGCGACAACGTTATATGAGAGCAAAGCTGGTTATAAAGACTCGCTCAGGTTTCCAACGTCCACCGCAGCTGTACGAGCTGCAGCAGCAGGAGCTGCTGATCAATCACTTGGGGATGTTCACATTCTCTTCCAACTAAGGAGACAACAACACTCTGACCTCGTCTTCCCCTCTAGCTGTGTCGAGCAGCTTGATACTTGGAACTTCAATCAGATGTACAATCAGAAGCTGCTGTGACACAGCCCATCAGCAGCAGCAGCAGCAGCAGCTAAGTGCCTGATCTGATTTTTATGAGCTTGATACTGAATTTCGATCACAACCTTGGACAAGGGTTGCACCATGTCTACTGATCACAGGCTACAGCTATGCATACACACATAATGCAAGCAGTGTCATACCACAAATAGGAAATGGAACCAGATAGTTATACCCGATCACAGACTGCAATTGCAGCTAGCTAGCTAGCTAGCAGCTGGGGTTGCCAACTAGCTGGCGAAGACTTGAGTATATATCATCAGACGTTCAAAACAGTGATGTAAGAAAACTAACTGGCCCCACAACAAGAGGAGATATTTAAACTGCAACCCAATTGAGCAAAGGCCCAGCAGCAGCAGCAGCAGCAGCAGCAGATCAGTCCAACAAGAACCCATGTATACATGAAGCAAGAGCAACAGCAGCTACAAGTCTTCTCCAGAAGTGTTCAATCAGGTGTTGCACTGATCAGTGCACAGACAGTTGCAAACTAGCTGATGTCCATGCTGCTGTCATAAACTGTAGGACCTGTGAATCCGGATGGATCCTCCCTCCTTAGGATCTGTTAGTCCTGAGGGTGCTTTCTTAGGACCTGTTAGCTAGGATGGATCTAGCTTAATGCTGGGACCTGTTAGTCTGGATGGATCCTTTCTACGATCTGTCAGTTAGGATGATGCATCCTTAGCCAGGTGACCAGGTGTCAATCAGGATCATGAATCCTTCTTCTTAGCCACTAGCTAGCTAATGCAGCAGCTGCACCTGCTGCTGCAGCATCATGGCTGTTTGTTTTCCTTCTTCCTTCCTTCCTTCCTTCTTTCTTTGTAAGATAAAATGGACACATTGTTGATATTGTACACACCCACCCACACACACAATTCATGTTCCTCTTGGTGAGGAATTTTCATTACTTCATACATGGCTCTTCATCATTTTTCAGCAGGCTTATAATTAGTCCTCTTTGTTTGGTTTTCAGATGCATGTGGCAAGGTCACCCAGTCTTTTTCTTTTCTTTTTTTTTTTTCTTTCTTTTTTGGTGGTGAATTTTCGCCAGTTTTTCATAAATCTTTTGGGAAAGGAATATCCTGTCACAAATTCCCTGCTTTTCTGAGAAAAAAATCATTGAATCTAAACGAAATTCCTACTTAAAAATTTGCTAAATATCAACACAATTGCCTACAATAATATTATGACTGGTGCTTAAAGATTTTCTACTTTCTGAATCTTTTGAAATCATATCAAAAAAATTGGCTAAATATACTTATGAATGATCACCACTTGAGCATCCCAAAATTGAAAAAAAGAAAAAAAAAGAGAAAAATGACCAGTTGTGCTCAACAGCACTTTTTATTTTATTTTGCAAAAGTGGAAAACTTGTTTTATAAGACAAAATTTACACATTTTAGAAAATTGCCTTGCAGGGATTTCGCACATAAAATCACGAATAATAACTGAAAATTCTACACCAAAAAAATAATTTCCTTGTTAAATTATAATTTACTTTCAATATGAATTATATGCACATTATCCTAAGGAAGTTGAAAGAGCTATCCTGGCACATATAACTAGACTAACCACTCATGTTGTATACTGTTATTTACAAGTGTAAACACTAGAATTAGCCAATATGTCAAGCAGTTGAGATTTTTATCCTGGCCATTTCCACTAGTGGGTGTTACTTCAATTCTCCGCTAGGACACATTGCTCAAGATCCTCTTACAAAACCCATCCAACTATGTTGGGGTAGCCAACCCACTTATGAATTATCCAGGGTCACTTGTTAAAGTAAGGTGGCCAAAAAGAAAGGTGGTCACCTAGGTTTATACTTTGTGTGGTCGGGAGAATGGTGAAAGAGTCCCAAATAAGAAATGTGGTACCTAAGGGACTTGCACCTTGCGTGGAAGGACAATAAATAAGTTACCAAAAAGAAATTTGGGTACTTAAAGGTTGAACGTAGCTCACAAGAATTCTTCTTCCTACTCCTTCCTTATATAAGACGACCTCCAAAATCATCCGATCTAAACGTGAAATAGTTGTGGGACAATGAGGAACGACAATGATAAAACACTATTTTAGAATGAAAAGCCAAAAAACAATGTTCCTTACTTTTTGAGGATACAAATTTTCCTATTGGGAGTGTTGAAAAATATTCTTGTTCATGGGGAAAATGGCCAATTATGTTTGTCCAATGGTTTTTACTTTCTAAAAAGAGACCAAAAAGGTGAAAAGATTCATATTCAAACTTAGTTTGCAAACTTCATGTCATTATTACATTAGTTCAAAGTAACATGATTGAAATTTACTTCCATCACAAGCTAGTGTAGAATACTCAAAAGCACTCAATCACATACCTATACACTTAATTGGTGACGTCATGTCATGGGACTACACCAACTGAAGTTAATTTGATGGGCATGTTATCATTTGGAACAACCATATATTTAATTCAATTGGTGCCCTTTTGGAAGTAGGCTATATCCATCCCATTGTCCAAATACAAAGGACACCGGTTTGGGGACTATTTTCTACCTTTACTTAATTTAAATGATGGTCGTTAGAAATTTGATAGGAATGATGTGAAATGCTTTTTGGGCCAACTCCAATGGTTCATATGTTGGGGAGTTGAAGAGTTCCATGCAAAACATACATATTACACACTTGTTTCCCACATGATGGTACGGGCAGTTGTTACAAATTTATAAAAGGTTTGGTCTTAATGCTCCACCATTTAAAGTCTCAAAGGTCCCGATTATGACCTCAGATCAAATGCACATTGTTTTAATTGTTGTGAAGGGAAACCTATTATGTAACTTTATGTATGTATTAGATGTCATTGGAGGTGGTGTACATACCTTGTGTATGGTCCCACCTTGAAAGCTATTATTATGATGATTCAAAAGAAGGTAGGGCACTAGTGTTGGTTCATGTTTTATGTAATAAGCTCATACAATTTAATACCCACTAAATTGAAGTTTGGAGTCACATGCATGGGGTATATGTGGTTTTGCAACTCTTGTTGGTATTAATCACCATGTATAAGATCATGTTTCAAGGTGGTCATGAATATTTTTTACATGCCAATCCTTTGACTTTGTGTACAAACTTTTTATGGTGGAGGTGTTCTTCATTGATGAAGTAACCTTGGCCATGTGTTTAACACATGGAAAAAGAACAAATTACCTTGTGAATTTGAGAATGCAATCTAGGATGTGCAAGTACATAAATGTTTTTGAAAAAGATTGTAAATTTCACTATTTTCATGGCAACCAATAGTGAGGAAACTTCTTTTTCTTGAATTTTATCAACATTTTCAAGAATTATATTTATGATAGTCAAGTTAATTTCATCCATAAATCAGATTTTATCAAGTGATGTTATTAAACATTCATCAAATAATTGCTTTGTGGTGGATTTCATCCAATGCTTGTCCTACATTTTACATTGTTGTGTTTCTTTTCATCTCATTAATATTTCTTGAGTTGCCAATCTTGTCAATGCTAATCAACAAGTTTTGTTTAATGTTTGAATTTCATTCATGTCATTCATATCACCCATGTTGAGAATTTTATCCAAGTTGCCTTCTTATAGAATTTTAGAAAGGGTTTTAGGTCATTTTCATGCATTGCAACTACAATTGATTTTTCATTGCCTTTCACTTGCAATAATGCACAAGAAGATGAGCATCATCCCATATTGAACAACAATATTTAATAAGCTTCAATTGAAATAACATATACCATAAGGGAAAATTCAACATATGTTTATCATAGGTTAGATGCATAATCAAGTGACTCACTTTTGTGATGACATGGTGTTTCTTCTTTGGGCACCATTTATTCAAATGCATATGATGATTAATATATTCTTAAATCTATTAATTCGGACTTGGATCTAAACTAGCAATTTCATTATGAAGAGAATTATGTGATTATTTATTAATTAAAAACTCAATTGTTAACAGTAATGGATTTTTTAAATAAAAAAATATGGATTGGTCATCTGACTACAATATCACAAAATGAAAAAAATAATATTGATTCACATTCCAAATTTGTTATGGGGATTCAATATATGATGTAATATAAACTGATAATTTCGTATGAGAAATCTTTTCTTTGAAAACCTTAACTGTTTAATAATTAAAGACTTTTGAATGGTTCCAATTTGACCATATTTTCATAAGTCCATATGAATTGTAATTTTGGTTTTTTTGTTTGGCAATTTTTTTGTCCCAAAAGCATATTTTTTGAAAGTTTTACACGGGCTACTATTCATATGAACTTTGTGGGTTTTCCTTTTAGGATTTACAAACTTAAAAATGACATCAATTACAATAAATACAAGTTTTCACATAGATTTGGGAAGGTTTGTTGATCATTGAACATGTGTTATTCGAAAATTAGAATAATCATATTTTTAAAAATAACAATCATGTCCATTTGAATCATTTAAAATATCTTCTATGGACTTATGGGGAGTGTAAATATGTCAATATTGAGCCACTTGGTCGTGCATTCACCCCATATAATTAATTAAAATTTTAAAGATTCCATTTTCAAATATATATATTCCTATATATTCCAAAAGATTTTTCATTTTCCTTCACCGAAAAGTCTTATATTTGAAAACCATTTTTGAAAATTTCAACATTATTAAAAATAATATAATTTGTTCTAAAGCTATCAATGTGTTACGATATATTTGAAATCATTGTTCATAGTTGCAAGTATGGTGGTGCCAAAATTTGCATATAACATTTAAACTATATAGGACCAAAATAAGACTACTGTGTTGATCATCAAAATTACCTATTTCTAATGTAATTATAGGTTTGAACACCATATTGATCAATCAATTTCAAAGATAATTATTTTCATTCAAAGGAACTTGCAAATTATCAACTAGATTTGTGATTAATTTTTAATCATAAATGACACATGCGCCTTGTTTTATGTCCAATTCCCTTGGACAAGCTGCACAAAATTTCAATCACACCATGAATAGCCCATTCCTTCACCTAGTTATATATTTTACAAAATTGAACTTGTGCACAAATGATATGGGATAAAACCTAATGAAAGGGAACTACAACATTTTGTAACATTAAGGTAAATAAACAAACCACCATGCACTTAAGAACTTAAAGGGGTGCAAACAAAATACAATGAGCCAACATGATTACTTCAGAAAAAGATTATATGTTTTGTTTCCCCAAAAACCCTTTTCATATGAATGAATTTTGGAACAATGTTTTTTGCAACTTGTTATAATAAATGTTAGTAGTTCTCCAAGTATTTGACATGTTTTATTTGTCATCATTTGAATAAATATGAATTTTTTTATGTGTTCTAATTCCTTGTAAATCTAATGTTTCATCTTTTAAAATGATAATAATTTCAAATTATAACCATTTTTTATTTTTGTACATTTTCATGTTTCTTGTATAATAAACTACAACTTTTCTATACATTTTAGCCCATTTATGTGTGGCAAAGGACTTTTAAAATTCTAAAATTTTGGATTAATTTTGAAGTTTTAAAAAAAAAGTTTAAAGTCTTAAAATTCTACATATTCTAAGGTATGAATTTTTTAAAATGTGGTGAATAGGTTTTTATCCTCAAGTCAAAGCAAGATAAAGTATACCAAAAAAGTAGACATCCCCATTTTAACTTTGCACCTTTCATATAACTAGCATAAAGTAACATCAAATTAAGTGAAAGTATGTGTCAAGTAGCATTAGTTAGCTTTATTAAGTTTACAAGAATCTAATTTTAAGAAAATTAAAAGCAAATGAATTTTTACAGTAAATAAAAAGTACATTTGAAACTAATTGAAAAATGTATTCAAACCTACTTTTTGGTTAGAAAAATTAATGAAAATTGATATGTAATAAGTTAGGAAATGAAGATCAACGTATGTTTTAACAAGTCATCAAAACAAATTCTATTTCTTTTTATTAAGAACCTATTTGACGCCTATTTGAAACCAAAAGCCCACAATGGAAAGTAGACATCAAAAGCTACTTATATTTTGAAAACCCAACTTAAAACCTTCTTTATACTTTGAAATATGAAAATCAATGCACATTAGGGTAAACATATATCATATTTAACCATTGAAATGGAAACATTCAATGTTTCACGATTCTATAATGGGTTTTATTGTTATTTTAAATCTACTTGTTTTAGTTTTAACAAGGTAATCAAATTGCTAACTTTATCTTGCTTACATAGGTGCAATCACAATCAAATGAGCCAACGGTGACGAATGATTCAACGATTGCAGTCCTTTTTTTGATCATTTTCAATATCTCATGAAAAGGATTTTTGAGATGAAATATGTTACTAAAAACATTTTTATTTTTTTTCAATACATCACACTTTTTGTATCAACTTTTCATGAAAAACTAAGAATTTTTAAAAAGTGTACAGATTTTATCAAATTTTACATTTCGTTTTGAAAAATTATCTTAATTTCAAATTGTATGAAAATATGTTAATTTTGTAATTATTAATTATTATTTCATAAAATACAACTATTTTTTAGATGTCACATACATTACACCCCATTTACATGTGGTAAAAGACTCTTGAAATTTTAAAATGATGTTCAATAGATTTTTAATTTAAAAAATTTCAAATTTCATAACTTTCAAATTATGAGTGTTTTTTGAATGTGGATAATTAGTTAACATTATCTCAATTTTTTTCTCATCAAAATTATTTTATAAAGAGAGTCTTTAACTTAGTAATTTACAAATTTGATTGTTTTTTATGCAACTATTGTTCAAAATCAAAGGTGGTTTACTAACAATAAAACCCAAAATAATTATTTTGAATTTTTCAACATTCATATTAGTCATTCAACACTACATTCCATGATTAACATGGCATTAAAGTGGCACCACAAAAATATATCTAACAAATTACATTTTTTATAGAGTTTTGGTAGTTCCCCAACATGTTCTTTGGCTCGTTTGATTGTGATTACACCCACAGCCCCCCCTCTTTTTTTTCCCATCAATTTTTTAAATTGTATAAGTCCTTTTGATAATCCTTTGCAAAATAAACTCTTATCTAATGTGTTTTTGTTCACTTTTAGAGGTCCTAGAGCAAAACTTAAATTTAAAATTTCATCAAGTGGATTCTTTATTTGAATTTTTTGACATTCATAAGAATGAAAAAGCAATAACTTGCCATGATTTCCATGGCTTCAAATGACAAAACTTAAATACTTATCCAATTTTGACTGTTTTTCTTTGTGGTCCTATGCCCTTTTTGGCTTGTTGGATTATGATTCTACCAAAAGAGATGAATCCTCACACATTTCTCCTTCATTTTTAACATGCAACAACCATTTTTATCCTTCCATATAGTGCTTCAAATGCCATAAAAAAGGGTAAATTTGGTCAAGGAATGAAGAAGATATGAATTGTTTCATGTAAAGGGGTTTATGTTCAATTGTAGGCCTATTAAAATAGTTTAGATTTTGAGATTAAATTCTTTGGTTGTTGTTCCATTGCCTTTGTAGTTCAAAGAATTTTTTTATATCTCACCCATAGGTTTTTACATCACTCAAAACAAACTAAAAATGAAATATTTATGGGGTTTGAAACTAAAGTGGGTTTAGAGTTTTTTTTCAAAACATTTGAGACAAAATATCATTAATCTTCTTCTATCTTTTCTTGCATTTTCTTCTTTGCTCCTTTGCTTTTGGTGCTTAGAGAATGTTTTTAATCCTCTAATTTACACTTGTAATCATGTAAATTTTGTTCAATTTTGTTAAAGGATGAGGAAAATATTGGAAAATGTTGTATGAGGATTGTGTTTGGTGTTGGGTCATTCTATCATATCACATCCTTTGTCCCATGTTTATCACATTTCCACACAATAAATACCTATTATTTGACCTATTTAATTATTGCCTACTATTTACTACCTAGTATATTTAATAAAATATATAAATAACTTACTTAACGTTAAGTAATAATTGATATAAAAACACTATGACATATCAACACAATAAGATATTTATTACTTAGTGCATGGTTGCAATCACAATCAAATGAATCAATAGTGATAAAGGACTCAACCACAAATGGGCCTTTTGTGTTCATTTTGATTTTTTCATAAAAAGGAATTTGAGGGATTGTTTTTTTGCAACATGATATTTAAATATTTGCAATTCCCCTCATAAATTAAATTATTTTTGTTAACTATTTTTTAATAAATATGAATTGTTTAAAAGTGTATAGATTTTTTGCTAGATTCTATGTTTCATTTTGAAAAGTGATCATAATTTCAAATCATATTAAAATATGTTAATTATTTTAAGTTAATGAAATTTGGCTAAACCTTTTTGTGAAGGTAGGATACTTTGAATCACACAAGTCATTTTACAAGTTATAATTAAAATTTTATTATTAAAAAAATTTCAACCCTAGTTGACCTTATGGAAAATTTTAATTTTAAAAATGAGCTTCTAAACTATTACGTTCATTAAATAAAGGACTTAATAAAAAAAAACCATAATTCAAGGTACGTAGAAAATATTGATCATCAAAACCCTTCCAAAAAGTTCTCCTTGGTATCAATGTTATCACATCATATTACCATTGAATTATTTATTCACTAAAAGAAATTTATGAAGGTGCATGGAGTCCATATTATGGACTATTAGAGGTTTTTAGGTATTTTTTTGAAAGTCCATTATGTTATGGTTATTCAAAAACCATCCATGAAATTCGTACAATGTGATTATAATATATGTAACATTGTAGTGCTGAGTCCTTTTTCATTTTACTTGCTTGTATTTAATTACATGGTGAATCACAAAATCCAAAATCTTGCAAAAACTACCTTATGACAACATTTTATGGATAGTGTAGTGTGCTTTCACCTTTATATTAGTTTTTAAATATAATAGAATTTTTTAAATGTTTTTTTTCAATAAAATCAATTTTGTGAAAAAAATACATAGTCTTTTGGAACATTCAAGAATATTCCATTGTTGACATGAAATCTTCAATATTCATTAATTATTTCACAAACATTCCATTACAATAATCAAATATATTTAAGCAATCTTGAAAATACCATAAATCTATTAAATCATATGTATTTTTTACATCCTTGCATGGATATGTTGTAAGGTTACAACATTCTCTAGATGTTTTTCATTAGTTGAATTAAATACATGAAAAAATGATTGGCTTCCTACCATAAAAGTATTATTAAAAGAAAAGAAGGTAGCAACAAAAGGAACTTTACAAAAAGGAAATGATTTAATTTGTGATCAATACACCAATGCTTGCAAATTACATGCAAATTGAAATGGGTAAGATTTGTTTTTAATACCATTCAATTTTATCAAGGTAATGCTAATTTTTTGACTAATATGATTTTTTTCCATTTTTTATTTCACACTTTCAAAGATTTAATATTTTGGTTAACTCAGTATTCAACATAAATTGCATGTCTTTCAACCTACTATCATTATGTATCACACCAAAGGTTTGGAAACTTTGAAATTCCTTTGTGCATGTTATTATTTAAAAGTGTGTGATTCACATTCGAATGCAAATTTGTGAATTTCATATTTTCATTCAACAACTACAATTTTAGGCTTAATGGCATATTAAATAATACATATTTATGTTTTGAAACATGAAGCTACAATTATAATCAAAGTTTTTGAAGTACACATCATGATTACAAATTGTAAATGTTTCAAATTTCAACATTTGGTTTCATATGAAAAGAACTTGTTTTGGTGTATTTTAATCCATTAAACCACACTCTATATCCATAACTTCCTTAATGGATTTTATATTGTTTAATTTTCAATAATGTTCACAATTCCAACAAGTGGTAACACTTAATTGTTAAACATGATGGTAGCTTTTGGCTTCTATTGAAAATCCAAATTACAATTAAGCTAATATGAAATTCCATTATAGTTATAATTTTAAAACCAAACTATTAAATTATATATATGGTATAAAAATTGTCAATTTAATAATGGTTCTCATAAAAATTAAGAATATTATAAATTTTAATTAATCATATTTAATTAAATAAATAAATGAAGTAATATTATTATTGTAAAAAATTCAACTTTTATGTTTTTGTAATATTTTAGTGTACAACTTTTAATCCAAATTAGAAAGAACTTGTTCAAACCAACATTGAAAATTAAATATTTATTAGAATATTATATCAAAGTTGACAAACTTATTTTACATTATTTTTTATCAATGTTATATGTTATGAAATTAATTGGATTTGATGAATTCTAAAAATCAAATTTATTGATATAATGAAAGTTGGCATCTAACAATCTTTTAATATCACCTTCACACTTGACTTGGGATGGACATTTTATTTTGCCCTTTCTAACCACCCTTCCTTTTTGAATGAATAAACATTTTTTTCCCATTCTATTTACTTTATCTTTTCCAATCAATTGAAAAAAAATTCCCTTGGACTTTTGATCTCTTTTGGAATTAATGAAAACCCAAACACGCGCCCCCCTTGCCCCCTTGCTTTTTTAGATTTCTATGAATAATGAGATAAACATGTTAATTCATGTTATCCCAAGGTATTATCATCTAAATTTTCTCATCATTCAATGTTGAAGTGTGTTTAGCATCCCATGCCCATGAAATCACAAGCATCTATTGGCTAGTAATTGACCTAACCCAATGTGATAAATAGGAATCCATTTTGTAAATAGTAAGAGGGTGAAGTTCCTAGTCCTAAATAAAATAATTACTAAAGGATGGGGTGGGAGTTAACCCAAGTTTTGTTAATTAGCATTAGGAAAAGGGAAGGATTCAAGATATGTCACTTTGTGGGTTAAGACAAGGGTTAAAGTTGGAGGAGGTACATTGTCTAGAGTGGGACATGATATTATGGGCTTCCTTTATTGGACAATGGTTGCATGAGGAATAGGACTTAGAGAAGATATTTTCCTTGGATGTTTTTGGTATTAAGTTTTAATAGGCTAGGAGTAAGTAGGGCTTTCTTGACCTTGGATAAAATTTTGACTAGCTTAGTATAAGGTGATTTCTATGGCATGTTTCTTGTGGTTGTTAATCATGAATTGGGAGATTTTAAGGTGCTAATTTACTATGATGTTACCTAGGAAGGAGGTTGGAGCATCATGAGTATGTAAGGGGGTGATGTAGTGACTCATAATAAAATGGTCTAAGCTAAACATAAAAAGAAGTATTGTAAGGATTAAAGATTGGATCATCATGAACAAGCAAACACTAGGGGTTTCAAATGTGGCAACTTGGAGGTCATTCATGAGAAGGCAAACATCAAGGCATAAATGGAGGATGATGGGAAGGGAATCAATTAACTTAGTTGTTATGTAAGAAAAATAAGTAATCAAAGGATGGAAAAGGAGGATGACAATAGGTTGGGAACCCTTGGACATTCTGGGGTTTCTTTTTCCAACACACATTGGAGATGTATGTGTGTTTGGTAAAACCCAAGATATTTTAGCAAGTGGGTGTTTCAAGAAAAATGAAAGACGTATTCACTAAAAGTTGAAGCTATAGTGTGGACAAAGGAGGATGAACTTGGTAACCTAGATCTAAAGTTGCTAAGAAGAAGATAGGCATGGATTGGAAACTTGGACCATTTGCAAACTTATGTACAACCTTTCTTTTGTGCAATGAAGCATGTTATCGATTTATATATGTTTTTCCATTCTAACTAGTTGTGTATAATTGTGTTCCAATGATTGTGTGAAGGGGTAAGGAGATGGGTGTCATCTTGGGATAATAATCCTTGGTTAGCCAGTAGCCATTCTTGTAAAAAGGGGCAAAGAAAACGTAATTTGTGAGTGTAAAAGAAGAATTAGAACTTATAAGGATACCAAAAAAATAAAATTATAAACAAAAGAATGTGTGGTCAAACATTAGGTTAAGATTATTAGTTTGTGTGCAAGGTGGGTGCAAGGCAAGTAAGAGGTGAGCTCAAAGTAAAAAAGGAAAAACCATAGATGTAGTCAAGTAAAAAGAGTTTCCCCCACCCAACGCATCCACTAGCTTGGGATTGTGAATTTATGTGAGCTAAAGGTAAGGGATTAAAATGAAGAAAGGGACTTTTCAAATAAGGTTGTTGTTAATGCCACCAATTTAAGAAAAAAAAAATCGTGTTTTATGTAAATGGTCATGCCATTTTAAAAGGGTTGAAATTATGACAAATAAGGGAACTATTTTGACCCATAGTGGATGGGACATCATGCTGGACAAATTAAAACTAAGTTCTTGTCAAACAAACCACCTACATGTTTTTCTAGGTGGTGTCCAAAAATTATCGAATTAAAGAAGATGTTTATGATTTCATGGAAAATCTATATGATCATGGATTACCAATGTTAGGAAATTAATCATCTTTCTTTGCAACTATTTAGTCTTTAAATATATTAATATGTTGACCATATGTTGATTGATTGTCATTGGTAGTGCAAAATAACACAAAAAACAAATTATTTTTTGCATATAATGTACATACATAAACATATATGGTTCACTTGAATCCAGAGACTTTGGATAAATCTAAAGAAAATAACTTCTTATATACATCTGGAACTTTAAATTTTAATGATGATGATTCATCAACATTAGTTTAGGTAGAATAGCTTTAAGTTTTATAAGTTGTCCTTCTGAATGGTAATTCCAAACTAGAATTTTTAGTTGATTCCCGACTTGTAAAAAAGAATGGAAGGTGTTTATTCAAATTTATGCGTTTTTTGAGTTTTTTTGTCAACATCATAGTCATAAGCAAATTTCTAATATGTTTTACACCAAATTGCATCCCATTTCTTTTCAATTGAATCTAAATCTAATGTATTGAAGTTTTTCAATTCAATTCTTCAAGTCACATATTGTAATGTCATTCAATATTTTCATTTGAATGGAACCCAATTTGCAAAAAATCAATTCAGAATTTGAGAATATAGAAAAATTCAGACTTAGTAATATATTAAATTAAGTGCACATCAAAAAAAAATTTTAAATTTTCAAAGTCAAAAAAAATTTGGTCATAAGATGTGAAGAAAAGAAATTTAGTACACACATACTTGTTTTGATGGAAAATTTAATGTTTTGGGTCGAAATGAAATAAGGAAAATGAAATGAAATGAAAGGTGTTTATATCATGCAAACCATAAATGTAAATAATAATAGGCTACCATTGATTTAAATATACCATTTAGGAAAAACATAAAATAAATTTTCATTTGCGTGAGAAAAAATATTACTTAGAACAAAAGTTACAAATTAGAAAACATTTACATTTATATGTATTTATTTTTAGTTGCTCATTGTGATTTCACAAACATTGCACTTACAAAGGCGGGTGTAACATTGGGAGACATACCCATTCCTCCCATTGCTCCCAAGCATCATTCGTTTTCCACATCATTGTTCAAATGAGCTTGTGTTCTTAGAGAAATTTATGTTCTCATGCATATTCTAGGATAAATTGTGGCATTGCAAGACAATGTGGAAAAGATGTAAACAAAAACAAAAAAAACCTTTTTCAAACCCAATTGCTCATATGCCAAATATAATGAAGCGATCTAAAAATATGTTTTTGTCAAATAATGTGTGCAAATAAGCCAATGAAGACATGAACCTTTGTTGTTGTGTGTTTGTTAAAATTAGTCATCAAGACCAATTGCTATTAAGGAACCCAAGTACTTAGACTTGCATTGTTTTACTTGTTTTATATCTTTTTTAATAATAAGAAATAAACATTAAGTGTGTTGCTCTATTTAGTTATAATCCAAAATAAAATCAAACCATCAATGGAAAATAAAATGTCATGTATTTGCACAAAAGAAGAGAATGGGAAAACTTGCACATGTGAAGGTGAATAAAGGTAGTATAGGTATGACCAATTGATTTCATTGTGCCAGAACATGACATTCATGACTACACTCATACAATTATATATGGCAATAGGACAAATCATATGCTAGAACAATTTGACATGTTCTATTCAACCATCTAGTCTTATGAATGTAGTGATGGATGCCATGCTTTAGAACCAATGGTTCTTTGATTTTAAAAACAAAAAATTGATGGTTATTAATAAAATCAAATGTGTGAGGGCCCCACACAACACTAGTTGATTCCTTGGAGTTCCATGGATTTCATTATCAAATTCTTGATTTGGGTGCAAGATATTATGTTGTTTACTATATCAAGTATCAAAATATAATTAAGGTTCAAAATATTTAAAAATCCCTAAATATGTTATGGCAACAAAGAAGGCAATGTCAAAATGTGGGCAAATCGAAAAGTTTTGTAATGATAACCAACATTGGACAATTGCATTTTATTTGACAATCAACTTCTAAAAATGCCTCCAAATATGGAGAATATATAAATAAACTTTTGTCATCCATGAATGAAAAAAACAAACTATGATAATTTGCAAGGGAAATTACCACAAGAATGAATTTAAACATAATTTAAACAAAAAATACTTGATGGTATAAAGACTCAAAAGACAAATTCTATCTTAATATAAACAAATCCAAATCCATCATTGTATTTGTGCAACGCTAAAATGTCAAACCAAATTAATGTAAGTAACTTAACTACATTATCCATAATTGAAATCCGAGTTGGAAACATGTTTTTTAATATTCCAACAAATGTTATTTTCAATATAGACAAACATTTTTTGAAATAGAACCATTTTATTAAGAATTTGACCTAATACTAATGTAGGATTATGTTTACTTCATGGGAAATCTAAATGGGATCACTGGTGTTGGAAAGTTCCAAGTGTAGGATCCATTAGTGCATACTTTGCATTATCCAATTAGAATTAAATTCAAAGTAATTAAGTTTAAAACTAACTATCAAATGTTTTGAAAAACATTGAACCTTGTTAATTTAACCTCACTTTAAAGGAAAATAACCATGATTATATTTACATGAATTTGACATATGTGATGTTTGCAACATGAGTACTTTTGCTACATAGGAAGGAAAAGGTGAACCTTGCATAAAAAAGACACAAACTTCACAATGATGTCAAACAAGTCAAGCAAGGCCCTACAAATTGGAGATACTTAAGAGGGAACTTTAAATGGAAATTGAGACTTGTTTATTGGCAAAGGCTATGAAGGAAATTTTATTGGTTTGGTGATGGATAGAATCGAAAATTAAAAAAGCCCTACTTTTTCATCAAAGTTATGATTAATAATGTCCAATTGGATTTGAAAACTAAAACATAATGTTGATAGAAAGTCTCAAAAGATCACCAACATAATAGTTGACCCATATGCATTCATAACAATGTATGACCATATCAAATCCAACCTTGAAAACATGACCCCAACAGGAGATGATGAATAGAAGACCATCTTAAGAAGAAAAGATCTCAATTAGTTTCATAAGCACTTGAAAAAACATTGACAATTCACATAGCTATGGTGAACCAAAACATTTGTAAAATCATAAAAAATTACATTCAATTTTGATAATGTAAATGTGCGTATATATGGTATGTAGTAGAACCTAGTGGCTGAGAAAAAATTCCAGATTTATGAAATGTTTTGAATAATAACTACTTGAATTATACACAGACATATGTAATGAACCACTTGAAACCATAGACTTTGGATAAATCCAGTGAATAGCCAAATTTGTAAAGTACAACTTCTGAGTACACCATTTACAATACAAGACTATCAAAGGCATTCAATAATGTGGTATATTATTATTGTGAACATTTAGTTGCTTATTTCAATGGTTTTGAAATCATTAGTGTTTGTCACATGACCTTCTTCCACATGGGAATGTTGTGGATGTTGTAACAATAGGTAAGCTTTAATTGCCTCCCTTTAATGGGCTTCCTATTTATTCCAAAGCTTGAGCTCCAACCATTATTAGTATTATAATTAACATTAGTCAATTTTGCGATGTACCTGAAGTGATGATCATCTATATCCATAAAAATTACATAACATCAACACTTATTAGAAAGCCTTCAAAGCCTAGATAACCAATTGGTTAATAAAAGGTTCAGCACTCTTCCTCAAAACCCTAAACCTAAAAGTAAATCCACTCACATCCAACATGTGAGCTTTTATTTGTCTTCCACAACCAGAATAGTGTGCAAATCATTTCCCCGTCATCACGAAAAAACATGAAATACTAGATAGTGCAAAATGAGGATCAATTAAATGCTGCCACATGGACCCATTGTGGCAACTGGTTAATCAAAGCCAATCCTTTTTTTATTGACCCTTTTGGAAAGCTCTGCATCTATGTGCATAATTACAGGTCCAAACTCAGCTTCACACGATTCAAACCCTGAACTTCATCCAAATTATTGATTACAAGCCATTATACTACAGCTGCTGGGATTGGTCTTTGTCATCAAGCTAGCAAGAGCAACACCCATAATGAATTAGAGTTCTCAAACAAGGTTGATGCACAATTTCTTGAGCCAATTCCAGAATCTTCCTGATTTCAATGTCCAGAATTTACAAATGCCTTGATTTTACCTCCTAAAACCACATCAAAGAGAACTGCACAATAACATTTAGAAGGCAACCATCATGCTAACTCCACCAAAAACCAAGATTGAAGTCACAATAATTAAAAGCCTAATCTAATGCTTTATGAATCACCCATGAAGAATTAGACAGTTATAGACATCATGAATAGCCACAACTCCCCCTGGGCTTTGTTATCTCCCATACCACTTGCGTAGTAACTTCTCAAAATATTTGTTTAAAGAACACACAAAAACTTAGATTCTAAGTATTTCATTGTATTATTGAAAGCAATTAATAAAAGTGTTCTTTGGATGACAACCATGTCTCTTGGAGAAAATCAAAACATTTCTCAATGACTATCAAGCTCTAAAATAATCACTTGGATTGAACCTCTTAGCTTCCAACTCAAATTTACAAATGTCACCATGACACAAAAATGTGAGTTGAGCAAGAGACTAGTGTCTCAAAAGCACCACACAGGATCTGTGGTAATTTCAAACAAGGTTCTTCAATACAAAAATCAAAAACCCTAATTCTCTTTTGTGCATTTCCTCCACACTAGAGATGATGATCACTCACTACCACAACGAAAGACTTTCATGTGAGTTCTAGAATGTGAACACACTCAATTAAGACTGCATATAACATATCTAGTACATCACAGAGAAAACTCCACAACACTTTCAAAGTAACATGACAAGGATGGGGGTATAACCTATGAGTGTTGCTCACAAAGTGTTAGACCATCACTTTCATCATGAATAACAGTGACTGCCATGACTGTATAAGAGAGTTGAAAGGCTCACTGGAACTACAAAATGTGACTTGCCATTACACTTCAGTGCACTGGAGGACAGATAAATGTCAAGATGTACACAGTATTTATGAAATCAAGATGAAGGGGTGCGTACTTTGTCAAAAGAGTTCACTGGTACTTTTGAACACATTTGGAATCTTCAAGAGATTCTTTGAGAGACAAATCAGCTTGAATCTGCTCAACTGGGTTCATACCTGCTTTAATTTGCTGACCTTCCATGACTCCACCCACAATTGTGCTCTCCTTTCTGCTCCAATCCTCCTGTAGCTTGTGTCTCTGCTTCTTTGGCAATTCAGTCTACATGTTCCAGTACAGTGCTTCCTGATAACAAAAAGAAAGGAAATATGCTTGTCTCACCTTAGCAAGGACAGAAAAACGTGTCAGTTGACGTCATTGCTTGGGAGAGAGGTCCTATTCAGCATAGCACAGCAATGAGACTCCCTTTGAGCTGCTGCATCCCCTCCACCACAGACTGGAGTTTCAAAAGGGCTTCATCCTCAGGTTTCTTCTCTTTTGCTGCCCTAGCCTACCAAAGCTTCACTCCTTACGCAGAACTGAGGTCAACAGAGCTCAACGCTATGACAGAGATACAATTTAACTTTTTGCACCACTATGAACAGATGGGCTCAACAAAATCTGTTTTGATATATGTTGCAGTGCTCAAGAAGAGCCTCTAAGTCAACATACAGTAGCAGATGGGATTCAAGAAAGTGATGCATACCCATGAAGTCTGTTCTTGGATGGCCATGGTCTGTGGCAGATAACATCATTTGGGGCTCTCCCCCTTAGTACTTGGATCAGATCCCATACCAAATGCCCAAATATCATCATTTGCCTAAAAGAATCTGCTATTCTAAGCCTGCACTCTGTAATCCACTTTAGCAGGTACTGCAAATCTGACAGGAGTTTCTATCTCTCATTTTCTGAAGCTGCAATCAAAGGATCAAGTTTGGTCCCCAATCTGCAATCCCAAAACCCTGCCACACTAAAAACTGAAAATAGTATCAGAGTTTTGGACACATGGTTGAACACTTTCATAATTTAACAACAAGCTTCAAAGTCTAGAGCACAAAATACATATCCAGCAGCTGGAGTGATCACATGTATCTGCCAGCTGAGTCCTAGCCAAAAATAAAATGGATCAAGCTCTGCAAAATAGAAAACACTGAAAGGGGGAAAAGAAATTCTCCACTGTATTTGAAGATTTAGTTCATGTGTGCAATGATAAAACTCTGGTTTGAAAGTCTTATGGCCTCTGGATCATCCGAAATGTAACTTACAAAATTCCAAGTTTAGATTTCAATCACTTGAATAACCCTAAAACTTGAAGCTGTAGATTGCAAGCTTGTAATCAATGGGACAAAACCTTCTAGCAGAGTAAGAGGAGACAAAGCCAGACCTCACAAAGATTTTTTTTTCCCAAGGTTACATTTCAATCACTGGAATGCATACAAAAAGGAAATCATACAAAACCCTAAAACTTGAAGCCGTAGATTGTAAGCTTACAATCAATGGGACAAAACTTCTAGCAGAGTAAGAGGAGACAATGCTAGACCTCACAAAGAATTTTTTTTCCCAAGGCTATTTCAATCACTGGAATAAATACAAAAGGAAAGCATACAAAACCCTAAAACTTGAAGCTGTAGATTGCAAGCTTACATTCAACAGAACAATCGTTTAGTAAATTTAGAGGAAAGAAAGCCAGACCTCACAAACAAAACTTTCTCCCAAGGATACATTTCAAATCATTGGAATACAGACAAAAAGATGTCTTAAAAAACCCTAAAAAATTGAAGTTGTAGATCGCAAGCTTGCATTGAACAGAACAAAAATTTATAGCAGAAGAAGTGGAGAGAAAACTAGACCTCACGAACAAAACTTTTTTCCAAGGTTACATTTCAATCACTGGAATACATACAAAAGGATATTGTACAAAACCCTAAATCTTGAAGCTGTAGAACTTGAACCTTGCATCCAATGAAACAAGCTTGTAGCAGATATTGAAATTTAACTAAACTACTAGAATTGGTTTTGAAAGGAGAAATTAGAGCACATCCTGCCTCTTGTGGAAGACGTATTCAATATTGAAACAAATTTTCCATTGGAAGACTCTACTAAATTAAAATAATTTAGCTTTAAATATGATATTGTTTCAAAGTACTCAATGAGTAGGATTTTATGGAAGTGATTAATTTCATAATTTTTAGACCTAAGGTGTGGGAGATATTGAATGTTGGAGTAGTTTTTGTCACTATAAATAAATTGATTTTAAATTTTAAATGATTTTTTCACAAATGGTTTATGTTGTCATGGACATATTCATGTTCACGCCTAAAGCAATTACATAGTCATGTTCACACTTGGTCTAGTAGCACATGCCACATTAGTTTTAATTAACCTAAATATCATTGCATGTAATGTTCACCCAAAAAGTTTTGAAAATAGCATCTACATGGGATGATGACTATATGAATGTGACATTAATTAAGGAAGGTAACATTTAAATGTGATGTTCACTTCCTATGTAAGAATCTTAATGGTGAAAAATTTGTAACAACTTGTGTGCATTGTGATCTTAAGGTTGGGTTGAGATTGGCTCGTAGTAAATTTGTGTTATTTTATTTCTATTTTCACGTTGTTTTGTTGTTAATTTCCAACTTAAGTAACCCTAAACCTTAAACCATAAAAAAAAATTCAATTATTGATTAAAAATGACAAATCATGTAAGTATTTGATAATGTTAGTAGTGGGTTCTTAAAAAAAGAAATGTAAATTGGGTGGGAACTAATGTTATTGCTATTGTTTAATAAGGATGCAACTTCTACTAGATCTTTCAAAAAACAATTTGAACATGTTGTTTAAGAAAATTGATGATGATAGAGAAAATGGAGGAATAAATTTGTAAAGAATTTTTTTCTTTTTTATGGAAACACTTAAAGTTTTATCCCTAGTGGGAAAGCTTGATTACCTAGTGTTGTTGGTCTTAGTAGTTTTTATGTGGGTTTTTTAGATTGATTATTCCTTGTGAAGAAATTGGACAAGGAAAAATGTTATGATTTTGTGATAATAACATAGAAAACATCCACAAAGGTACAAACTTTATTTTGAAGGACTTTGTGAACACATTGCTAATTGGACTAAACAAATCTAATTAATAAAATGTTTCACAACCAAATGAATTTGACTTCGAAAGTGAAATAACCAAAGGCATCACACATAATAATGTGTTCTTTGCATGTATATGAAGAAGGTGAATATTCATTTAAGTTTTGGTTTAAAACAAGCACAAAAGAAGGAATTGATATCCCAAAAGCCATTTAGACATATCTTGATGAAAGGAACGATATACATATGTAATATTTTCTAACAATCAATCCTCAATACTAAATTTTACAAAAGAATAAGATTCCATACTAACCAATGTTTTAATACCATTTGAAAGCAAGTATGGGGTTTTATGAGAATTTTCAAATTGGTTTGTTGAACATAATTTTCACATGGATTTCGGTGAAGCTTTTGTCAAATAAGTGTATGGATTGGGCCTCTGAGAAATGAACTACAATGCCCACATTAAGGACTACACCAACGAAGGTGGTGGGAATCATAGGTGAACAACAAGGGCTAACTTTGGAAACTCAATAATGAATTGGCCGATGAATTTCAACATTGGGACCCTTTTGAAATTGTTTGAACTCCATTCACATTCCAAAATTTGGAAGATTTCATTATGAGTTGAAGAACCACATTTTGAATTGAATCTTCTTTATGAGCACTTAACTTGGTCATTGTGAGTGCCATATTAAAATGCATGCATTAGTGTTATGTCAAATATCTTTTTTTTATTGATAAAATTTTCGATCTAACCTTAGACAACACTTGCACATTCTTATACATTGAGATCAACTTAATTTTGTTATCTCATCATCCTTTGCTTGATGTTTGTTGATATTTTACTAAATGTTTTTGAATGTGTAAACATTAGATTCAATAGTTGGATTTGTAATCTCATTCAATAGATGAGTAGATTGAATTGTATTTCAACTAAGGTTTCGAATATAACCAAAATAATTACAAAAAAGGACTTAGATTCTCAAGCATTAAACGAGGTTTTTATAAGGACATCTTCCATTGTTAGGAAAATTCATTATCCCACCATTGAGATGAGCTAAATAAAAACATGAATTTTGGTCCATTCTAACAAAGATATAATTTATGAGCAATTTGACATCTCAATAAAAAAGGAAAGATTTTGTGCTATAACATCATTTCTATTTCCAAGAATTGTTTTGACATAACCATAAAGTCTCAAGGCTAATACTAAAACAAATGATCAAAGCACAAATTGTTGTTGTTGTGTGTGTGTGTGTGTGTGTGTTATATCCAAAATCAAATGTTATCAAACTAAAAGTTGCAAATATTTTTCTCCCTTATAAACTTGAACTTGGCAACATGGTCAACAATTTTATTATGTGGTAAAGCCCATAGGTAGGACGTTTTGGAAATGTAGGGCCAATGGTGTTAAGAGGTTTCTTTTAGGTGTAAGGTGTTTCATCTTGTTGAAGAAGCATTATTCTCAAATATGAAGTGCTCTTCAAATACATTAACAAACTTTTGGAGTGGGTTATGTTTGAACAAAAAAATGTTTTTGCTAATGTTGGTTGGCTCATAGTTCTTAGAAGAATTGTTGCCTTTGGTTCAAGATGGAAAACCTACTAATTATAAATAAATAAATAAGACCTACTAGTTTTGGGGCTAGGTCAAGTATTTAAATTAATGATTATCCAATTCAATGGGTTTAGCCTTTATAAAACCCATTTGTTTCAAGTCCAAAATTGATTATGCATTTTAAGGTTTAAACAAGCAATGACAGTAGGAGACAAAAAAGTCTACAATAATCTATGATATATGTCATGTGAAAGGAAAGGGTACATGGTTAATGACCCTAGCACCAATCTCCTTTTATAATAGAAGACAATGGCTTTTTGAAATTGCAAAGCTTCCTAAAACATGATCATTTTGCTTGTAAACTTGCATAAATTAATTCTCTAATCATAATGCAAAATTTTATAGTGATAAAATTCAAATTTCAAGAGAGTATGGAGGAAAACAAAGAAAAACAATTTGCATATCACTTTGTGTTGATTGTTGTGTTCAATTTCCGAGATTAAAGGCATGCAACATGTTAGCTTTCATCCATTCTTGTCTTACTTTCCTCAAATTTTTTAACCATGTTATATATTTCTACAAATTTGCTTGTAGATTTTATGAAAATATATTTCAAGCCTCTACACATATTCGCTTCAATAGTTGAATATTGACAAGCCTTAGACAAGACATGTCCAAAATATGTCCTTTAAATTTTCTTTGCCACACCCAAAGTTTCATAAAGTTTAACTATTGACTTCAAAGGAATTGTCCTAATATTTAGATTTTACCCTTTGTCCTTCACATAAACAAGGATTTTTTATTGATGCCTATTGGTTTAAAAGTACATGCAATCTTTTCACCAATTTTTGCCCAAGTTTTAAATGCTTCAAACAAGCCAATTTTGGCACTTAATCCATTCCTAAAAACTCACAACCAATGCAAAAGCATCATGTGCCCTTTTGGACATCCAAGTATCAAATCTTATAGTATAAAGAACATAGTTTGTTAAAATTAATAACATACATGTTTGTTTTGTCTTCTTAACCAGGTTTAATAACAATTATTTATTAAAGATTTCTCTAGAAGAGAAAACAACACAAGCCACATCAATTTCATTATCAAATGCTTTAGCCAAATATTTTTAGTAAATTGAATGGACAAATGGTTTTTTGATAACAAAAAGATCCAAGTTTTCCAAAAACATTTCTATTGCATACTATTCTTTTCGAAAGGACCTATGGCCCCCAAAATGCTAGAAATAACATTTGAACTTACTAAAAACCTTTTCTTTATAGGTTGTCTTTCCGTTGGATTTTTATGGCTATAGTATAATCTAGGTACCCAAAAAAGAATGTCATGTTGCAAAGGATTTCAATTCACAAAATTCAACTATGGAATATTTTCTTGTTCATGTTATCTATTCATGTCAAAATGATCAATGAGTTTTATAAGTTGTAATAAACCCAAGGACATGGTTCAATTTTTTTATTTGGTGAAAAATTTAATGTGCTTAAGATTCTTGAAAAATAAATTTTAGTCCTAGTCATGATTATTATAACAATCTTATAACATGATATAGGAATCAATTTAGAACTTGTAAACTTATGCCAAATTGCATCAAATTTGGATTGTAAACAAAAATTGTTATAAATATCAAATGCCATGAAAACTATATCATATGTGTTTTTCAAAACTTTAATGAATTATTTGAGAAATTAGGTTTCCAAATATTTTAAAGCTATAAACATAAGGACTAGTAAATGAACAACGTGTTGTTAAGCACATATTAAACATCTAGATGTAAACTAGTGCTAGATGCAAAATTTTCAAGTACACATAATTTAGTTGCAAGTGTCACATAATCAAAATGGACACTTAATATTGTTTTCTTTGTATGTTAGGATTCTAAAGTCCCTAAAGTCTTAGAATATTGGTTCTTTTTTACGAAATTTTAATTATGATTACAACCTCATGTTGTTATTCATTTTTTCCTCAATTTTTTGGCAATTATTTCATGGTTTGCATCCACATGTTTGTTCAATGCAATTATACCAAATTACTCTTGAAATATGGAACCAAACCTTTTTTAACCTTGTTTATTAATTTAGAATTGTAGGACCCATTAATGTATTATAACACACAACATAATGTGAATGATTTGAGACACGTTGACATCACCTTTTGACTCATCATTGACACAAAAAATGCCCTAGTTAAGGAATTTCATCCATGGGGTCTCCAACAAGCTCTTTGTTCATATAATTATTTTGAAATTATTTACATGATAACATCATTTTCTTATGGGAACTTGATAATGTTTTAAACTTTTAAATTTTCTCATCCACATTCATTTCCCCACTAAAATTTCACCATCATTCATAAAAATATCACATCCTTCAATTACAAGATTAAATTTTTTTTTGGGGTACATTGATGGACCAAACTAAGAAAGCTAAACAATTACATGTTTTCCAGTTTTGCTAAAATTATGTTTTTGTTTTTTATTTCTAAATAATGCCAACAATGGAAGCATTTACAAACATTTACAACTATGATGCATGTAATCACTCACTTTTCACATGATGCATAATGCAAAAAAAATTGCCGATGAAAAAATGCATGTGCAAAAGTGACTTCACAAAATATTGTTAAGAAAAAGTCAAAAGTCACAAAAAAACTCTTTCACTTCAAACTTCCAACCACAAATTGACAACTTACAAGTTGGTCATACACAAATAAACCAAAACAAACAAATAAGACATCAAACATTACAAATAACATACAAACAAAAAAATATTATGAAAAATAAAACAAAAACGTACAAACTACAAACAAAAACAAGCGGTAAAAACAAAAGCATGTAAACATAAAACAAAAAAACACACATTAAAAGGGATAAACAAAACAAAAAAACATTGAAACCATATTAGTTTGAAATGCAAATTTGTTGCGAGCCAAGAACCACCATGCTCCAACCTTTAATTGCAACCCAAACCTACACATCAAGGCATGTCAAAAGTACCAACCACAAGGGAAGGGGAAAACACCACAAGAAAAAAAACAAATAAAGGTTAATGGTGGTGTGTGTCAAATCAAGGTGTGTCACAAAAAACACCATTTACAAACAACCAAATAGTTAAGTAGTCAAATAACACCTACAACACCCAAGTAACACCAAATGCATCTAAGCACCACCACCACACGCATTTGAACATCATTTGAATAACACCATGTGCACCTAAACATTAGTAGCAAACCTTGAGCAATAATTGTAGTATCGTGAACACCACAACAAAGAGTGGCACAAACACCTATAATACCATGAACACCACAATGAAACAATGAGAAACACCATGACAAGGAGTGATGTGAATAGTTAAACACCATCATGAATATCACAGTGAGGAATGTCACACGTAGTTGAACACCATGAACAAACACAATGAGGACACCACGAGGAGCTAGCACCACCACAACACCATGGTGAAGAGCATTGCAAGTGGCTAAAACCACCACAAACACCATGATGGGTAGTGCCCAAACAAAAAAATGGAACACAATGGGAAACAAAAATCTAGAACAAACAAGAACAAAGTGTCACAATGACAATGAGTGCAAGAACTCAAAGAAATAATCAACATAATGAAACAATGAAATTAAACGAGTCAAAAAAAAACACAAAAATCAAGTAGAAGCAGCTCAGCTTCTTATGAACTCAAGTGTTGCTCCCCACAAGACAAGTGTAGTGCCTCCATTCCTTAGCCACCTGAAACCCTAAACTTTAAATCCTAACCCTAAACAATAGCCCTAACTAACCTAATCCTTTGTAGCTTAGAACCCATAGGTAATCCTATGTTGCCATGTCCTTGACCCTAGTTAAGAACGAGACTTGAGATTATCCATATAACTTAACCAAGGTTCATATTTTAAAAGAACTCATGAGAACCTGGTTCTTTGTGAACTGGTTCTCTCCCTGCTAATACCCAGGAGCAAGGTATCAAGCATGGTACCACCTTGGACAATACTTGCAAGACCTTTCCAAGAGAACCAGGCTGAGCTCCGGCCTGGTTCTGAATGCCTATTGAATACCTGCCAACACCAGTCCTGTCACAGGTTTGTAGAGAGACCTTTCATCACACCAAAACAACACAACGAGCCCTTACGAAATGTGTAAGGTGGCCTCCCAGAAACCTCAATGTGTTAGGAGGATTCTTAGAGCTTTAAAAGTGTAGGGTAAAAGCCCTACGTCAAGGGCATTACCAAAATAAGGGCACACGAGACAAAAGCCGGGCCCAATCCATCAATTTCATGTCTACCCTCTCAATATTGAGGAGTAGGCATAATATCCCTCCCGCTCCTACACATAGTAATCTACATAGGTTTGGCTTATGATAAATTTTGCCTCTTGCAGGGCTGTACTTGGCTATGGCCTCCTTCTAGGCCCCTTATTTTGACCATGCCCCATCATCCTAGGGCCTTACCCTACACAAGAGGGTTCACTCTGGCCGTCATTGTTGGCAGTTTGGATGGCATCCACAGCAGCCGACGGCTGCCGCCCCAAAAAAAATAAAGTCCCTCATTGGGTGAGCACAAATAAATCTGACCTTTCATGTTGGGGGGTTTCTGGGGCTGATGATGGGAGGCAAAGACCATAATACCTTCGCAGATTCAGCAATTGTGTAACTCAATAATTATTTTTATTTTTATTTTTTAATTTGGCATCTGAGTTTTTAATTTTGGAAAATTTTAATAGTCAGTAATAAATTGATTGTAACTTCACTGATGTTTTTTTATGATGACTGCTGCTTTTGTGTTTAAGCGGCTTACTTAAACGAACCTCCTTAATTTAGAGGTCTGGGGATCAAATTCAGCTGCCTTTCGCTGCCCCATGTAATAATATATTTTTAATTTTTCATCATGAATGACTGATAATTTCTGAGAAATTCGACAAATCGAAAAAAATTTAATTTATGCCAAATCCGCCAAGGTACTAAAGTAATAATAATTGGCTGATGCATATACGACATACTACCATCTCAGAGCACCTCCCCTCCTCAAGAAACTTTTAGCTTTCTGATTGCGGGGATCTGGGAGCTGATGTTTGGAACTAAGGTCATGCTGAGAGTTTCAGCCTTTGTCAAAAGATTCTTCAATTGTGTCAGCCTCGGAAAAGGAAGAAAAAACTGGGTTCATTTGCTGCATGCTGCAATTCCTCATTGTCTCAGCAGGATTTCAATTCCCAACTATGTTCATCACCCATCAAAGCCCAGGTGAATGAATGGTGGTGCATGAAGTGTGATGACATAGTTCGTCATCTATACAGCCGACTTCTCTCTGTCAAAAGTTGTGGAGTCTGCTGAGATGAATGTAAATGATTGCACCGAATTTTTTTTGGGTGAATTTTCATCACTTGGCAACAAATTGTCTTAAAAAAATTGAAAAGTTTCTTTTTTTTAATAGTGTAAATTTGACCATGCTGAATGATCGTCATTTCCAGCTTTGTTAAGAATCAAATGATGTCAAGAGTTTCACATAGGAGAGTCTATTAAACAAGTTCTTAAACGTGCAATAAGACAGAGCGTCAGCTACCCTATATGCTTATGTAATATGTATATGACATATATATATATATATATATAGAAGTGGATATGATTGAGAGTCCCTTCTATCCACACCTACTAATGTTTATGGCACAAACAATCCCACTCTCAAGATTGTCCCAGGTTTGGATGCTTGAATACTTCCCACATACTTCCCCTTTTTGTGACTTAATTTTTCTCAAAGATTCAACCATTCCCAGTCTGAAACACCAAATCTACATCCTCTAATAGCCTTGTTCCACTAATCTATTGACCGCACTTCCACTTGCAATTGAGGGATTGTGTTTTGGGGTTCTGGGAGAGAGGGGAGGAATGTGTGTGTGGCTTGAAAGAAATTGGATGCTATACTCCAAATTTGGGTTAGGCAATCAATATGCTCTACTTGGTTTGCTTGCAACTATTCTTCACTCAAAGATGAGTACATATGAGAGCATTGTGCCTTTGGAAGCCTTGTAAGCTGAGTAGCATTCTTGTTTTTGGGTGGCAAATTTTCGCACTGTGGCCACTTGAAAATATCAGAAATTTTTGGAAATTTTCGTTTTTCTGTGAAAATACCAAAAAACTTGCTAAAAAACCAAAAAAATTCAAAAAAATTTGGAAACCTCAAAATTGGAAAAGAAGAAGAAAATAAGCGTGAAGCTGAGTGCTTGATGTGAAGCCAGCATGTCCATTAGGCAAAAACATGTATATGGTCAACTAGAAGGATCAATTTCAGATCCTTGCCTTAACCCAAAGCATTTTTTTCCATGACCCAGCATTTGGAATTAATTCCCATCAAATTATGAGAGCCTCAATAGTAGGACCAAGCTATGGGATGACCATGTATCTCTTGTCTGAATGATCCCCCCCCTGCAACCCTCCCCCCTTGATGGATTCAAATTTTGTCATCCATTAGACAAAACGTTTAATTAATTGTTCAACATCAATCCAACATTTGTGAGGATTTGGGACTTAAGGCCACCTTGCAAGTAATCAGGGGGTTTAATTCCTAATGAGGACATGCTAGATGTTGGGACCTTACTATACGACAATATTATACAATGCAACTCTAATATATGTGGTACTGACTAGGTGAACAAAGCACAAATAATGCCCCATTTTAGTATCTCTTGATATATTATGACTTCATAAAAAATAGAAATTTAAACATGTAGAATGAAACAATAGGCAAGTCTTAAAACTTTTTAAATCATTTGCCTAATCAATTGACTCAAAATCATATGACACCATATCCCTTACAAATATCCTTATAGCAAAATTAAGGTAGTAATCTCATCAATGGTCATAATTAATGGGTTATTGTCCAATTTATGAGTTGTGAGTCAAATTCTTTAGGTACAATTGCAATTTCAAAGTGAAAACTAATGCACCATGAAACCAATACATAAATTATGTAAATTGTTGCTTTTAATCTAACGCTTTGGAATTTTGTAACAAAGTAATGGCAATGAAGATTTATAATTTATACTAGTTGTAACCTCTTGCTCCTTCACATTAGGAAATTTCTTACATTAACTACACAATAGACACACAAATGTCATGCTTCTTTAGACTAACAAGTAAATAAGACACATAGTGCAATAAATATTATAGTGGACATAATTAGACATAATTAAAAAAATTAAGTCCTTTTTTACAATGCAAGTTTTTTTAGAATCAAGTGTGCTTTCTTTGAAAGTTCAAAGAATTTTTAATTTTAAAAAATATTTCTTTGTGATTTTTGTGATTTTTATTTTTATTTTTATGAACATGAGAATCAAATGATCACTTGTTGATTATAGACAATGTTTTTGTTTCTTGCTTTAGACTCATTTGGAGTGGCACATTGGATATTTGTTAAGATAAACATTTTTCAGAATTGTGTTTGTAAGCGCAAACAAAAGATGATTTGCTAGTTACAACAAAAGTCCATAGCCAAGGTTTTAGATTGATTAAAGTGTTGACATTGACCAGTTAGACAACCTAGCCTAACATAAATAATAGGCTAGTAGGTTACTTGTTACTTAACTTAATTAACTAGCTAATAGCTTAACCTAGGTGTACCTAGTAGGCTACCTATGTAATGTAGGCCTATTATGTAATTTACTTGCTAGTGTAAGCCTTTTAGGTTGGTATTTTAAATGGTTTAGGTAGGTATTCAAGGTGGTTTAACTTACAAGGTAAACCTGCTAACTATGTAGGTAATTTACTAATCTAGATCCCTAGTTTAGTAGCTTAAGCCACCTAGGCCTACTAAACATTTCTAACAATTTAAAGTCTATTCCTTTTTGTATTATGAAATATTAAATTTGAATTTGTAAAAATATATATATATAAAAATACATGTAAAGTTTTTTTGAATAAATGAATGGTTGCACATGATTCAAAAAATATAAATGTTGCATAAAAATAGAATTTTAATTTAACATTTGAATCAAAATTTGAAATAACTTTATGCAAATTTTATTTTACAATATATCAAATAATGATATATTTAATTAATTAGTATACATATTAACAAAAAAATTTAAAAACATGAATTTCATGATATATTATGGGGGGATCAATCATCCAAAAAATATTCTTATGTTTCATGGTGAATGCAATTCCAATAAGATTAAGTATTGCATTTAAATTCCATAACTTCAAGTAACCTTCTACCATCAAATGAACAATTTTGTAATACCATCATTTATTTGAATCAATATGTTTGGCATGATAGATTGAACATGGAATAAGTATTTTTTTAAACGTTATTTTGTTTCATGGTTTATGATATTATCACAAAATGATGCAGATATTGTTTTTGCTAGGGCTATGCAATACCCCTCTAAATTCCAAAAGATATGTTATGGAACCCAAAAGATTTATGGGATATTTTAAAAGCAGTAATACCCTTCCAATAGCTTGAACCAAAATAATTAAGCCCATGGTATTTGTAGATTACCCCAACGAGGTATTGCTTTCTTTTTAGGTTTTGCTAGAGCTATGCAATACCCCTTCAAGTTCCAAAAGATATGTTATGGAGCCCAAAGGATTTATGGAATACCTTGAGAGGGGTAGTGCATGTGAATTAAATAGTTTTAGGCATGAGCAATACCCTTCCGATAGCTTCAACCAAAATAATTAAGCCCATGGTGTTTGCAGATTACCCCAATGAGGTATTGCTTTCCTTCTAGGTTTTGGTATGACTATGTAATAACCCTTTGGGTTTCAATAGATATGTGATGGAGCCTAAAGGATTTTTGATATACCTTAAAAAAATTACTTCACATGCATTGATTAATTCTAAGCACAAGTAATACCCCTCCAATAGTTTGGACCAAAATAATTCAATCAATGGTGTTTACAAAATACCCTCATGAAGGTAATGCTTTCATTTTAGGTTTTGATATGGCATTGTTAGAACTTGTCGATCATGAATCATTTTTAATTCATGGCCACCAAATCTTAGCCTTAGCAAAAAAAACAAAACAAGTAACAAAATGCATATTTACATCCATCATAAAATTACGCCTTGTGGCCACTAAATTTTAACCATAAAAAAGGTTTTAAACAAATAACAAAATGCATATTTAAATCCATCATTAAATACACCTTGTGGCCACCAAATCTTGACTATAACAAAAAATCTAAAACAAGTAGCAAAATGCATCTTTACATCCATCATTAAATTACACCTTGTGGCCACCAAATCTTGACTGCAACAAAAAAATCTAAAACAAGTAGCAAAATGCATCTTTACATCCATCATTAAATTACACCTTGTGGCCACCAAATCTTGACTGCAACAAAAAAATCTAAAACAAGTAGCAAAATGCATCTTTACATCCATCATTAAATTACACCTTGTGGCCACCAAATCTTGACTGTAACAAAAAAAAATCTAAAACAAGTAGCCAAATGCATTTTTACATCCATCATCAATTTACATCTTATGGCCACCAGGTTTTTGACGACAACCAAAAAAAAAAAAGGAATGATTAACATAATAGAATTAACATAAATCAATAAAGTTTATTGAAAATTTAAAATACAATTTGAAGTTTGAACCAGGCTAATGCCCAGCTTGTTGATAACTTTTATTGTAAACGAAATTGAAAATTAGAAATTCCAACAGACATATGAATGGAATAAATAAAACATATTTTGAAATAAAAATTGAAGCTAATTGCCAACTATAATTTTAAAAATAATTATTGTAAATAACCCTAAAATAATGCAAATTTTAAAAGTAAGGTCATTTCCTCTTCGTCTTTGAACTTCTGTGATGGTTCATGGTCAAATATGCAATTACATTTGTGTTATTTCGAAATAAAAATCCTAATGGCAAACATTGCTTTCTCCCATTTAGAGCTGCAAACATCATTGCACTATTTTCAAACAATAAACATAATTAACTACAAGCAAAATTAAGTGCTAACAAAAGAAAACATGTAACATAATTTTTTCAGCAAATAAGATAAGAAATGACTTGAAAGATTAGAAATGAAAATACATGAAATGATTTAAAATGCATATTCAAAAATGGTTAAGCATTGATAGGATCACCATTGTCACAATTCATATATTGCATGAACCAAATTTTTTTTTATGAAGAACTTAAACAAGGTTTAGAATACTTGACCAAAACATCATAATGATTTCGAATTGTGCTTGTCGAAAGTAATTTACTTAAGATTGGCCACAAATGAGATGCCAAGATCAACAATTGCACCTTATTATTTGATAACAACTCACTCCTAAGGGACTCCATAAAAAAACCATTCCATTTCAGATTTTGAAATGTTTTATTGGGTTCGTCACTAATCAACAATGTTTGATCTTCCTTCCCATAAAATAACCCACATCAAACATACTACATTTGTTTCAAATCCTTCAAACAATAATAGGACCCAAGAAAAATTTAACCATAAGTCTTCAAACATTGTTTGCATCCCCAAATAAAAGCAAATTAATCTACAAACATGTCTATAATGAACATTGGAAGAACCTCAAGCACATCCTCCAGTTTCATACAAGACCAAATTGCAATGTAAAACTTTTCAAATGCATGTGCGAAATACATTGATCAATTATATTCTAAAAAGTTTTATGGTGTATATATATTTTTAAGTATTAGTAAAATTTGTGTGATAATATGATGGTGTAGTTCACCAATTTGGCCATTCTCCTTGTTTCAAATTCAAATGATTGAGTCTCTTCATGTTATATGGGAGCACTAACATTTGGCTTTTAATCACTCATGAAAATTCATAATCTTGTCTTAGATTTGATATGAATGTTTTTAACATAATGTGTACATGGATCTTTTTTGAATTATTGGTCACAAAGATGTTTTTATTTGGAAATAATGTAATTTTTGACATTCACATAAAAAATGATCATTAATTTGTTAAGTCTAATGGCCAATAGGTGGAGTTCATTCCATCCACCAAGTTATATAAAGTCTTAAATAAATATATATATTTTAAAATTAATTAAATATGTGTTCCAATCTGCCTATGCTATATTGTCTTATTAAATGTAACTTCTAGTTACTTGTTCCGTCCAACCATTTTGAGTGCTTTTGCATACCCGACTTGAGTCATTTGAATCATAATTGCAAGGTCCTCATTATGCTCCACCTTGGCTTGCACATTGAAAAGGATGGACCCCACACCCCATGAAGTCATGCCAAGAAGTTGAAGAATGTGGTTAAAGGCTAGCTTAACAAATACGAGCTTAGGAACCATAGGTGTGTCCTGCAAAGCAACATTGAACCTACCTTATTCTAGGTTTATGTGCTTCTTTGCCCTAACGACTACCTTTTGTTCAACAAAATTGGGCTAGAAGGTTGTTCAAGACCCACAGATTCATAGCTATGTGATTTTGATGCCTTCGGCCTTCCTCCCAAGTAAATGGGCATCTGGGCTTGCCTAGTTCCATAACCACATTGTGGCACACTTACAAATGTTGTACCAAGTTGTATTTGGCCATATAGGATGCATCGCACCCATCAACCTTCACCCATCAACCTTGCAAGCAAATTTGGGCCCATTCTTTGCCCAATGGACACCCTCTATGGCAATTAGGGGAAGGGCAACCACATTTGAAACCAAAATTAAAAAAACAAAAAACCTAATGTGAGAATTAAATTTTGAATGAAAGTTAGCCCAAACAATGATGAAGATAATGCACAGAAAGATAAAAGATAAAAAGAAAAGATGAAGATATTGCATAAAGAGATTAAAGATAAAAAAACAAAGATGAAAGTATTGCACAAAGAAATAAAGATTAAAAACACAAGATGAAGACATCGTAAGAACGTAGTGTTCAAAATTGCAAAAAATGAAGTTAACCCTAGAAAAAAAATATGACTTATAAAACCTTGAGGTATTTCTTACAGACTTTGAGTAAAAACAATTCCCCACCCACCTTCTCACATGGAGAAGGTGGAGCAAAGGTTTAAGGACCACAATTAAAAGAAGGTATTGTAATCATAAATTTGACAAAAGAAATCACACCCATCCTTTCCACTTGAAAGGATGGGTGGGGCAAAAAAATTATAATAAATGAAGTTCAATATGTCACTTCCATCAATATGTGCATGAGGTTCAATAACCTCATTTGCATTCTCTTGTTCCGACACTGGAGTGGGAATTACATTTTCTTGTTATGCTATCATCAAAATAATTATCTCCAAATCCACCTCAATTCTATCAACATCTATTGTAGATGTTTCCCCAACGTCTTCACCCACTTGCACTTGTTTTTCAACAATTTCATTTGTAACTAATGCAACCACATCTTCAACACCTACTTATGTTTATTATATCATCACCCTTGCCTTTAAATCTCTTTCGTTCATGACACCTCCCATGCTATCTGCAGATTCAACTAAGGCTTGTTGATCTGTTTAGAATAATAACCCTTTAGAGCTTTAACCCTAAATTACACTTAGTGGGCAAAATTACTGTCTTAATTACAATTTAAGGTCTACCTCCTCTCAACTAGACTACTTACATACTTCAAAAACAAGTTTTTGTTCCAAGTTCAATATTCAAATTCTGATTTGGAAAGGGCATATGTAGCTTGCATAGTTTACACATGTGTATTCAATCTTCAAATTTGAAAGTGGAGTAAGATCAAACCTGTGGTTTGTTCGCTGGTGAATCATTGTCTAGCTTGCGAAACTTTGAGAAAAGTTTGGAACCTGGTTTTAATTGTAAAATGCATTTTTCCAAAAAAAAAAAACCCATATTGTCCTGTACTGGGTTCACCAAGCATAACATCTCAACCTTCCATTTTCCATGCGTACATCATCCTACAGGATGTCGCATATGAAGTTTTCTTCACGGATAGGAGGGTTACATGACTCTTCATCCATCAGTCAGAGGGTTAAGTTGTCACCCTTGACCCTCTGAATGATAGGTTATGTTTAGTAACTGACAACCTTTCATGAGTAATTACCTAGTTCACAAGGTGCAAGACAATCTCAGCATCAAGTCATTGTAAAACCAAATGACTTGAGAAAGATGAAGTATTTAAAAGGATGAAGGCCGTCTAATTTGACAGCCTCTCATGTCAAATGAACAAAATTTTAAGTGTTGGGAATAACTCAGTGAACGAAAACGCTCTAATTGTTTTTGAAGTTGTGCATCAACCATCGGTATGACCAAGTCTAGGTCGAATCTACAAGCCATAAAGATCACTCTAGTCATCAAGTTGCAAACAAGTCGTCATCACACATGTGGGGTCACAACTGCAACAACATGGCTATTGCCGTAGTACCTTGGCCACTTCAACACATGTTTGTCAAATAATTATTAAATTTCTGAGGATTCGATTTCAACAAATGATGTATATCCAAAGACTCTATTATCGAATTCTTTATTTTGCTTTGAAAATTCCAACCTTTCTGAAAATAATATAATTACTGGTGAACTGGCCCATGTACATTGGGGTACGCACATGAGGTCACATTTCAACCTGGCCCAATTTCACTTTTGATCTTATTGTTGGCAATTGAAATAAACTATTAACTACTACTACTACCTATTAGCTTTTTGGAGGTTCAGCATTGAATTTTTTTCTGGAAATTTTTTGCACTATTTTTGTGAGAAATAAATAGAAAAAAGTAGACTCTTTTTTGTTATTTAGGGACATTGTTTTGTAGTGCGAGTACTATTTTTGGTTTAACATAAAATAACATTTACATAATAGAATTTTAAAATAAAAATAGTTTGTTTATATAAGGATTTGCCCATCATCCATCATCACCAGATTTCTAAAAACCTAAATTTGAATAAAAAATAAAATAAAATAAAACCTATCAACAAACAAACAGTAAGACTTTGACTTCTGACCCTCCCTCTCTCCAAAAACCAAAAGAGGATATAAGTACATGCCCCTCTCTTGTGTCCCCTCAGTCTTCTCAGTCTTGTTTGTGTTGTTGAACCGCACTCAGAAGCAGCAGCAGCAGCAGCAGCTTGTCTCATCTTCTTTTCTACCAGAGGCAGATAGAACTTGTTTTTGAAGATTGGGGAATTCATAATTGCGGTGTTGCAAAAGTAGAGCAGAAAGAATGTCTTCCAATAGGACTTGATCTGGCACAACAGCAGCAGCATTCAAGCTTGTGAGGTGTTATAGACGCCTGCAGATCTGCTTCTCTCTTTCATGATCTCCCTCTCTCTCTCTCTCTCTCTCTCAGCTGTGGGAGAATAGATAGAGCTTTGATTTGTTTTTTTGAGGATAGTATTTTTGGAGGTTCGCAATTTCTGTACAAGTGCAGCTTTAATGCCTGCTGATCTCGACCGGCTAGTGCTCCTTGAAATCCAATTCCATTGCTAATTTCAGTACCTTGGATTTCATGAAATGATAAATATAGAAGCTGGAGCTTTGATGCAGTGCCTTCCTCTTCAGTTTATCATCTGGAGTTTTGGGTATATCTAAGTTGGTCTGATCTCATGATCATATTCATATGAATTCCTGGACTACCTCTCCTGAAGTGCTTTAGTGCCTGATCCCGGCTCTAGAAGTCTCTGTCTCTAGTGCACAAGCATTTGAGTATTTAATTTATGGTGTGGGAGGACTCAATGGTTACACTCACACCTTAGTTACGTTATTCGGTTTCTTCTTACAATTTGTCCTTGAAGGTGATCGGGAGATTGAAGATTTTTCTGCAAAGAAATTTTAGCAACTTGAATTATATTTTCGGTTTGAAAAAACACGACCATCGGAAGAATGGAATCATCGGCAAAGCAGCAGGCGAGGACGTCGAAGCTCGCACCGGTTCTGGAAGATTATTACATGGGACCAGAAGCAGCTCCAATCAAGCAGAGAAACACGAAGCCGGCTGTCTGCAAGAAGCCGGTGGGGTGGAAGAAGAAGGACTCGAGCATGAGTCCCTTAGTACGTCTACTTGGGAATCTGCGAGATGCGTACGTGAGGATGATGAACGACCTGGCGAAGAAAGCAGACATGAATAGTCTGGCGGGCGTTGCTGCGGCTCCGTATAAATATTATTCTCCCCCAGTTTGCTGTCACGGCGCTGCAACCACCACAGAATGTTACAACGACTCATGTGAGCTTCTCCGTGAGCTTCTCTTCAGGCCTGAACGTCGGACAACCCAAACTGAACTTTCGAAACCTTGAGACCTGCCAAGTCTGCAGCAGCTACTCGAGTATGTGCAGCAGGGTGGAGCTTATCAACAGGCGCAGCATGGAACAGCAAGCTGCAGCTGGTGCATTATAGTACAGCAAGTTCAAGGATTCATTAGCTAGCGAGTGCATACGTGTTGGCAGTTTGAGTACTAGGAATCCATCAGCTTACTGATCACAGATCTGCATCATGAGGTAGCTCATGGAGCAGAAGAAGAAGAGAAGCAGATCCCCACTTTCTACAAGACTTTTACTAGAACTTGATCAAGAAATTATGCTGTGAATTGCTCATGCATGCACAGCTTATCATGAGGTAGGTTGAACAGAGGAAGCCTCTAGTATAGAATCCCATTGAATGATCAACAGGCAGAAAATTAGGCAGACCAGCCGCAGCTCTTGCTCAAGTTGATTGCAAATTATTATGTCATGATTTTGGTAATTTACGGAAATCATGGTGATCTGATGTGAACACCAACAATAATAGATCATGGCTGATCCATCATTTGAATGCAAATTATGAATTATAAGTGGGTAACTTCAGATTCGTTGAAGAATTCAAAGCTCATGAATCTGAGTAGATGCTGACATGTATCAAACTGCATAAAATTTAGAGTACATGATGATCTGTGAACCATTGTTGGCAGGTTCCTTGGTTCGGAGTGTTAAACTCAGGGTTCAGGTTTATGTCTGTGTTACCCCAACCCAACCTTACACCCTTTTGGTGGATGGCACAAGGATCGGATTGTGAAACTAGCCTTTTGCTAGCACCGGAACCAGAACCAAAACTTTTGAAAATCAACTCTGCAAACAAGAACAGGTTCCATGTGCAGCTCTTTGTCCCTGAGCAGCTGGGCATATTACAAACGAGTGAACTTGATCATGAGGCATAGGAGGGGCACTCAAGGTTCTTATGCCGATTCATTAATAGTGGGAGGGATCTCACATCTAGTTGGATCTTATGCCTACAAGTAGGCATAAGATCTTGTTGGCCAAAGATCGCTCCCACTATTAACCAGTAAGTGTAATATCCCTCCTCTTAGAAAAATGGGGTATTCAAGAATATAAGACTCTCTCCAAATAAACCAGAGACTTTCTGGAGTGCTTTCTCATATTGGACACAAACTGAGCTCAGATTAAATGCCAAAAGACTTTGAACCCAGATCCTAATGTTTTTGCTTTGTTTCAAAGCCAAAAAAGTATGCTTGGGGTAGAGGGTCATGTCTAGAAACTTTGAACAGATATGTATGAGTTGTGTGGAAATTACTTAACCATATTATAGATAAGAATAAATGGAGCATTTTGGATAGCTCCAAAAAGATAGGAAATGTCAAATCAAGTGGAGAAAAAAATGAATAGGTAGCACAAGGGGATGAAAAATATTGTAAAGTGCTATAGTTCAAGGTGTATATATATTGTCTAAATATACTGAAGTACAAGCAAAATGTGAAAAATCAAGAAAGTTTTTAAAAATCTAAGTTCAAGTTTCAGCCAAGTCATCTTTTAGAAAGCCAAATGTTGGCATACATTGTGGCAAAGACATGTACAAAGAACTCTACAATGGAGTTGATGTAAAATCTAGTAGATGGAGAGCATAATGGATAAATAACAAAATGCAATGGGACTAGAGTGGAGTGGACATGGCAAAAACAAAAAATGTGACGAGATTTTTCAATGAGAGTATGAAAAAAGATGAGAATTACATGGAATAAGGGAATGGGACCAAAGATTGGGAAGAACACACAAGAAGTGTGTGCTTTAAACAAATTATGCAAATACTAAGGTGTAAGCTTGGCTGAGTAGAAGCATGAATATGACAAGAGAATCAGAATTAAAACAGAATATGGCTTTCCCTACAGCAATTTGGACCCTTCAAACTTGAATGCATGACAAAATCTCTCCCGAAGTGCCAATTATGCCAGATAATGGACATGGTAACAGATTTGATCTGAAATAATGTTGCAAAGAGACACAACATCATCTAAAAGGATGCCCCCTACAAAATAAATACTTTTAGTTGGCTTAATTACACACAGATCACTCCCACTTTGTGTGCCATTGCAAACTTAAAGCCTGTTTCAAATGTCATCATTGAGAGAAACCACTCAAAATTGTCCCCAACAAATGTCACCCCTAGACCTGTATATCCACTCAAGCTAGGCCCCACACAGACACATACACAACTACTTCTAAATACCCTTGACAAATTCTTGAAGTGGAGAAGAGAGAATAAAAGCACAGACCTGCACTTCCTCTTCTGAGACCTCTAGCACAATGCCTTCAGTCACGACATCGAACCAAATTTGAAGGTCTGAAGTAACTTCATTAGTGATGGAAGTAGCTGAAGTTTGCAGCACAAATCTACACACCATAGTCCTGGGTTCATTGTTTAAATCTACATTCCCACTCATCTCACTTTCTCCAAAAATTGTGAGACCCACAAATTCGCCATACCATGCTTTGGTTGCATAATGTATCTACACCACCAAGATGATGGTTAAAACAATTCTTGACCTTGTAGATGTGCACAAAGATGAAAACAACACCAAGTAGATTTCTTTGTAGGAACTCACTTAATGGCACACTGAAAACTGAAAATTGACATTCATTTATTGCATTCTTACAGCTTGGTGATAAGGAAGTAAAAGAACTAATCTTGACAACATAACATAAGGTCATACAAAACCCAAAAAAAGGTTGAATGCAGGTTTCAAATCCCAAAGTGTGCACTACTTAGTTGGGAAATATTTCTTACAAAACCACATCAACTTTTTAGTTAGAAAGAAATGAAGCATTTTTGCACTCCATGTTGCTAATAGCCCATGATGTGGAATCTAGTGTTGATTCACAATTGAAACAACTTTTGATGATGACCAATAAGAGAGTTCAACTATTGGAATTGATATACCTTGGGGAGATTCATCCATAAATGAAGAGCACCACCAATCAACCCAACTCTCACAACCACATCCTTAAGCTCTTTTCAATCCTGTTGAGCACCTAAAGTCAAATGACTAAACAGACCATGAGAGTTTCAAAGTCTGAGTGATGTTATCTGCACGCCTTTGCATGTGCAACTTGTCTACTACCCTTTTTTTGGAGGTGTGGGAATGGCCAATGGAGATGAGGGAAGATTGCATAGATCTAAGAGGATGGGGCTTGTGGGAGCTGACTTAGGAAAAGTTACACACCTAAACATGCATAGGAAGTAAGCTTGGCCAAAGTTGGAGGGAATTCCAAAAGGGAAACAACTTGTGGAAGGAGGAATTCAATGAAAGGAATCTAGTATGGTTGGCGCCTAAGTATCATCAGCTTGTGGAGTTATGGCTGCATATGCATAGGAGATAATGACAATTACAACTAGACTCATGAGGTAGCTTTCCATTATATCTCTCGGAGGAATCAGAGCCCTATCTTGAAAGCCTTTCCATAAAATGTGTTCCCACATATTAGAGATGGTTGTTGGGTTTCAAGTACATTTTTGTACTACAAAGCCAACCAAATGGTGGGAAGGCATCTTTTTAAATTCTTACCAGCAAAGCTCCATCTTAGAAAAAAAAAATTCAAACAACCAACCCAATTAATATGATATACACAAAAACTTGGCATAGTTGGATAGTTTTGAGTACTTATCCAACTTTCATATATCATGGGGAAATTTGAAAAATAATTTTCACAAAATTTTTTTAATAGATGATGGTTTATGTGCCAATCTAGCATTATGTTATGAAATCAATGCACATATTAACTAAAAATGTGACTCATTATTTGAATCAAAATATTAATCTATATTTGATATTAATAGTTAATTATTCAGTTTAAGTAATTAGTTCAGAATAATTAAGTAAATTACATATTAATCAATAAATTAGTGAAAAATGATTCATTACTAAAAATCAAAAATTAAAATGAATTTGGGTAGAAAACATCAAGGTATAAATAGTTGTATCCATATGTACACTTGAATTGAATTTTTAATATAATACACACATTGCTTCTAGTTTCACATAATATAGAAAATTAATTTGTTAGTTAATTTACATAATTAATGATCTGGTAATTATTGATGAAATATTGATTAATATTTTAATTAATCAAATTAGTTCACTATTAAGTATCCCCAATTCATACACATATTTATTTAGTAATTTATTATTTGACATCATTGAGTAATTATTGTTCCTATATATTCATATTATTTAGTCCAAATATAATAATTAATTAATATATAGTTAGCTTTAAACTAATTATATGAGTAACATTATTTATTCAATTAATAGCGAATTATTTTGTATAATTAATAAGTTCACAATACTTTAATTTATTAAACGAAGTTAATATATAATATAGAATTATTGTAAGAATATTTTTTTATAAAATATTACACAAATTGGTATCCTTATTAAATTATAAGTTGCTGGACAATAGTCACAATGTAGTTTAACATTAATAGTTCAATAATGGTGCATTATTGGCCTTACTAGTTGCATTATAGTTGTATACAAGTTATTTTTTGAGCAATGTTAATATCTATTTCAATTGTTTTTTAAAATGTGCACACTTTATTTTATTTTGAAAAGGAAATTTGGTTCACATTTGATATATTACACTAGGAAAAATATATTTAAAGAATAAAACATAATATTATTGTATGTGTTTTAAACATGCAAGAAGAATTTTGATTTAACATGATTCATCAATTTAAATTCATTAAAGTTTTATCATTGAAACTTTGCAAGTAATGGAAAGTTTTACTTTAAAAAACATAAACATTGACATTCCAAATCATTATGGACACAAAATTAGCTATCAAATATAATAATAAAAATGAATTTGTAGCTTCTTGGAATCCTCGATGATTTTGTTTTGACAATGCTAAATGGTTGATTTCTTAAGGTGAATCATGATAGGTTTCTACAATATTGAAAAAGAAATACAAAATTTATGCATACCAAAAAGTGGAATGACTACTTGATGTTTTGATTTTGAAAATAAACTTACATTTTAAAAATTGAAATGTAAAGTAAAACATTTCACATGGTTCATTGTTCTTAAGCCACCAAGACCTTCCATCTTTGCAAAAGAAATTAATCCATGAGTCGTTGAAGAAGGGTGAAAATGTAGTCCCTAAGCAAATTTACTACCCTTGCGAAGGTAATGTCAAAAGAATCAAATTCAAATTAGTCTTACTTGTAAGAGAGTTACTATTGTTCACTTAGTACCCTATTACAACTACTTAAATATTATGCAATAAGTAGTAATCTATGTGAAGAGAAATGAAACAAGAAGAATGACACATTGTTTTTTAGAATAATCCTACTATTTAAACTCACCCATTTCTCCAACTAATAAAACCCATAGCAAAGGGGTTTCAACAAGAAAGTGAATGAGAGGGGATTGGAAGGCAATTGTTAATGTACCTCTAAAGATGGGTAATGTGGGTCATTAGTGGGTTTATATGCTTCCAACACTTGTTGGCTTTCATTTGCAACACATGCAAACCCTTTCTCACTATTACATATCATTTTTAACATCTTTTTCAATCATTTTCCTCTGTCTCTCTCATATTCTAAATGAAATAAAACACCAACATTGATTTTTAAAAATTATAATAATTTTAAACTAAACTATTAATTTTGGATTTTTTTAACTTAGTGGTTAGGATCAAGTTTTCTATTGAATTTGAAACAAAACATTTAAGAAATCTATTTTTTGGATCATCTAATGAAATTAAACATTATTAATATCTATTGTTTTGTCATGTTATGGCCCTTACAAAGTTTCTCTCCAAATTTTCAATCTCCAAAACAATGAATGTTAATTCTGAACTTTTTGAAAGTTCAAAATAAACCAAATACATTGAAAATCCCCCAACCTTTTTCCATTGCAAAAATACAACTTGTTTCCACATTGGCTTCTCACAATTCTTTTTTAAACACCAACGGTAGATAGGAACCAAACTATCTCACGACATTCTAAACCCAATTCACGTACCACTTTCATCAGCAAACAATCAAACCCTTGGGACCTTCTTCAACCCCAAGATGTGATGAGTCGACATCGAAGTGCCAAACGACTCCGTCAATAAGAGCTTTTGGGAATCATCAGCCTATTATCCCCGACGTACTTTTGATCCATTGAACGAAAGCCCTTCCACATAGGACTCCCGGATCACTATGGCTGACTTTTGTTTCTGTTCGACCGGTAAATCTCATAGTCAGGCAGGCTTGTACCATTATGCTCTAAAGTTGTCATAATATTAGCTCGAGCCTACCTTCACACACCTCCGTTACTTTTTAGGAGGCATCTGCCCCAGATAAACTAACCATCATGTAGTGTCCAGCCTTTTTTTGGGCAGTTAAACATCCTTAGACGAAAGAGTGGTATTTCAAGATTGGTAGCAATATTACGCATCACCACCTCCCACCTATCCTACACATTCAATCAAGGTTGTCACTGCAAAACTATAGTAAAGGTGCACGAGGTCTTATCATCTAGCCGTTGGTACTCCGCATTTTCACGGAGAATTCAATTTCATTGAGTTTATGTTGGAGACAACAAGGCAGTCGTTACACCATTCGTGCAGGTCACTACTTATGCAACAAGGAATTTCGCTACCTTAAGATAGTTAGCGTCACTATCACCGTGTACTGGGGCTTTTATTTGAAGCTTAGAACACTTCTCCTTTTCACCTTCCAACACCGGGTAGGTGTCAAACTTTCCTCCTTGCTTTCCATTATCACATACCACTCTTTTCACACATTAAGAATTTTTTTAAAAACAATCTCATCTTGAATATTCTAGGGAATGATTCCACTCCAAATCTTCTTCTCCTCTTAATCCATTTCTTCAAAAGACCATACAAGGCCTATCTCATTTCAATAAAAATACTAAGTCTTTTAATATCCTAATCCTTCCTTAAAAATCCATTAGCTAGTAGGTGATTGGTGGATTACCATTAACCATTCATCTAACTAACCCCAAATTTAACTTCATCCTTTGGTAAAGGATAGTAAGTAATTACCATTAGTACCCTAGGAATTTCTACCCAGTGGCACAATGTGGGATAATGTAGATTTAAATATTTGAAAGGTCAAGAAATGAATTACTACCAATGTTTGTTCTAGAATGATTATTTAAACATAGTAACTTGTTTAAGCATAATAATAATATTGAAGTTGGTTAATATTGATAAATGTGTTTGTCGTTTAGGGTGAAAACATGGTTAGGTGTCTCAAAAGTGGCATTGAAAGTCCATAATCGAACACTAGCAATTTGTTTTGTAGTTTTAACAATTATGAAACCATAAATCCTAAAATTATCCTCTTATTTTTTAATCGTAAATATTGATAAACCAACTTATGAATATCCATAAACATGTGATTGATTAAAAAAATTCATGCAAAATTTTTTTTTTAAATAATGTGGAATGGACTCTAAAAGATAAAATGTATAACAATAATGTCATTTTAAGTTTTAAATACATATATTAGGAAAGTTTCAATGCACTTCACTAATAAATTTTTCATTTGATGATGTTTTTTTTTTCTTCTTATTTTGTCACTACATTTACATATTTTCTCTATGTGATAAACATAATGTTTTCATTTCAAAAGTCCATTACAAATCCATATTCAAAATTTCACATTGTCATTTTTTTAATTATTCATTTTGTCATAAACATTAATGGGAATCATCATAATGTTTTTTGATGAAATCTAAGAATAACTACAAGCGTGATAGTCCAAATAGTCCCCCTATTCATGATTTCACCCTTTAAACATAAGCTTACATACTAAGTTCATTATATGTTTAGCAAACTAAGGATTAAATTGTTCATTATGGATGTTCAATATATTAAATTTCTAACTTGGTGATTAATATGATCTTAATTTGTCAAGCAAAAGATTCACAATGTTTGTTTGTTTGATAATCTAGTCTACAAGGAAATTATTAATATATTAATATTTATTGTTACATTGACATATTATGTTGGCCCCCAAATCAAAGATTGTTTTTCAAATTTTCAACTTGACATTGTGCTCCAATAGGTCAACATTTGTTAATTCTGGAATGTTTTCCAATATTAACTAATTTATACAACAATAATATATGCTACTTTGCAAGCAATAGGGGAATTAATTACAAATTGGATTACTTTTTAAATCCTTCTTATATTTTTTTTACCAATTTTTGTTTGCTTTTGTTTTCTTGTAAAACTTTTATGACAATGTCAAAACATTAAATATGTTTCCATGTACTAAATGTCTTTTAATCACACATTGGAAAAAAATTGCAATATTTTCATGCAAGGATGTAGAAAACACACATTTATAATTTAATATATTCATAGAATTTTGTTGCATGCTTTTAAAATCCAATGTCCATAATTAACTAATTTGTTGATAATTGTTTAAACACTATATTTGACTATAATTGTAGTACATAGTTAACTTGAAGACATATTTGTAGAATAATATGTATCTAAATGAATTTTGAATATTTGAAGTCATTGAAAGTAAAACAATATTTTTTAATATTATATTATGTCCATAAATTATATGTATACGTATTGAAACATATGATTTAGCTACTATGGTAATATTAAGTAAATTGGTAATACATAAAAATGACATCCATCAAAATGTGTTGATAACTATAGATTATTCACACCCCCAACCAATTTATTTTTTTGGGTGAAATTTCACCAAATGTTAGCCTAAAAAATATGATTTCAACCAATGTAGTATGATTTCCAAATCTGACTAAATCAACTTATGAATAATTGTCATTTCCATTACATCACAAAAAATTTAAATAATTCTTGGACCCAATTTGCAAATGGAAAAAATAAAAATAAAAATTGAAGCATCCTATTAGCCGTAACTATTGTGTTTTGGATAAATTACATGAGGTGGCTCCCAATACACTTAGAATTCTAAGTTTTTCAACCTATGCACATTGATTGAAAGGTTGTTTTTGATTGGAGAACATGTATCTTTTGACTAGAGGCCAAAGTACTAAATGACATGGGTATGTTTTGACTAATCAATTTGCCTATGATGACTGATTTGACCATATATCAAATAGTCACCTAGTCAAATTTGACCTAAAAACAGCCACCTTAATCAAAAGGACTATGCTTTAATCAATAAACAAGTTTAGTTGAAATAACTATTTGTTTAATAAAAAAAAGCAATCCACCTACCTATCAACCTATACGTTTTCACCTAACCACATGATTACCCAACTAATTTCAAATCACTTTTCTATAACCCATTTAACCATAAGGTTTATTGTTAGGTTTGATCAATTTTAATTAATCATTTTAGCTAAATTTAACCATTATATTATAATATTAAATTTGGCCATCAGATTAATTAGTAGATGTAACCATTAAAATATATATTTTAGGTTTAACCATTAAATTCAACTTAGGTTTACCATTAGGTTCAACTTGAATTTAATCATTTTTTTAATCATTATACTTAGTTATTAAATAATGTTAGCCACTTAATTAGTTTATATAAACTAGTAGATTATCTAATCATATGTTTAACCATTAAATGTAGCCATTGAATTGAATCATTAAGTAAATTTAGCTATTAAATGTGACCATCATATTTAATCATTATATATATTTAGCCATTAAATTTGGCCATTGTATATAATCATTGAATATGTTTAGTCATTAAGTTTAACCATTGAATTTAGTCATTAAATAGGTTTAGTCATTAAGTTTAGCCATTGGATTTAATCACTAAATAGGTTTAATCATTAAATAGGTTTAGCCATTCAATTTAGGCATTGGATTTAATTGTTAAATATGTTTAGCCATTAAGTTTAGCTATTGGATTTAATCATTAAGTTTAATTATTGAATATAATTATTAAATAGGTTAAACCATTGGATTTAATCATTAAATATTTTTAACCATTAACTTTAGCCATTAATTTTAACCTTTAAATAGGTTTAGCCAATTGAATTTAGTCATTAAATAAATTTAGCCATTGGATTTAATCATTAAATATGTTTAACCACTAAGTTTAGCCATTAGATTTAGCCGTTAAATAGGTTTAGTCAATTGGATTTAATCATTAAATAAGTTTAGCCATTAAGTTTAACCATTGTATTTAATCATTCAATAGGTTTAGACATTAAGTTTAGGCATTGGATTTAAATAGGTGTAACCATTAAATTTCCCATTAAATTTAGTCATTAAATAGGTTTAGTCATTAAATTTAACAATTCATTTTAATCATTTATAAGTTTAACCATTAGATATAGCCAACTACTTTCTTGCAATGTTGTAACATATGAAGTGAAAACTTGACAAAATTTGACATGTTTTGATGGTGTAATCCATTGGTAAGGATTTGGTTTGCTATTGTGAAGGTGAGAGGTTCAATTCCTAACACTTGCAACCTATATGTATGTCTAGAGGCTAGGGTGACTAGGTAGATTAAATAGGTTAGGTTAGGCTAGGGTAGGGTAGACTAGCCTAAAGTAGGCTAGGTCATCACCTACTTATATATTTACATTTTTTATTTATTTATTAACCCATTGACTTATGATTTGACCAATCAAATGATGATACATGGGGTGTTGAAGTGACCTTACAACATGTCACATTTTACCACTAGTCAAAAAATTTAATCAAAACCACTGCCTTGGGGTTGGTCAAAAGCACCACCTTAACGTTGGTTAAAAAAACCATTTTAGTCATATTGGACTTGTTAAAATTGACTTATTCTAGAAAACCAAAGTGGTTTTTCTGACCCCTTGTCACTTTGGGGTATTTTTTGGTTTGAAAATCCAGTTTGAAAAACCTGGAATTCTAATAATGCAAGTTGAATTTTTTTTGTCACAAAGAGCAAACTTAATTAACTCGTCACTCAAAAAAATTGAAATATTTTGGAGTAAATATAATTCATGCCCTTTGTGGCTACCACTATTTTTGGTCTTGACAAATAACCCTTATTAAAAACACCTTACCTATTAAGTTACTTTTAAAGGTTTATTTCTAGTACAGGCTATCCTTCTTGGGATTTTCACCAGTAATGCAAAATCTCAATCTAAGCAAAAAAAAGTCCTAAAAGCCTTAAGTTTATTTGGAGAATGAAGATTCCAGCTACCTTGTTGTTGATTGTGTTTTCAAATAGAGCAGGAGGGAGGTGTGAATGGGAGTGAAAAAATTAAACATGTATTTTAATTAAATCTGTAATGGAAATTTTTTAATGACACATGTTAACTTAAGAGGCATTTCAAAATTCATTTTTTAATGAAGCTAAGAAGAAAAAGGATGCAAGGAACATGAAAAAAAATATGAAAGAGAATGAAGATTCTCATTTTAAGGTATTTGTGTTTAATCTTAAACCTTTTCTTTTTTTTCCTCAACCTTGAACATTTTTTCTTTTCTTAAGCCCAATTTTCAATTGAACAAGGCTTCACAATTTTTGAATAAATAGTACAGGCATGCAAAAGTAACAAGTGCATTGGAACTATTTCAACAAATGCCTTAACAAGGTGGCATTCAAACCCTAAAACATTATTTTGTTTGAGATTTCTAGGATTTAGATGTTGTTTTTTACTGCTTTTCCAGAATCCGTTTGATCACAACAAGAACAAGGTTTTAAATTCATTTATCCACTTACAAGATGAGAGCAACGCTTGGAGAATGGAGAAATGTTTTTGGTGATTTTTGGAACTTTAAAATTTCAACCTTAACCTACAACATACCAAGGTGGTGTTTATCTATGTTTTTTGGGGGCATAGTTGAATAATTCTTAAAGTTTTCCATAGTTGCCAAACGAAATACAATGCAGCTTCTACTAAGGTTCTTGAGGTATATCCCAGGAAAACTTTGACAAATGTTTTCAACTCTTGAATAACAAGTATTGAAAGGGTTCATATGCCTCATGTTCATTCTAACATTTAAATTATTGCAAAGCAAGGTTTATCAATAGTCAATTTCACAGGCTTTTTACGCTTTGTACTTGTAACAAAGCTTTTGACTTTCAAATGATTAGTCTTATTGTCCTTAAAGATAAAAGGCTACCCTTTAAAGAATTTTGTAAATATTCAAATTTTAAATTTTTGGAAGTTTTAGAATGATTTGTTTTAGAGTTTTATAACTACAAGGGATCTTGTAAACCAACTTTTTCATTGTTTTCCCTATAGTCCTTTCTCTTTTTTTTGTCTATATCATTGCTCATTTTTTTGTTGTATCTAGATTTGTAGCAAACACTCAATTCACAGGTTGGTGTTTTTCACTAAAGTTGATGAAGTTAGTGGGGAAGTTTTGGGAAAAAATGGTGATTATCACACAAACTATTATTGAAATTTGATGGTCATTAAACAAATGTGAGGCTAGCACTATTATTAATACACATTTCTATTTTTTAATGTCTATTTTGGTTTGAAGTTTTTATCACTTCTTCAAGAAATGCTCAAGTTGCTATGTTTCTTCTTCATTATGATAATTATGTAGATCAATCAATTGTTTTGAAATATATACCTTCTTTGGCATTATCTCTCATTGGTTAGAGTCTTAAGCTTTCCTTGCCTTTTCATACTCATTCAACTAAAAATATCTCCCACCATGCACATGTTTTTTAATTTGTTTTGGACTTTGCTTTTATAGTTTAATGTCTTTTTAAAGATCTATTATTTTAAACCAAATTATGAATTGTTAAAATTTCATTGTGATGAAAATTTGAAAAACTCCAACCTAAAAAAATATAATATTGCAAAACCTAAAACATAAAACCACATGGTGGCCTTTTTTATGGTTTCTTTATGTATGTGTAAAAATGTTATCATTAAATGTAGTACTTCTTAGTCATGTTGTTGGAATTGTAAAAATGTGACAAGACTTTACAAATCAAAATAATATTTTGTTGGACTATTATATCAATAAAATATATTGACAGTTTTTTAATCCTAGATGATAAATGAATAATTATATGAATTTAGATAATTTATCATTTAATATTAAATTATTTGAAATCAAATCATTATTTATTTGAAGTAATTAACTAAAAAATGAATTAGTTTGATTATTTCAAATAATATTTTAATGGGTTAACTAAAATAGTTAATTATTTCATAATATGTATCTTAATTTATTAATTAAGAAATTATTTAAATTTAAATAATTAATTTAAATAACTAGCTCATTGGTTTATTAAATCAAATAATTAATCCAAATAATTAATTATCAGACATGTAATTCAAAATTTTAACTTTTATGATAATTATTTCAAATAATTATAGGACATATTTAATGCGAACGGTCTACCTAAAAACTTCATACTAATAACACCCATGACTAGAATTTTCCGATAATATCCTCATTCCATACAAAGATCAAACACTTCAAAAAATTTAATATTGCCACTTTGAACTCCACCTTTTGGATTGACTAACTTACAAGTTCAAGGACAAACATTTGAGCATTTAGACCTTCATCAACCACCTAACAATGTGAGACTTTATATGCACAACATATAATATGTATCATTATCATGTTTACATTTATTAAATGGGTTTATGATTTTATGAAATTTTATCACAATCCACAAGAATGTATGCAAAATTCATTTCCATGTTCATGTCATACATTATTTGCATGAAAATTTTTAGTTAATTAAAGAAGATGAAAACATACTTCTTCCTTCAAATGGATGGCTAAGCCACCAACATTTGAAAATAGCTATGGAAGCATTATATAAGAAAAATTACAATTATCTCTAGGATATGAACAACACACTTAATATGCAATATTGGGAACAATAAACAAATCCCTTCAACATTTTTTTGTCAACAAAAATCATTGGATTTTAGTCAAAATATACACTTCCACACTTAATTCGACATTGTAAGGTATATAATTGTTAATATAATCATATACCTTACAAGGTTCGCTTTGAAGTATTGAAAGTTGCATAAGGTTTGTTGTTGTTTGTTTTCTTACACAAAATTTGATTTCACTCTTGAAGTGCTTAAAGTTGCTTCATTTAACGCTTAGGTCTGGATTTTAGTTTTTTAATCATTTTCTTGCACATAATTTTAGAAGCACTTTGTTTTTCAGAGGTTCAAGATTGATTGTGTTCTCTTACATAAACATTGCAAATTCACATGAACCCAATATGCTACCTTTTGCTCCCTACGAATTCACACAAACCCAAATATGAAGTTGACATCTTGAAAATCATCATAATTATCATAGGCTACACTCTACACAATTTCACTACTCATATCACAATAACCATATAATAGATGATGAAAATATATATAATTTCAAATTTTAAAAAGAAATTCATGTTTTGAAAAAAAAAAATCATTCGTTTTGTCAATGTGGAAACTAACTCTAAGCTACAGTAGCCTTTTGTAGGTTGCCCCCCCCCCTTTCTTTCAAATAAACCCATTACCTAAGAAAGTACAAACATAACAAGAAAGTGTTTTGCCTCAGAACATACATGCAAGTGTGATTGATATGGAATTATTCATAGAGAGGATGAATTTTATTAATAGATTAATGAATTCATTATCAACAAGGGGTGTGTCACATTGTGGCCTTGCCATTTACACTAAAAGGTGTAGAGAAGGCAAAAAAAGATTTATGGAAATTCAAATATTTCACCATGCAAAAATATAATGTTCAAAAAAATCCTCTAAAAGAAACCAAAATCCTTCAAGATATCATAACCCTATAACTAATCTCAACTTTCAACACAAGCCAAAATATCATCTTTCAAATATCCTCATATAAAAATAGACCTATTACTTAGGGGCAAAAATCTCTTAAAGCTACTATACTCTATAATGAATCTAAACACAATATCCTTGCCTTGGTAGGCAAGGCCAACAAAGAAGGAAAAGCAGCATGTGACTTCTTACTACCTTCAATCTACGCATGTCTGCCCACATTTGGATAAAATTTGAGCACCTAAAGTTCTCATTTCAAATGTTTGCACAATAACATCTTTTTCAACATTGATGAAACATCTAATGTTTATTAAGCTAACATCTTATGCACAAGTCTAGGCACAAGAACATGACCTAACATTGGGAGAACATTTCAAGTTTTAGTATTTCCACAATCTTTTTTCTAAATGCCTTTCAAATTGAACATGGACTCCCCATCCTTCAATAGCACACCTTGTTGCATGTGTACCAAATTCATCCAACCCCCAAGTAAAGATTCCTTAGGATGATTTCATGGTAAATTAGTTGAGTCCCATGCAGTACACAAACAGTTGCACATGCTGTCCTCATCAATACTTCACAGCTTCACTTTCTTCCATTCTCAAGGTCTTTTATATCACAAACATTCCATTGAGGGTCAAGCAATCTAAAAAGTGATCATTCACTCACAAGTCATGAGCATTTTTCACAAAGCCAAAGAACCGCCCACCACGAAGATCCACAAGTCACCATTGTCACATAATCACAGCTGTTCAATGTCATGGAATATTCCAAAGCACCCAAAAACTGCAGCTCATTAGAGATGATGTATTTACACAAGACCCTGAAGCTCCGTTGATCATTGTCTATAGCCCATGAATTGCTGAAGCTGAAATCTCTAACTTTGCAGATGCCTCCCATACCTGCAGACCCAATGCAGACACAGCTATTTGGACCTTTGAACCTGAAAGAACTAGAGCAGTATTGGGCTGTGAGTATAAACATCACCAACAGTCATCACCTAATTATCTTTCTAATCACAACGTCTTTGAATTTGGTGTGTTTTGCATGCACAAAGAGGGATGTCATCAGATCAATGTTGCCCAAGGAAGGTAAACTCAAATCTACTACTACCTAAAGAGGTCAAATTAATGTTCACATGGCTTCAAAGGTAGCAAAGATGCCCCTAAGATTGTGTCAAAGGTGTGATCTATTTTTAGGGAAGGTACTACCATTTGGGTGACACCCACAACAATGAAAATCTTCCATTGCTGTTTGGTGAGGATAAGAGAGAGTCTAATAGTAAGAGACCCAAGGTATCCCAAACTGGAATAATAGTAACAAGAAGACGTATAGTGCAGATGGGTAGAAAGTTTGAAAAACTGAATAAACAGCACAGCCAATGCTCAACAAATTCAGGTCAGTTTCTCGTGTTACAGAAACAGGGAGATTATTCACAAATTTCAAATTTCTGTCCCTTTACCCTGCAGAGAGAACTGGGGTGAGGGATAACCACCACAGCACCAAAGTATGGACTGAGGAGAGGACGATCAGTGAGACCTGAGAAACATGAAGGAGCCACAGATAAACAATCCCCTACTTCCAGTACCTTATCCTTGTGGCTGGCCACCACTCTGTGCAATCTCTCCAACATCAGGTCAGACCTGGGTCTAGATCCGGACCAACTGGAAAATTGTTAGTATTACAATTGAAAGATTCATCTGATATAAAGTCAGCAGGAATCACCTTGGCAAAGATGGCAGCTACAGATGCAGGATCTTGGGCGACAACAGCCTGCTTTTGGTATGCCTCCAGTTGTCGGGAAAGTTGCACATTGCCACACCCCAGTTCACACAAGTTGATAGTCAGGGACTGAAAGAAATAGCAAGGCCATTCATGACATTGAAGCCTACAAGATGACAACAACTGAAGAACAGCATCACCTCATTCAAAAGAGGCTGACCTGGGGTACCAAAGTTTTCAATTTTTCAACCTCCTCCGCTTTGAATTGTATGACCAGATCTTGCACAGCTTTTCCAGGAAAGACACGCCTGTTGAATATACTTGCTAAGATACTGTTCAATTGCTTTACAATCACCACATTTGGTGTTTCTAGTAACATGGAAAAGCAAAATAAAATGTCTGGTGATGCAATTCATGCACAGGAGACACAACACACAACAAGAAAAGTTGCTCATTAATAAGTGAATGACTAACAATCAACAAAACTTACAGAGCATGCTTTTGAGGGTGTTTGAAGAAACAGAGAGGATTCATCAACTCTTCATGGCACACTACCTGGAGCTCAACTCACTGTCATGTTCATGCTGCTGAACAAGCTGCTCCATTTCACTCAATGCGTCCTTCACCTGTGGTATTGATGTTAAGAATGGGGTAAGAGTTTGAAATTGAACCAATCTGGCCTATATTGGAATAGAATCAGCTTGTACTATCCTAAGCATGTTATTGCTGCATGTAGCAACCACTAAGGGGAAAAGACAACAACAGGAGACTTTACATGCCAATGGTGTACTTGACCATAGTATAGAGGATTGAGAAGCATTCTGACCTGCAATCTTGACTCCTTTACAGAAGAACTGCAAAGGAAGATACATAGATGAGCATATCTAGATGAGTAACACCAAGACATTGAAGCAGTTTACATTACCTCTGCAGCGTCACACTGAAGATTGAACTCTGTCTGCACAGGAGGAGAACATGTAAGATGCCAGGTCACATTCATCACATAAAAGCAGCCTACATTATTGTGCTTTCAGATGGAATAATCACAAATCCACAAGATACAGTACCGGACTCTTATGAATCTAACAATTTAACAGAGTGATTTGACTAAAGTGCCAAGCTTTAATTTGTTATAGTGCTCATGCAGAAGGAGAAAGAAGAGAATGGGATTGTTTGATCATAACAAGCTTCCTTCAAAAAGCAACACCTAGGGATCCACAAGAGGAGGTAGACCAACCACAGCATCCTCATGGATTTTTGCCACCACCTGCCAGATATCAGTACCCCCTTGCAATCCAGTAAAAATTCCACACCCTCTGCTCAACTTTCATGAACTTGGTGAGATTTACAGGCTGTGGGATCAGAAGAAGGTTTCTTACAACACGACATCTATGGATTTGGCTTGGCAAACTATAGTAGAAATGTGAAAAAAAAGATCTATTGTTTCTGAATTCAATAAGATCCCACACACGACAACCAAAAAACTTGATCCTAAAAACCCATTGGCATGAAATAGGCAGCTCCTATTCCTCCACAATTTCCACCTCAAATGTAAAGTAATTTTCACTTTAATTGCACAAGGAATACAATCACAAATGGAGCAAATACAAGTGCAGGACCTTGTGGGACTGTTGCAGAGTGCTATGGAGGCATGATGGTATCAGGTGTAATTTTGTCTCAGTGAAAAGGGCCAGCCATTTGGAAAAATGTTATGTCCACTCATGTGGGTGTTTTGTTTTTTGAAATGCCCACTTTTAATTCTAATGTTCTCTCCTATATAACCAAAATAAAAAATGTACACAAGTCTTTATTGCATAATAAAGCCAAGCCCTAGGTTACAGGATTTACCAGAATCAGGCCCACACTCAGGCTCCACCTTGTGCCAGCCCTTATTCTAGTAAAGCCACCCACGGTTGAGGGCTCTCCCTACCCCCCCCCCAATGTGTTGGTAAAAGTTTGAGGACAACACAAAAGAAAATGAGATTGTTCATATACAAATTATGGAAAAGTTAACTTGTTTCTTAAACGTGTAATTTTCTTACAAGTCATGGTTTTTGTGCAAATTAGTTGGAATGCCCATGGTTTTACAAGTGTTCTAAATTAAGTCCAAAATCAATTTTGTTGCCATTATGGTAAGTTTGTTCAAGAGTGTGTGGGTGACCAAGGGAAGGGGGGGGGTTGGGTTTGTGCCAAATAGCCATTGGCAATAATCTGATCAAGCAGATCACCCAAAAATAATTTGACCTTTTTTATCCCAACTTCAAGTTAACCCAATAACATCAATATAACAAAACCTATTAAAAAAGGTTACAACCAGGTCAGCTAAAATATCCTCATTTTGATCTTCTGCCTAAGATAGCCTAATGAACCTAATGCAAATGTCTGACCATTCTGCCTAACAAAATTTTCCCACCTTCTCTTTTGATTTAAATCTTAACAGGTCATTGTCTGGATCCAGACAACAATCTCTTTTTTCTTTTACACCTCCCCCTTCCTCTTACACAAATTATAATCAACTCTAGACCTAAACAAGTGAATTACAACATGAACACGCTACACACTACATACATAAAATGGAAACAAGCCTTCTTCAAAGCAAATCTTCCCACATCAAGGAAAAAAAGTAGTTACATTGGAGTTTTTTTAGTCCCTAGATGTTGATCTTCTACTCCAATCAAGCTTCTACCTCTATCTTACCAAACCCACTCACCTTCTATGAGTAGTCCTACCTTCTCTCTTTTTCTATTTATAATACTCTACTCCGAGAAATACTAACAACCAATGTCTGCTCTAGTTCCCTGAGACTACCACTCTATATCCTTTCTTCCCTTGTTTTCACACAAGTGAGCATACCTTTTATTCCACTTAGAGGTCAGACCCCTTCCTCCTTCCTGCTCATCTTCCTCTTATAGCGCTTGTTACCAAGACTAGCACAAGTTCATTATACCTCTTCCTCCCTTTGCCCTTGAGTAGAACCTCTCCTGAAAACCACCCTTGAGCAACTACCATCACCATCCATTGATACTCCACCTCCATTTCCACCGTGTTGTTTGGTTGGGCGCACTTAGAAAACTCACCTCCTCATGATACAATAGCCTCCTCACATTGCCTAGACCCTTCATGATATGTCCAACTCCCTATGAGCTCAAATTTCACAATCTTTATCATTGCTCTTCACTCCTTCCCACTTCCTTACACACTACTCATTAATCAAGAGATGAAAGGGTGATCAACAATGTTTTTTCTTGATCCAAGCTTTAGAAAGGAAAAATGGTTGTTGTTTGACCTAAACCTAATTCTTAGCACCTTTTTAAAAACCGCATCTACCATATCCACATCTCCCTATCTAATAAACTTAATTAACTCGGGCAAGGACAAGATAACCCTATCTTAACCTAGTTCAACTATCTACCACCCACCTTATCCTAACCAAGCCACCCATCTTCCAGTAGTCCATCTTGCATAAATCAACCTACTACCTTATCCCATGAACCTTAGGTTAACCCCAAAACTCCATTGGCCAACTTACCTATGCTTAACCAAAACTAGGTTAAGTTAATTGGGGCCTAACAAATAGTACAACTTGCAAATAGAAAAATAGGTTTGTAAATAAGTATGTAAACTTATTTAATTGGAAATAGTGAGATACCATAATACACTCACAACTTTTGACACAAATTATATTATTTCTAGAATTGTTGAATATTTTATAACAATATTTCTTTCAAAAAAAAAAAGTGAAGGAAAATAAAGAATCTTTTAGGAATTCAAAATTTCGACATGAAATATTCATAATTAATTAATTATTTGAAATATGTGTCACGAATCGCCCTTGTACCATGTGGTGCAACTTTTGATTTTCAAGCAAAAAAATAAGTTTGTAAGTAAATATGTAGTTGGTTTTTCTTCTCAAGAAGGTGTCACTGTATTACAAGAATATGTTTTTTTCACCCCTACCATTACAACTACAACGACTATAGAGTAGACTTAAGTGTCTAAAATGATTAATTACATTTGTTTTGATTAAATATAAAAGAACATGTATGTTTGATGACTAACTTTAATTTCCATTTTGATTAGATTGGATGCACATGGACTATGTGCAAATCTTACATGGATATCATTTGTAGTAATGTGATTGAATTACCACACACACATTTTGACAATGTTTGACAATTCACCATTAAAAAAATTCAGATTACTTAAACAAATCAAATATTTTATAATTTAATTCATTTCATAAACTATATATTGAAAATCAATGTAATGTTTTTATAATATTATTGAATTGAGCTATAATTTAATCTATTATAGTTTTGAAATTAGATGCAATTAAAGACATGATATTTGACCTTATATGCACTAATCAAAATATAAAACATTACATTATAATTTTAGACATAAATATTTAAAATGGTGAAAGGATGAAATTGCAATGTAATAAATAGTGAACAAGGCAAATGCAACAACATTAACACCTACACAAAACAAGAATTGGGCAAAGTACCACGAATGCCATGACCTTAAACTTGGGCTCACAACCAAGGATAAGGCCATTACAAAAAATGAAGATGGGAGCAAGCCAAGACATGAAATGAATTAGTTGGAATGAAAAGGATTCCATAAAAGGTGGGAAGTTTATAAGACTAAAAGGAAAACCTCCCTAAAACTCCTAAAGTGAATTTAACCTTAACTTGGGAATTGAAATTTCTTATACTTTTAAATGTTTAGGTGGTGATTTTAAAAACCAAATCACTTTTGAATTTAAAATATCTTTGTTTCATTGGAAATTTTTAAACAATAAATATCGAAAGTGAGCTCACATTTTCCATTTGAAGGTTTGATACATGAGTTATGGCTAAAGGAATGGCCAATAGTCACTATGGCAATTTGACTCTTAACCACTTAAAACCTAGTAAACAAGGGTCAAATAACCTTTTCATTGGAATGTGTCCCAATTTTTGGAAGTAATTTTGGGGTTACAACTTTTAGCCACTTTGATGCAATTCATCACTAATCACAAATTTATATAGTTAAATAAAAGGGTGATGCCTTTTCCCAAGCCTTAGGTATTCAAGTTTAGGTGATTCCAAGGGAAATCCATGACCCAAATTGCACTATGAAAAAAATGGTGTTTTACAATTGGGCTTACAACATAGTTTTTGAGTTGCAATGACCATATGCAACTCACTATATTTCTACACTCATGAATGCTACTAGACAAATTGCATGAATTGTAAAAGATGTAATTCACCATATATATGCACTATGAAAAAAATGGGTGTTTTGCAACTAGCCTTGCAACTCACTACATTTATACATCGCGAATGTTAATGGACAAGTTGCATGAGTTATAAAGTTGTAATTCATCGGATATACAATGCAATTCATTGCAACTCATTGCAACTCAATTACAACTTAATCAAAACAACTCATTTTCAACTATTATTCAACTCCATTATAACTACACCCATGATGTCATGTTGACATCATTAATAATCATCCATCTATTAAAATCTAACATGTGGCATTATGAAAAAATTTGGACACAATTTTTTCTTTTCAAAATATTGATCTCCATTGTCCATTATGATGGTTAATGATGGTCCAAAATTGTGAGACATGTGGCACAATTGAAAATTGTCAAATGGCATATTAGTTGTATTTTGGAAAAAATACAAATAAATAAAAATATATTTTAGTAGCTAGGTAGGTTGTACATAACCATAGGTTGGTAGGTTGGTAGGTCTTAAAACTTACATACGTACATATTTACCTACAACCTACCTATTTATCTGCATAAGTAGGTAGAAAAGTAGGAAAGCATAAGACTAAATGCACTAAAGAATAGCCATGAATTTATTTTTTAATTTATGTTTTGTTTTTAGGTTAAGCTTTTTTCAGCTTATCCCAAAATGGCACATGTATTCTCATGTGAAAACATAAGAGAATAAACCTTTTTATATAATTTGTAACATGAGATTCGAAGACAAAACATATGGGTTAACTCTTTAAGTTGTTCATTAGTTGTAATTGAGTTGCAATATAACACTTAAGTGTTCAAAGCATGCCAAATCCAAAGGGAGGGCTCCATTATTTTTGGTGTTTAAACAAAACTTGAACCTTTTTTATTGCCATATGTAGTGCACTAAAAATCATCAAAAACATAATAAAATTGAGAAAGTTGTGGCCACTCAAAGTAGAGGGGGTCTAAAATTCAAAAAAAACAAACCACCAAATGCTACAAAAGCTAGTTCCCAAACACCCACAAAATTCCTTGTATGTTGTTATGTTGATGTTAAATTCAAAAATGATTTGTAAAATTCAGGTGGTGTTCTTATAACACTTTAAATCATATAAAATGAATAAGAAATTAGAAAGTTATGAGGTTTGAAAGTAGGAAGGGTCCAAAGAAAAAAAAATGTTTTGTAAGTTGGAAAAAATTATTTTTCTTCTTGTTGTTTTTTCATTACACATTTCCATTTCAAAGATGATTTCTAAAACTTGAGGTAACACTCCCATAACATTTTAAATCACTCAAAATGAAACACATATGATGAAAATGTAAATAAGTAATGGATATGTATTAAGTTATAAATGGTTATATTATAGTCATAACATAATAGTGGCGCACTAGTGGCCATACTAATCGTATCAATGGGAATCATAATCAAAAACTAGTTGTAAATGTATCCCAAAATGGGTGATGGACATGTGGACATGTGGCATGATTGTATGCATGTACATTGTACACTAATTGTAACATAGTTGTTACTTTAATGACACATTTATAATAGTTCTAAAATAGTTGTCACATGCAATCACAATGCCATTCCTAAAAAAGTCAAACATGGTTGACTACATATGTATGTATGATATGTATAAATTATCATATAGAAGACTCATTTTTAACTCACTTACAATTATAATACAATTAACTGATTTTTTGACATGACAATTTATTTATTAATGCACCGTATTTCTAAAGGGATACTTGCAAAATAGTTGTAATACCCAAAGGATAATTGCATAATAGTTCTATATGAGTTGTTTTTTGAGTTTTACTTACAGGGTAATGTGGTTTCGGCAAATGTGATTTCTCATAATGACAGTTTCATTTTAGTGTAACTCATTGCAATTTTGTTGCCACAAGCCTTTTAATTTTCAATTATTATGCAACTCCCATATGACTACAACAATAATGTCATGCTAATGTCATTTTTCATCCATTCATCAAAATTTAACATTTGGCTTTATGTGGATTTTTTAGTGATTATTTTTTTAAAATATTGATATCCATTGTCCATTATGATTAGTCATTTTACATGATTTAAAATTATGACATGTAGCACAATCAAAAAATGTCATGTGGCATATGAACTGAATTTTGGAAACAAATATACACTACACCAAAATGTGGTTTTTATGATTAGAACATGTTGTGACTACTACACAAAATAGTCATGTAGTTGTAAATGGACTTGAGTTGTAGTCATTTTAACAATTATAGTTTAGAATTGTAAATTTGTAATTAAAAAGTGACTATGATTACACCTAGAAATAATTATGACTACATATATGATTACATGATTAATGTAACCATATTGAAGTAATTACTTGACCTTGTTTAAGCAAGTTAAAAATAAATAAAATACATATCAACATGGTCAAATTTATATTGGAAGCTTCATTTAACTTAATTTGATCTAATTTTTTAAATTCCTAATTTAGTATATTTTAACCTAGTTTAGTATGAATTAATATAAGCATAGTTTGATTTAAATTAATTTAATATAATTTAAACCAATCCTAATTTAATTTGCTTAAGGCTAGTTGACTTTAAGTGGCCTAGTTTATATTAAATAACATAATTTATTCTAATTACTCTTATATTTTAGCTTAATGTAACATATGTTAACATATGTAAGTTAATTTTGTTTAGTTTAACCAAATGTAACCAACTTTAACAACATTTAGATTTCACCAAGTTTAGCCAAACTTAGATAAATTAATTCAATTTAGCCTAATTGGCCTTAGTTTCCTCAAAATACTTTTACAAACCTTATTTGCCAAAAACATTCAAATTTAGATAAGTTTAATTAACCATTTAACCTAAGTGCCTTCATGTAACTTGATTTCACCAATTTTAACCAAATTTAACTTTAATATCAAATTTTAGCCTAAAAATGTTTTAATTTATCCAAGTTTTGCCTAATTTATCAAAATTTAGCCAAATACATAACCAAATTTAACAAAGTTTTACCAAATTTATCCATAGGTTTAGGATTCATAAATTTACGACGTATTAAACTTATATATAAAATGACCTTTTAGAAAAATATGATTAAATATATTTACAAATTTTTAATTACTATTTTATTACAAAATATTTGTTGTATTATGCATATGTTTAAAACATATTTCGATAAATATCTATATACATATAACACTACATATGCATGTGTATATATTTTATTAAATGTTTAGATTTTAGTAATTAAAAAATTAAAAAAATTGAACAAATGAAAAAAATAACAATTATAATGTAATGTTAAGGTGGTTGGATTATAGTAATGTTGAAAAAACTAATTTGTAATTTTTTTTTCTAAATATCCATTTAATTAATTAACTTATAGTATACTGAAAATAAATATATAATTGAAACTGATTTTTTATTAATAAAATAAAATTATATAGTGAAAATTAGATATTTGTATATAAAGTATAAATATTGAATATATGTATACACACACACACACACACACACACACACACACATTTTTTAATTTGTGTATTTTATACATATATATATATATGATATATAATATTTCTCATATTATAATACATTAATGCTAATATATTCTTATTATATTATATTATTTATATTATATATAAATAATATTGTATAGTTGTAAATGCCACATTTTAATGTTGTGATATATATAAATACTTGGGTAGGTTGGTACATAACCATAGGTAGGTAACTTGATAGCTCCTATATACCAACCTACCTACTTACTTAGGTAGGTAGTAGGTAGGAAGGTAGAAGGGTAGATGAATTAAAAAAACACATAAAATTTTTTGTTTTGTGTTTTCCTTTAAGGTTAAGCTCATCCCAACATGGCACATGTATTTTAATGTGAGAAGCCAAGAGAAGACATCTCCTTTAAATAGTTTGTGAAATGATATGGGTTAAATCTTTTAGTTGCAATTAAGTTGCAACTACAAAAAAAACTTCCCCACATGCTTTGTGTTTGACTGTAATTTTGTAGTTAAACTGAATTTTATAGTCAATCATCTAACATAATTATTTGAAATAAAATTTGATAATTAATCATCTAGATTGATTATTTGAATCAGTTGGTCTAATTTAGATAGTTATTTAGTTAGTTAATTCAAATAAAAATCATTATTTTGATAATTGATAATTTGAATTTGAATAAAACTCAATTCTTATTCACCTAGATTAACAAATTTTATTATCCAAAATATTTGAATTTGTTTATCAAATTTAATCAATCAATTAATTAGTGAATTTAGATTGGGGTGAAAATGAGATAAAGCCAACGACGTTATTTTACAAAAGGATTGCATGTCTTTTTGCCCAGAAATAATTGTTTCATACAAATGAATTTTTGAACAATGTTTTTTGCAAATTGTTATAATAAATGTTAATAATTGTCTTTTTTGTGTGCACTACAAGATTGGCATCCAACACTATCAAAACTAACAAAGTCATACACATGAAAACTTGGACAAAAATCAAGAAAACTCACTTACAAACAATACTACAAAATATGGGTGTAATTCACTAGTCCCCATTTAGTGGATTAGTGATTCCATTACATCTCCACTAAATCTCACTCACTTGGAACTAGTGAATTCACTCAAAATTTAGTGAAATCATTTGACATACAAGGATGCATTTAATTGTAATGAAACCACATGATTCCACATCTAACACAAGCACATTTTCCATGTGTGCTCTAAATCTCAAAACATGAAAAATGGCTTTCCAAGCCACACCATGGGGATAAACCCCATAAATGTCACAAAAAAAAACTAAAACCTTGTTCACAATGAATTAGGTTCCAACCACAAATAACAAACTATAGGAAACTAATCTTCTACAACAAATACCTAACCTTTTTATATTGTTATCACTTCAGGGAATTACCATCAATACTTTGTGATGAGCCTAAAGATGCTTTAGTCATCAAAAGATGATACGAAACAATAATGAAGATTAATAAAATGTGAAATATAAATGAGATGTATTTGAGTAGTAATAAAGTGCAAATAGGCAAGAGGAAGGTAACAATGAGCATCACCAACAAAGTTGAATTCAAGGGAGGGAAACAAGAACAAGCAAGATGAAATACAATGACCACCAATAGAGTGCAAGCTAGTGAGAGGAAATAATAATGAAAATTGTTAAAACGTAAGTGAATTTGAAACGATAACAATGAATTCCACCAAAACGCAAGTAGGGGGAAGAGATAATAAAGATCATCCATAGAACATGAAACAACAACAAGCACTAATAGAGTGCAAAGTGCAAGTAAGTGGGAGGAAATAACAAAAAAAACCACCCCAAACTTGCAAATTACCATGCCTTAAGGAACTACCAAATGTTGACTAACCTCTATTATTAAGGTTCTAGGAATAAATTAGTCACAAGACTAATTGGTTCTCATTTAGAACCTAGTAACCAATTAACATTGGTTTGAACAACAAGTGACCATGTTCCAATCCCATTTAATTGTTAAATTATATATCTAAATTGGAGCTACAAAATTCATTATAGGTTTGCTTTGGGTGATTGTTTTAGATAAATCAACTTATATATTGGATAGACATTAAATTTCAAGTAAGTAATAGAAGTTACTATATAAATGGGTCATAAAGTCTCCAATGGACAATCTCATTCACAACAAAACTAAGTTTCCATGTTGACAAGATATATTAAAATACATGAACTAACTATAATAACAATGAGTTTATAGTTTGAAAGATAATGCAATGTGCTCAATTATTATTAATATTAGTTTGTTTGAAAGCAAAGTTTGAAGTTAAGGTTTTAAAAAGATTAATTTAAGTGAGGGGAAAAAAAATGAAAACCAAAAGGAAATGATTATAAAATATCATTTGCATTGAAAAATAACCTTTGGGGAAAGTGAAGGAAACAATGGATCATGTCATATTGTACTAAAAAAATTGCAAATTGTTGACCAATATTGGGTGCATATCTAAAAAATCAGGATATCTACTTTAAAGATCCGATCGGATATCAAAAATTATATTTGGTGGATATTAGTGTGGGTGATATCTGAATTGATATTCAAAGTGTTGGATATCACCCATCATGATATTTGGCACCTTGATATATCTGGAAACTATGTTGGATCTCAAAGATGTTGACATATGGCTTGGATATCATATCTAAGGCCAGATATCAAGGTTAGTAGTTATTAAGTAGGTTAGGATACTAATTAGGTTAGGTTTATAATACTATTTTTTTTCCCATTTTCTAATGCATCTAAGGTGACGAAGAACCCAAAACAATTTAAAATTGTTCAGGGGACATATTTTCAAAGGTCTATTCAAAGTCATAGTCACTAGTTTTTATTATTGTGGATACTTTCTTGAAAAATTAATTTATGATTTTTTTGAATGGTTTTAGAAAACATATTTGTGACAAAATATTCCCTTTAAAAAGAAAAATTTTCTCTTTTGGAAACTTTTCAACAAAAAAAAAGAAACTAGCACATAGCATAATTGGCAAGCAAATTTTTGATATTTAGATTTGCAAATATTCAACTAGTAAATAAATGACTGAAGAACAATAATATTTGGGTCGGATAAAAAATGTGAAAATTTGAAATTCGACCAAAATATCTAAGTTTTAACGAATAATAAAAATGTAATATCCTTACTTGACACACAAAAGGAAGGCAAATATCCTTATCCAATGGATATCCCAACAAGGTGATATCCACCCAACATTTGTGTTGACCCTTAATCTCCATGTGATTTGATCAAAGACAAAGTTCATGTGCATAAGCAACATATTTGATATTAATACTTTTAATCAAATGTTCCACATGCAACCTTGAATGAGAAGACATGAACTTGTGCACCAAATTAAGGAAGACAATTATTGCATTTGGTACGAAAGGAAGTTGGACCTTGGAATTAACCATCTAACTTTTATGAATGGTGTTAGATGGAATGGTCCCTAAATGATGAACCATATTTTCATTCATTGAATACCTTCTAGAATAACCTACTTTCATTATTATTTTTACATTCCTATACTTTTTGTTTGATGGGGTTGGGAAATGGGACTTTAGGTTCTTCACAAGGAACAATCTTCCTGCACCTTTTTCATGTGTACAATTTGCATGTGCCACAACTAGCCTTTCTTCAAATAAATGGTTCAAATATCCCCCCAAAAAATCATAAATCGTGGAAACAATCTACGGCTAATCTTTTGTATGCAAAATATTAACTTTTGCCAATAACATATGTTTGCAAAAGGACTTTACTTAGGCTAATAGGTTTCAACTTGGACTCATCATGCTAAAGACAAATATGGAAATTCACCCACAAAATTGCATGGCTTTGGGGTTGTTTCTTTTTTACTTTGACTTTTTAGAAGCTTTACATAAAGAACTACAAATTAAATGCTCTCAAACATATTTCTCTAAAAAATTTGTGGATTTGAAATGTGCATAAATTATTCTATAAGCTTGTTAATTTATGTTGAGTAATTGTCTTTGTAGTAGCACAAAAAAAATTCATTTGATGTGCATCCAAAGTATCCAACTGTATATTATACCTACCAATTGTATATTGATAATCAATTTTTTTGCTAAGATATTTAATTGTTTCCAAAAGTGACTATAATAGCTCCAATTTGATTATTTCAACATTTTCACATTAAATGTTCAAGGTTTGTGTGATCTTTTGTACATGTTGTGATAAACTAGTGGTTACAATTGTGATTTGGTTACAATTGTGTTCAATTCTTGAGACTTTTAGGGTGTTAGTTGAACTTCATTATATATGTATAGAAAGAAAAACTTGCCCTTTCGAAAATTATTTAATGTAGAACATCAACAAAAACTACAAAATAAAAATTTAATAAAATTATATATATATAATGTAGGTTAAAAGGATGCATACAGATTATTTTTTAGTGTAGATTACAAGGATATTAATGTTTCAACCAATAAATTTTGGTTGCACAATAATTATGAATTATATGATAGTGGAATATGTTTTCAAGGGAATAAAGTTGGTAGTGTTGTGCGGCAAGTCAAGTATTCAAAGGGCATTTTCAACTTCATTAAATTGGATGTCATGTTATAATCAATTAATTGGTGCATTAAATTAAGTTATTACAATTGCCCAAGGAGAATTTTTTTGAAAAGGAAACTTAAGGCTTATGTGAATTAACTTCAATTGATTATCACATGGCATCTTGGGAGCAAAACCAAATTTTAATATTTATCAACAAAAAAAATTGTAAATATAGAAGCACATTTACAAGATGCATTTGAAATAGGGAATTGACAAAGGGATTTGAACAAACTAGTATGTAAGTTTTTAGTATGTACTTGTGTCTTTTATGAATAATAAGTGGGATATTTGTTTTTTTAAGGTCTTCACTCATAGACATTATTGCTTGACATCCTTCCTTATTGATGAGAATATGGTGGATGTGTCTCAAAACTATAAGATCAATTAATGATCACTTTACAACCTTGCCCTAACACCACCAATGGTCTTCAATATGAAACATTGAGAGGTGCCAATTTGATTTGAGCAACTATAATTATAATATCAATTCTAATGAAAGTCAAATTTTCTTTTGATATGTATAGTTTTCAACTACATCTATGCATCTTTCAAGCTTTCAAGGAAAGCCAACTTGCATTCAATCTTTCTACCATCCCTAACAAATTCTAAAAGCAAGAATCAAACTTATTTTCTTTCCAAGAACCTTTTAAGCATTTCTTGCCTTTGCTCACCACTATGCAATATAGAGTTAAGATGTTCAACAATGCATTTCCATTTTATTCATTTTCATTAGTTCAATATTACACCATATAGGAGTTGAGTTGGGAGGTTAAATATGTGGTTCAGTAATAGGCTCATTTTCATGTTGTTTCCTTTTCATTTCAATTGCTAGGATGCATACATGTATTTAGACAATGGTAAAATGCCACCACAAATCTAAAATAGATAAATCAAATAAAACTTGGCATTTGGATTAAATCATAAGTAAAGTTTAGACAATATAATAAATAACCAATAGAGATGCCCCAAATGTCATGTGTGATAAGGTAAACCCATGTCAAATTATGTTGTGCATAACAAACTATTATCCATGACATTGTATATAGTTGAACAAGATGAATGCATATTCAAATCAAATCAAAAAAATAGTAGTTAGACCTTTACAGTTGCCTAGGGCACATAAGAATGGTGGTGAATACTTCTAAAAAACAAAAGGCCATACAAGGCCAAAATTTATTCTAATTACAAGTTATGACCAAAAGAAATTAACAATGACATGTTTTTGTATTAGTAGTTGAATTGATTATCATAAGTCATCAAACTCAATTTAAAGCCTATAGACTTGGGTCACTTTCACATTCCTCTTGTTTCCCATTCTACTACCCATTCAAAGCACAATTTCATATTTTACAAACTATTGTTAGGGATCCTTATTGAACTATGTGAAATACGTGAAAGCTATCCACTCATAAAGTTCATAGGTACATGGTTGTAATTCGAATATTGGCCTCTAAAACCATGAGCTATAAACATTATGCCCAAACTTGACATCTGTGACTATGACAAATATGACTAATGACCATTTCTAGTTATACAGTCACATATGCCATGTTTTTGTGCCTAGTCATATTTTTGTAACCATGGATATGACTACATGACTAAAAGTCTTCATGGATAGGATTAATATGTTACTAAAACATTAATCATGAACACCATATGTTTATTTAATAATATACAATTTCCAACATTAAAAAAAAATAAAAGGGAAAAAAACTAGAAGGGTCTATATGTACCTAGTAAACATATTATAAGCTTATAAATGACCAAACATGTAATTATTGCACAAGGAAATACTTAATACCTTATAACTTTTAGAACCTTTTCCTTAGACTTGTTAATTATTTAATGTGAATTTCTAAATAGTGGCTACAATAAATTTTGGGGATTTTTTTTTCAATTTCCAAAAAATTGTCAAAAAATGGAAAACAAATTGCAAAATTTCTTGAAACATTTAAATTGAGACTCTTGTTCAAAGGCTTATTTAAATGAATATTTATCTAGATTTTTTGACATTAAATAATGAAATATATTCTTATTAATGATATCCAATGAATTTCAAATGAAATTTACATGCCTCAAAATGGCATTTTTTTTTCATGTTTCCATGTGATGGGTAGCAAAGAATATAAATTTTGATCTAAATTAGTAATTTATCAAAATATCTGGTCATACAACTAGAATTTTTGAATATTTTAAATATATTAAATCACATTTAATAGATTGAAAAAATATATAACACATAGTAATAAGTACAATATTTATACCATTTTTATTGATTCATTATATTTTTAAAAGGTGGGATATATATATATACCCTATTCATAACCCTACCTACCTATCATATTACTTACCCTACCTATCTATAGGTAGGTAAGTCAAATTCATATATATACATACCAAAAAAACCATGTTGATTTAAAATATGTTTATTTACTAGTTGTTTTATGGAAATTAAAAAAAAATAAAAATCTTCAAGATATCATTCTTGTTCAAATGTATGAAATAGTGAAGATTCAAATGCATTTTCAATCACATTACTTGAGTTTTTGTTAAATTTCTTTTATAGATGTGTCGATCTTGGAAACATATTTAAGAATGAAATTTATTTCTTTTTGTTTGAACAAAGTATGAAAAAGATAATAATGGTCAAAGTTGGGTACTTTTGTATGCGACAAAGGATGACGTGAGATAATGTTGTAAATTTATTTATAGCCTTTAACATCTTTAAGCTTGGAAACTATATAACTAGGTGAAAAGTATTGGTTTACACACAATATATGCACCAAATATATTCAAAATAAAAATATTATTTGTGATGAGGCAATAAAGAAAGCTTTACAACCAAAAAATAAATAGGATCCTACTTACTTAACTACTTAGGCTTACCTACCTACCTACCTACCCACCTACCTACCAACCAAATGGTTAAGGGTGTTATGTTCCTGATCAGTCCACCCAAGGATAAGTTTGCCCATATTTGATTATTCCTAATCATATGTCATGAAATCTATTAAATACCTAGATATCCTAAGGAAAAAATCCATGGACAAAGTAATTGTAAAGGAAATGAAAAAAGGAAAGGGTGAAAACATGGTCAAAGGAACCAGAGGCACGAAGGTAAAAGTATTTTTCCAAGGATTTCACATGACACATGTCATTTTTGTGTTGGTTTATATATATTTTCATGTATTAATTTAACACCACATTTTAAATTAAAATACATTTTGATTATAAATTGCTTATATATCGTTAATATTATGCATTCATGCCTTCTATCACAGGAACATGAATAATTTTTGGGTGTAGTCATACTAATGTGTACCATTAACAATCATAACCACTGTTTTTAAATTGTTTAAAAATAGCTTTAAAATAATTATGACATATTTTTGGATTTATTGAAATATATACCTTAACATAATAGTATTAAGAATATTTTAAAGAATTTTAATGTTTTTTTGAGAGACGTATTAAAAATATTTTAAGAATATTCTTCAAAAAGACAACAAAAACGTAATGGTCTAAAGTGGCATGTGTGATTCCTTATAGTGTGCTTGGACCCTTATATTAAAGACATATTTTCAAAATCTATAATTTTCAAGGTTAAAAGCACTTTTGAGTCGAACGTGCTCAAATGGGTTAGTTCATATCCTTCCACGTATATAATCATCAATGTTAAAATCCTTTCAAATTTTCAAAAAGAATGATGCACGTTTGGTATAAAAAAAGAAATTTGAAAAAAAAACAAGGATTGTCCATTCTTGAGGTTTGAGTGCTTTGAACATGCAAAAATATTTTTGATTTGTGTTAAATTTTGAACATGTAAAGTTTGCAATTAATGGAAAATATTCCAAAAACAATTATGACAATCCAAACTCTTATGTTTCATTTGTGATATTTCAAACATGCCAAAATACAGTTTTAAGGAATGTCCATTCACTTGGGTGGTTCCTTTGACTGTGTTTTTACTCAAAGGTCAAAGGAGGACAATTAATTGAAAAGAATAATAAATTCAGGGATACAATAGATTGAACAATTCAACGAGCTATTGATAAACACACTAGAAAACACAATTTGCTACAACTTGGACTCTAGTAGTTGTAAAGGAGGTGGATGACAGATTTCGATAGAACTTTAAAGCAAGCTTGCAAGCAAATCTGCATAAATACAAGGTGTGCATCTTAAATGCACAACATGGTTTCAAATGAAAGGCTAAACAATAAACATGAGGGCATTGAATAGCAAGGTTGTTTCCTTCTAATGACTAGTGCATTGAAAACAAGTAAAGTAAAAAACTTCAAGCATGGTAAAAGACAAACATAGAACACACGACGATGGCAAGGAGGAACACCAAGACAACATTAATAACAGAACAATTATGAAGAACACAAGAGCATGATGGCTAGGAGGAACCAAGACCATGGTGACTAGGAGGAACATCTTGTGCCCATAGACTTTGAAAGTTACCCAGGCATTTGGTGAATATGATGACATCACACCCATTATCATTGATTTCCAAGCCCCAAACTAGAATAAATTTTAGTTATATTTTAAAGAGTGAATGATTACTTTGAAAATTTTGGTTGTTGTTTTGTTCATCCATCCAAGTGATGCGAGTAGGTAGTTGTCAACATATGATATTTGATTTTAGGTGACAATGTAAACTTTCATGGGCTACCATGTTTATGAAAAACAAAAATTCATTTTCGACCACTCAAATTTTGAAAGGACATATTTTTCACAAGTTTCATCCATTTTGAACAATTTAAATGGCTATGGTTGTACCTTCTATTTTTTTATACTTTATTTTCATACTTAATAAAGTGATTGATACACTAAGTTTTCAATCACTAACCTCTCTACCCAATCATGTTACATTGTATTGTAGTGCCACTTATCATATTATCCCCATTTCTACTTTATACCTTTACTTCCTTTGTAAGTACCACTATTTGGATAAAAACAAAGCACTTACACACAAACATATTTCTAAGTGATTGAATTACCTTAACACCATTCCTTGGATTGTCCCAATGTAGCAAAATGTTCCTTCTACCTTTTACATCTAGTTTTCCTAGAATTGGGCTACCATTGTTCATAAAAACAAAACATTTAACGAGGAAACACCATGTACATGAAGAAAACACAAATGGGAACCCATCCCTAGGAAGTACAAGGAAAATAAAAACACAAAAACACACGGCATGAAAGAACATAATAATCAAGACACCATTAATACACTAATAAAATAAAAAAACATTAAATAAAAAAGCTGTGGTTTACCACAAATTGGTTAACGATGGGGGTACATTGGTTGAGATATGTCGAAGAGATGGGAAAGCCTCCCAAGCATGACAACACATTGAAAAATCACAATGGCCTCACACATTGGAGGATTATGGACACATGTTGTTGATAATAAGAAATAAACATCATGAGAATTAAAGAGGATTGTTGATGATGGGCCATAGTGGCTTGAGCACAAGAAGTAAAAAAGGAGTTGAAATGAGAATGAAAACAACCATAAGTCTCTATGGCCACGGGAATGAAGTTGTCTCTTGATGCACATTTTGCATATGATCATGAATGTATTTTCTTAAATGAATTGTTGTTATTTGTGTTGTCTTGGACAATGCATGCTATAGCATATATGGGTGGGTTCGATTATTATGACAACATCTCCTAAAGTTCGAAAGCCATTTCTAGTGATAAGAATATCAATTATTTATTGAATAATTATTTATTGTGCTAGGGGAAAAGGTGGGAACTTCTTTTTATACATGTGTTCCACTTTCCAAAATAATAGTTATGATGGTATCCCAAATATTATCATGGGCTATAATGTGTTCACTTTCACACAAACATCAAAGGAAATGGATACCCAAATCATCAATGGTATGTCCACACTAACAATGTGAAAAATGTGTAACCGTAGGATGTGGCAATTTAAGGTGAATATGTAACATTGTAAGGAAATGAACCAAAGACAAACAAAATGTCAGTGTGGTAAAAATTAATTAATAACCAAATGCTCATAATTGAACTCACATAAGATCAAAGATGTGTTCGTGTGAAGTTTAAGGGAACATCTACTAGAAGTGTGGAAAATTCCTCTTGTAGGCGGTTTATCAAATAAGTTTGTAAGTGAAGATATGATTGCACCACATGATTTTTGAAAGGGGGGATTAAGAACAAACGAATTGGGTAATAAAGTTTGGGTATACTATAATGCTAGTTGGAGGGGAAAAATGTTGGTTTCAATATGTGCCACTACATCAAGAAGAATAGGGTGATCATCTATTGAAAACAAACGACAAATGCAATAGCATTTAGGGCTCAACATCCCAAGAAGGCAAGGGTAGCAAGTTGAACCATTGAGGGAAAGGTTATTTGAATATAAAGGTAAAATGACACAATGACGAGCCACATGACCCACCTTAATCTTGAAAAATCCCATACCCAAAAATGTTTTTAATGTAGCCATGGTTCATGAATCAATGTAAACTCGACGTATAATGTTTTAAGATACTTAAAGATAATAATACAATACGTAAAAAATAACCTAGGCATTGGGCATAACAAAACAAAAGCATCGTAAAGGTTGTTTGGGGATTTCTGAACATAAGGAGGTTAATTATGGTGCTAAAATCTTCTTGAAATGCCTCTATGACAAAGGACTCCACAAATGGCATAGAACCCATTGATGCATCTAGAATACAAAAACTTGTGTTAGGTGTAAGAAAACATGGAGGAAGTGATATGTTTAATCCATGTGGAAACCAAGCTACATATTTCGTCAATTAAGTAGAAAGTCCTAATGTTACAAGCCCCACTTATAATTGTAAAAATGCAGGTACCACATTTTAGACAAGGCCAACAATATGTGTATCATTGGTGAGTGAAGGAAAAACACAAGTAAGATGGGCTATTAGAATAAAGAGAAGAATGTAAAGATGTGTTAAAATGAACAATGTTCTGGCCAAAGGATCTCCATGTCATGTATTAGACTTGGATGAAATGATTATGAAATCCTCGTGTTGAGAAGCTTGCAAGAATATAATGAGGATGGGCACACATAAAATTGTTAGACAAATTAGAAAAATTGATTATAGGTTGTGTTGGTAAAAGATCACAACTCTTGAAAAATGGTTGTCTTTGATATGGAATTGAAGGCATTATGGATGTCCACCTATAGTACCAATCAATCTAGATGTAAGTCCAACATAATGCAAACCTTGTGGACCATCATTTCACACCCACCTTGTCTTGCCACACCAAATTGGCAAAAATTAAAATGCTCCAAAAATGTGTTCTTGAACTAATTGGTCGACAACTGGCCAATAGGTTACTTTTCCAATCACGTTGGGTCGGATGTTGTCAATTTGATTATCCAAAATTAGTAATCATGATGTCATAAGCAAACATGAAATGGACGGGGGAACATGATCACAAGTAATGTGCTCACAAAATATATCAATTCTATTTGCATAATCATTTTGGACAAAACAATTTTGTAAAAGTTCATACACCAATACACTTGAAGGGTTGTTAAATGAAAGATATGCTAAATGTCCCAAAGTAGAAATAAATGCCTCTTAACTGAAAGTAACCTAGGTTGTTTCTAGATAAAAATTATCGACAAAAGAGAGGAAATCAACCTTTGTGGATGGGTGAAGGCAAAAGGCTATTGTAATTTCATTGGATGGGATTGCTAAAATGTTCGGAGCCAATGCACACATTACTTGAACATACTTTCTTACACATGCAAGTGCCTATGAGCGATACATTTGTGTCAATGAAGGTGAAGAAGGATTCAAAACCATCTTTGAAAATCTTTAGGAAGTTAGATCCTAAGCTTTAAATTTGTGCTTTTCTATAATGTGTCACAATTGTTTGCTATGTATTGATAGAGGTGAGCACAAATCTTTGGTGGCCTTTGCCACCTTGTGAAGGAAAATTTAAACACCAAGAAAGGAAGAACAAAAATGCATGCCAAGTTGTAATGTTGAGTAGGTTGATGGTCATATGAGCTCAAAAAATACACAATGCATCTTAAACATCGACACAAAGAACATATGGAATATGGTAATATGAACAAAGCATGCTAATTGGTGATGAACACACACATTTATAAACCTTACACCCTCTTTGGACTGCACACCGATATCACACATATATTCTCCTCCAACTTTCTATATCCACCCATGGAATGACACAAAGACACAAAATCAGGCTTGTAAAAATACAATTGTACCCTCCAAATCTTTCATCCAAAGCCTACTTGTAATGGCAAGTCACTTAACACCCACTTCTTTTAAAACTTTAGTCAAATTTATTTAACATCAACACCTAAATCATTGGACCTACTATCAACAATCAAAAAAATTACCTGGCTGTCCATTAGAGTAATGAAAAATAGAATATGCCTTCTAACACACTTGGAGAAATTTCCCAATATTTTTGAAAAACACATCATGCCTAGTAGGTGTGAGAGGCCCTTTGTAGGTATAAGGTGCATCCCACTCCTACCATATACATATCTACATACGACCATGCTTATTATAATATTTGTCTTGTGCTTTACGTCCTTGGGCCCAAGGGTGGGGGCATTCTCAAATAAGGGCCCCTACCCTAGAAAAATGTCCCCAACCTTAGGACCCTCATTTTGGGATGGCCCCACCATTGGGCCCTTACCATAGATGTACAGATCTGAATGAATTTTCCTAATGTATTTGGAGGCCATGCTTCCTGTTGCGTAAAGGAGAGGGATATTTCGTTCTTGAAATAGGTTCTTTTGTTCCATGGCGGTATCTTTTATATTGTAAACAAGTTTTTTCATTTCTGTAGATCTTGGCCGTATGAAGAAAAATAAAAATCTGTAGCATCTTTGCATGGGGTGAAGCCCTTTGACAAGTGCATTACTAAACTTGGCCCAGGGAGCTATCTCCTTCTCTGGGTCCTCCTTTTGGTAATGCTGCCATCCTTGAGTGTTACCCTGCACAGCACTCCAAGGTTTTTTTTCTTTGTATTTGAAAGCACTTCCAAAGATGGAAGATTTGTTCATCAGCTGAAGGACCATTCCACTGATCACACACAGACATTCCACAATTTGAATAAAATAATTCTTCGGTCTAGGGAAGACCTGCTCCCACACTACTTTTAGGGCCTACAAGTAGGGCTTCCACCCCGAGGTGTATGGCCCTGAAAGTAGATGATGCCTTGGCTAGCCCTATGCTGAAAAGCCCCAAATGAATGTGACAACTGCTAAAACAGAAGCTGAAATGGAAAAGAAATAAGGGGTGTGTCCCACTATGGCCTTGCCATTTACATAAAAAAGTATCTTAAGGCAAAAGAAGAATTAATGGAAACTCAAATATCTCACCATGCAAAAACATAATCTTCAAAAAATCCTCTAAAAGAAACCAAAATTCTTCAAGTAATTATAACTCTATAACTACTCTCAAGTTTCAACACAAGCCAAAATATCATGTTTCAAAAATCCTCACATAAAAAAAAACCAGGCTATTATCTAGGGGCCTATAAAAATCCCTTAAGCTATTATACTCTAAACACAATATCCTTCTTGCCTTGGTAGGAAAGGCCCAAAAAGGAACATCAGAAAAGGTAGTTGCTTGGGGCCAATGGTGGCTGGACAGGCTGGTGAAAGACCGGGCAAAAGTGGCAAAAGCACTGGCGCAACAACAACACAATAATGATAAAGCGGTAGTTCCACACCCTGTGGGTGGTCAGTCCCATTTGGTTTAATTTAAAAATCCTGCAGGCGTATAAAAACGAAAATAAAAAAAACAGTTGGAGTTTCTGACACGCCACGCTGTTGTGTTACTACTATTCTCGCGTGGGCCGGTTTGCATCATCGCTGTCCGTTCCATTCGCCCTGTCCGTCCGACCTGGTCAGAGCGTCCTTTTACCGCCCCCCAACTAGGCTTGTCCTCCGTGAATTCGTTCCCTTTTTACTCTCTTTCTCTTGGGAAAGGAAACTAGCTAGAGTCAGTCAGCCCCGGCCGGCACACGCCAAGGTGAAGCCAAATCTGCTGGTTCTTTTGTCTCACTTATTCCTGAAGCCGCCTTCTTTTCTATTGAGGAGGGGGATTTGGAGTCGGTTGGTCAAAATCAAGACCAACCAAACTTAGCAGTTATATTTTGCAGGGATTTGAGGGAAACGTCGTGTGGTTTTTTTCTTTTGTTCGCCTTCCTAGTGTCTGTCCTTACAGAGACAGTTGTTCGCTGGAAGCGTTGTTTTTGCTAGTTTTGTGGAGTTGAATGAATCTCTTGGTTTGGAGGTCTAGACTCTAGATCCACTCTGGGAGAACTGAAAAGCTCTGGCTGAGCTTGTGGGGCCTTGGGTGAACCAGCACACACACATTAGTGCCATGGTAAAACTAAAAACCCTGAAATTCATCTAAATTGCTTCTAGATATTACAAACATTCAGTTCATAGACTTAAATCAGGGTCTCTGTGTCCAAATCAAACATTTCTTGGGGTTTAATTTGGCGACTAAGAGGTGTCTTTCAAGAAGGTGAAGGTACCAGTGTGGGGTGCTAGTTTACCCTGGCTCCCTGGTGGGTGCTGTTGGTTTTACTCTAGCCAAAGCAAACTGCCAACATCGTTGGGTGAAGCAGCAAAACAGAAGTGGTCAAGCAGTGGAATCCTGCAATGCTGTAAAGATGCGACCCACACAGTAAAACCAGTGACCACTGGTCACCAGGAAGACAAGGAATCTTGTGTCCCTTGGGGTTCGTGGCCCCTGTGGTGTTGGGGGTGAAGGCGGGGACAAGAAGGGGGGGTTTGGTACACTAGTCCTATTATTTCCAAATAAAAAAAGAAAAGCAGAAACAGACTTGCTCTTGTTCTCCACTACCAAATTTGAACCCAGATAGGTGGCAGTATCCCTGTTTTGGGGGTTGGGGTCTCAGCAGACTGATGTAAGTACTTGAACCAAAATGACCCCTGAGTGTTTACTCTCGGTTACCAGTGACCACATTTCTTCAGAGTGTAGGTATGTCAGGCAGGCTTTTAAGCTCAATGTAGCAGGACAGCTGACAAAATTATAGAGGAGTGAATGAAACACATGAAGAAACGCACGTTAGGACAGTCTTCGAATAGACAGCCTTCAGATGGCAGTTCAGAAGTGGTCAGTCTGGCGTATTACTAACGAAGCACATAAGTACACATGCATATTTATTCGAGCTAGGGTGGAGGGGAAAGCGGTTGACATGTTCAATGCCTCAGGACTAGAATTGAACGAATTATGTTTGCAAAGTGACCAATTCCTCTGCTAATTATCGAATATATTACACTTCTCTCACCCAAAAGGCAGACTATAGGTATTTCATTTGAAATTTATAGCCCTAGGAACTGGCGGAGGGGAATGACATCCAAGTAAAGTAGCTTGGCATGGATCGACACAATGATTACAAACTGAAGCTATTAGCTGTAAGGTCCATATCATTGGGTGACACAAGAAACAAATCACACTGAGTGAGTCTTCCAGGAGGTAATAGAGTGCCTATAGCTAAGACAGGACCCCACACACAAGGGAAAAATATGAGTGGTCTCACTGTCTATGGCAGTTTGCTTTTATACTCCTAAAAATTTGTAAATATGTACCTACTACCTATCTAAACTATCACCCTACTTGTTCAGATATAAAGAGAAAAAATTGAAGACATATGCTTGATTTCCCATGTTTTCCAGATTCTGAATCACTACAGGCCTACCAACTCTTAGCATAAAGGGGACAAGAATAGTGTGGGACTTGGGAGATAGAGAACCCCAAAGCAAGCAAGCAAGCGCCCAGGGCGAAACAGCCCCCTTTTGCTCACAAATCAGAAATTTCACCAGAAGAGACACCTTCCAACAAATGGAGTCCTATGCAAACTAAATATATCCTGGTGCCACCATTTGGGGCTTGGGACACCCACCCCCTTTCTTGAGTAAAGTCATAGAGAGAACAGGTCCCTGCTTTTGAGAATACTTCAAGGGGATGTATTTTACTTTTCTCCCATTCTGCAGATCTGCTGCATAAAGGCGTCAAGTGAGTGTGGCCTTGTCCCGTCCAGAAATCTAAACCGATTGCCCTTCTACCAACATATATATATATATAGTACCTCTGAATGTCTGAGATGATGTCGCTAACTAAACTTCAAGAATTTTTTTTTTGTTGACTCTCATGTAGGAGAGCACGTATGCAATGTACACTGCAACACACTAATACGACTGTGTGGGTGATACTACATTACGGTCCTCCTAAAAAGTTTTTTTTCTAAATAAAATCAGACGCTTTGTGTAAACCGTAGTATTTGTGGAAAAAATGTATGAGAATTCACCTGGCCCCTACAACAATATGCCAGGAGTGAACAATCTCTTGGTGCCTATTTATCTGGTTGTTCATGTGTAGTTTGAGGCAAGCACTAAACAAGGAGAACCAGTTAAATGTGGCACTGGGTTCAACGCAATTGCAGAAGAGTGCTCCACAAGAAAATTATTTCAAATTTCTTTTGACTGTATCAGATTGTGAGGAATGTTTATTTATTTTTCTTGTACCAACAATTTTTATTTTTTTTTGTCTGTGTGTTATAGTTAGAATTGCAACCTTCAACCCAAAGGTCCAAAAATGGATTTCTCAAATTCTCCTTCTTTTTTTCCTGACAAAAGAATGTAATCTTTGGGCAACGTCCTCTCAGGAAGCCAAGGACTTTTACCTTCTGTGGGGGAGAAGGGGACTTAACCAACTTTCTCCATCTTTTCCAGGGAGAAAGAGACTTGCAACTTTCTCGAGACAAATGGGCCCAAATTCCTTGGGAAAATGTGGTGGCTGGCGCATGTGGACTCAAAACATGGTTCCTTAGGGCAAATGGAGTTAAGTTCCTAGGGAAAAACATTTTCCCTGGACAATCCTGTTTGTCCGTAGAGCTTGGGCCCATTTGCCCTAGACAACCACATTTCCTAAAGGAGATTGGGCTCATTTGCTTTGAGCAAGCACATTTCTTCGAGGAACTTTGACCCATTTGTGTCAAGGAACCATGTTTCCCCTAGAACTTGGGTCCATTTGCCTTGGGGTATCATGTTTTGAACCCATTTGCCCCAGGCAATCATGTTTCCTCTAGAACTTGGGTCCATTTGCTGTAAGGTATCATGTTTTGGGCTCATTTGTCCCAAGCAATCATGTTTTTCTAAAACTTAGACCCGTTTGCTTTGAAGAAGTTGCAAGTCCCCTACTCCCTAACAAAGTTGAATTTTTTTTTTCTCCCCCAAGAAAATTGGGGGTCCCCCAGCTTGGTGGGAAAACTTGTTTAGGAAGTTGCCCAAAGATTGCATTCTCTTTTCCATCCATCCATGGAAAAAAATTCAAACTCTGAACAACAGTTCTCGTGGGGTTACCCAGTCAACACGCATCTCTACCCACAAGCCTGTCTTCAGCATTTGTGGGGTGGGATGGGGTGTGGGACACTTGGAAGATCAAGGCTAACGTTGACCTGTTATTTACATAGCTTGATCCGACATTATCAAAACTTCTACTTGATTCTGTGAGTAAATTAGCTTAGCTCAAAATTTCATGTGCATGTTGGTTTGTGATGTTCTAGGTTTAGTGGCTTCTTGATCTTTCTCTTCTGTATCTTTTTCTCCTTCTCCAAAATAGAAGAGGAGGTCATAGGATGCAGAAATCAAATCCATTACAGTATTCCAGAATTTGTGGTATAGTGTAAAGCCATAAAGTGGGGGAATTCCTAAAATAGGGGCTCGAGATCGGGTTGTAGTTCAGTACTGCCTGGCATTTTGGAAATGTCTCTTAACACATGGGCTTTATCCATTGGAAGCATGAGGCAAACATTATCATAAACTGTAACATACCCACCCGGGTTAAGACGCATAGAAGAGCGAGGGCTCTTAGTTCTTGCACCCTACTCGGTAACAATGGAAGGGATCTTATACCAATGGTTGGCATAATTTCCTCTCATTTTTAAAGAGAAGGCATGAGATCCCTCTTCTTCTCTAGAGGGATATTCATGGATGTATGAAATATAGCTAGCATTTATGTTCTAAGGTGCCCTCCAAATACACTTATTAAATTTGTCTTTGTGCTTGAGGAGAGGTAGAAAAAGTGATGGGGTTGGTGTCGAGAATAATCTGCCTACAAACATGAATTGTTTCCTTTTGTAATATCTGGAAGGAAATCATAAAAATACCAAGTAAAAGCTTTGTCTGTTGGGAGGGGGTCCCAGACATCCATGTGCAACAATTGAATATGATGTTCCTACCCAATTAATATACATAGGCATTAAAAATATGAAGAGCCAATAGGTACGGTTGAATATTTTATTCATTATTGCAGTGATTTCTCAACCAAAAAACAATTGAAAACAATAGAAATCCTGATCTCATGCAAGGTCACACTGAATCTACTTGTGAATTTTTGATATGGCGTCTGGGTTCATACAAAACTGGCTCCTGGTAGCATCTCGCGAAGGCAGCGGCGCGAAAAAAAAGTGATGTTTGTCGTTCTCAATAGCCAGAAATAAATAAATAAATAAATAAATAAAAAGAGCCAGATTTTGTACACCAGGTTCAAAGTCCTAACAAGTAGCCAACAATATAGCCAACAAGGCCTGCTAAGAAAATTATAATATTTTATCTTGTTCAGGTATAGTAAAAAAATATGTTAAAAAAAATTTCGCATCAAATTTCACCAGTTTGCCTACATCCCAAAATTGGCCCAAAAAAATAATTAAAATAAAAATAAAATAAAAATAAAAACAACTCAGGCACCATCATATACTTGGTCAACACAAAGGCTAAACCCCTCAAGTAGTAAAGCCACTCACTCACTAATGCCTGGAAAAGGTCGCCAGCTGTCAAAGGTAGGTATGCCTGGTGAAGGCATTGATCGTAGGTCGAGAGGTCGAAACTGGTGGAAGACTGTCCGGCGTTCATACCCTATAGCCTAGCCTAGCCTAGCCTAGCCTAGGGAGGAGGTGGTAATTGCTGGGTGTCCTGCTGGTTGTTTCGTTGGCCTGTACATAAATTTCTGTCTCAGTAGGAGTCTAAAAAAAATAATCAGGTGGCGTGAGCATAAAGTTTACTTTTTTGGCCTTACCTTCTAGGCAGCTTCAAATAATGAGAAAAAAAAAGTCGAGCATTTCGAATATTCTTGAAACTTCAGAGTATGTTAATAATTTCGAATTAATTATATAATTAATGTGGTAAAGACTTGTTTGGATAAATTTAAAAGAAAATTTAAGTTCTAACTCATGAGGATACACTTTTATCCGAAATAATTATCCATATATTTTTGACATTTTTTTGTTTTTCAATTATATAGTATTATTGGAATAACCAAAGTTAGCGGGGAGCAAACATTGGGCACTGAAATGTTTGAACCTATTTAAAGGAAGAAGGTAGGGTTCAACATTTCTTCAGCAAGGGTTCTATTGACGACAATGTAGACCCATGTTTGATTCCCTTCAGAGTGCAAATTTCATGTACAACTGTTTGTGTTGTTGTATTGGTTGTTGAGATTATATATATATATGTTTATATGTTTTCTTGCCCCTTTTTTTACTCTTTGAACCTTCAACTGTTGTACTCGCTTGGAGGAAGTTTTTGACATTAAAAAGATTTTCAAAAACTGAAGAGCCAGACAAGGGTAACTTTCATAATTACAAAAACTTAAGTTTGCTATAGAAAATGTTCAAGATACAAAGGGCTCTACTGACAATCTACAGCTAAATATCATGTAACTGTGTGTGTTCAGTGGTTGGGTGACAAGACATTGTTCCCTTTCTTCTTTCATATTTTCATACTCTCTGAGCACTCCTAGAAATTTGGGTGTGTATTTAAAGGGTACCTTACATACATTAATAATATTTTTCTTAAAACACAGGAGGCCACCTTACTTTGTCATATGTGCATGTCAGTTATCCTTGGTCAGATTTCACAAAACTGGTTATGACTTTTATAACATTGACAAGGTGTCAACAATTGTCATTTTTACACATGTAGAGTTCAAAAACTTCATCTCTTTCAAAATCTCCTTCAAATTGTTCTAACTCTTTGTCTAGATCTTCATCCATTTCAATAATTTGTTCTACATTAGATGAAGCATTGCATCCTACTTTAGAGTTGTTTGGCCAAGTTTAACTCACAAAGATTACATTTTTATAATTTTTCAGTTTGCAACTTACATCTCCTGAAATTAGTAAGTATTCTTGTTAAAAAAAAAATTCTTTTTATTTAATATGTGATTTAACAATGCCTAGGATCTGCTAGGCAAAAAAATCAACGATTAGAAAAATTGTTTCATGTTTTTCCCACCATTGAAGAGGGTATTTAATATCTATTTGGTAATGTCTCAAAATCAGCAACTCCCTCTTCACAAGTTCCTTTGCTAGTTCACTTATACTTGAAGTTGGCTCAAAATATCCAAATTGCAATCCTAATAAAAAAACATTCTAATCAACAAAACTTATGGCAAAAGGATGTAAATATTCATGACATTTTACCAACATATGATATAAAGACTTCTTATCATATTCCTACACAATAGAAACCTTAACATGGTCTTTTCCAACAAATGAAGATATTATACAAAGGTTTTTAAACCTAGGATCTAGCATTAAAACATTCATGTTGTGAGGTTTTTTTTTCTTCATATTTTGTTAGGAATGAAAGGCAAAAATCTAGTACACCATAAACATGATTTTTAATGTTACATGATAACAAAGTCAATTCATTACCAAGACCAGATTCATCTTCCATTAAATTCTTAAAAGAAGGCTAGTCTTATTTATTTTTTAAAAGTTTTAAATTCAAAGAAATTGCAAAGTGTAATGCATCACTAAGCATCTAATGTCCATGAAATTGGTTTAAAACACAAGTAGTGACAATGGGAAAAAGATGATTTATATTAATTTGAGAAATATGCCATGTTAAAAGGGCACTTGTTTAGTAACCTTCACAATAGTCTATCTATTGTGGCAACATACATTAGATGTCAAAATTGTAATATTTGACACATTATTATTTTATTAACAAACTTGCACAACAAGAACATTAGTAACAAAAATGAATTCTACAATATTTCATAAAACAAGTTCAAATCTAAAAAACTTATCTAAAATTAAATAATAATACCTTGTTTTCATTGGTGTGTTTAATTTTTGTGGGCATAAACTAGTTTTGACATAAGCTTTTTCCCACTCATTTTACCTTTCCCAATTGTTTTGGGCCAAGTGATGCACTTTTACCAAAAAAAAGTTGTAAATGTAATAGATATATATTTGAGATTTTTGAACATTTTTTCATCTACTGTGGCATATTGACACAACTTGGAAAAATTATGACCAAGAAACTCCCTTAGAAACATTCCTTTGAACTAAGAAATTCACAATTAACAACTAATTTCAATGCATTAGTCATTGCATTGAGGTTAAAGCCTTCATCTTTCACATAAGCAATAATCTATTTTCTTAAATTATATATTCCAATAGATTTGGCAAATTTCAAACCAAGGCCTACCCTATAATCTTTGTAGTTTCAAATAGTCCAATAATGACATCTTTGGGCTATTAATCATTTCTCAAAAATTTAATGACTAATGAAAATATATCATAAGCCCTTTAGACATCCAAAGATCAAAGCTAATAGTTGCATAATGAGATTTTGCTAATGGTGGAAAAACATAAAGTTATTTTGTTTTCTCCATTAAAACTATTTTCTAAAAGGAAAATCAACTTTCGGCATGCAAATGTTTTAGCCACATATTGTCAACAAACAGCATTGGTAAATGCTTTTTAAAACCAAAAGCCCAAGATTTTAAAAAATATTCTTTTGGTACACATTTTCCTTTTTGAAGGGAAATTTCACCACAAAAAAAAATTGGACATCACATTTCTAGACACATTTGACCTTTTTTGTTATGGTTGCCTTTCCTCTTTTCCTTTCAACAAATTGTTTACTTCCCTTTCAAATATTTTGGCAATTGAACCAAGATCTACATCCACATGTTTTTTTAAAGATGTTATTTTATTTGATTAAAAATGTGAAATTAACCTTTTTTTGGCTTGTGTTTTTGGATTTATGGCCTTAATTGGATTTTTTATGACAAAATATATATTGCATTATTTGTGAATTCTCAAGATCCTCATCTACATCATCCCTGACACAATAAAATGTGCAACATAATGATCTTCTTCCATGAGGATTCCAAAAATTTCTTTGAACATGCAATTCTTTAATGTTAGTTTGCATTATATATTGTTTATTTTGACCTTGGATTTCTACTTATGTCAATTTACACAATGGGGTTGTCTTCAAATGTTTCTTTCATTATACCATTCACATAAATTTCACATGTTTCATTTGCATTGACTTTACTTTTATTGTCAGAAGATTGATCCATTAACAATTTTCACAAGATTGTTATTAAATAAGATGAGATAAAAAAAACTTCTTCTAGTTTTCCAAACAATAATACCAAAAGAGGATTAAAGTAAGAGGTTTGGGCTTGAGGGTTTAGAAATTTAATTCAAAATTTCACTAACTTCGTTATCTTATGATTATATAAAATAATAAAGGTTTGAAGTTTTGATTCTAGTAAAAGTTTCTTCCAAAATTTGATTAAGTGTTCAATTATAACAATTTTCAAAGTTTTTGCAAACACGAAAAAAAACTTAAACAAAAGTTTGAAACCAAAACCATAAAATAAAAACTTAGAAAAAAAACAACTTACTAAACCTACTATGGAGTTTGGCATTTGAATGTTCCATGTTCCCCCAACTACACACTCAAGAGGGGTAAAGGGGAAGTTAAGCTACAATTCAAAAGCCAAAGCAAGTGACAAGTAGTAGCACGCAATGAAAGCAAACAATGAACAACAACAAAGGTAGGGGACAATTGGTATTTGAAAGAAGGGCGGCAACAAAGGACAACAAGTAATAACAAGTGATGAACAATAGTAAGCGATGATTATAATTGGTGACAAGTAGCAACATGTGATGAACAACAACAAGTAGCAAACATCAGAAAGCAATGAATAGTAAGTGATAAACAACAATTAGAGACAACAAATCCTTGAATTTAGTAAGATTGAAAAAATAAATCAACACACATTGGGTCATTGATGATAACATAAGGTAGGGTGTGAATTCCATTTTTGGTGAGCACAATGTCAATTTGGTGATAAAAGGATTAAATGTGATTAAATTGAAACACATGTAATTATTCTTGTCCTACATGGAAACCAACATCTCACACAATAATGACAAGAATGTCACAAACTACATCATAGGTCTTCATGCGCTTGTTGCTATGGATGCAACACAAGAAATGAATACCAATAGGGTTGATAGAATGTGTGCACACAAATAAGAGGAGGTCTACAATTGAAAAATGTGATTTTCGAAGCCGTGTTATCTTTACTACTAAAAATGGCTTTATTTTCACCAAGAGATTGGATTAGAGATGTGAATATGATGAATACCTACAAATCTACGAGAAAGTTTCTACTTCATTTGGAGATGACCTTGTAGAGGAAGAATCTTCATTTGCTCAAGGTGGGAGTTTTCAAAAGTGAAATGCCTGCTCTTGGGGGCATTTGAGTTTTTGAAACACCAGCCCTCCTTTTTTTTCATCCCGCCCCCTACCCCCAATGATACCCATTGGTTATTATAAGGGAAAATTGGAAAAAAAGCAAGTTAGTGTTTTGAAAAGTGAAATGAACAAAAGAAAATTCTTGTACGTTGTTACGACACGTAACAGACTCAGAGAAGGGCATTCCTGAAATGAATGTCCTCCACGCTCCTTGCGAAGGGGTTACTTGACACAAATTGGGTTAACAACTTGACTGTTTGGTAGACAATTATTGTATGGAATTGAAAATGATCTTTTGGTGGAATCTCCAATTCAACCTCTTAGAAATAATAAAAAGTTTTGCACAAAATGACTTTGAACTTTCAAAACTTAAAAACCTTAACCTAAGCTTGTTTTACATGGGAACCAATGTTTTTTCCCCCAATTTTGTGATGTAGGTTATGTGGCAAACGTCCAAAAGTCAATTTAGTCAAAATATGGTTAACTAACAAAATATGAATGGAATTATTTTTATCACCCTTAAATATTACTGGCTACCTACTTGACACTATGTATAGAGATGTGGCGATTTTTTAAAAAAATTCTTGAATTTTGGCAATTAAAAAAATATTGAATTTGAAAAAAATAATTCCAACATTTCCAACTGTCCTCCTTGTTCCAAAAAGTCCAGAAATTTGGAAAAAGCAATTGTCCTAAAATGAGTTTTGGAACTTTCTATCTTTTGAATTGATTTTGTGGTGATTTGGAGGTGACACTATTGATAATGTAAAAGACTTGAGCTCAATTTTCTAGTGTAATTGAAGAGCAGCTTACAACTTCTGCTGTTTGTCATGCATTTTGAAAAAGGGAATGCTTGCTGTGATGGGCGTTCCATTTTTCAAACTGCCTTGTAATGTTTTTGGTTTTGTCATGTGGGCTTTACTGGAATCAGGCCCCCCTGGGGTTTTCTTTTTTTCCATTTTGTGGTTTCAAAAGTTTGGTGATTTTTTTGTTTCATTTTTTAGCAAGTTTTTTCGAATTTACAGTAAAAAGAAAAAAATTCCAATTTTTTTCCGACGCTTGAGTGTGAAAATTCACCCAAAAAAAGACATTGAGGCCCACAAGGCATTCACAGGCCTGGTTCTGGTAAAGACTTTGGCCGTAGGCTTTTTACCTTACGCTCTAAAAATGAAGATTTACCTCAATTCTTACCCAGTTCTGAAAACGAGGCTTTGGGCGGGGAGAATAACGAGGGCCACTGAGGTGAAAAAAAATCAGATGGCGCGTAGTAAAAGGTCAGTTGCTGTCGGTCGTGGATGGTAAGTAAGTAGCGTACTAGTAAAGGCCTAGTCCGTAGGCCGGCAGCCTAGGGATCGTCTCTCTCCCTGGGCAAACTCTCGAGTACCAACCCACAGCTTCACCTCCCTCTCTCCCTACGTGTGTGCGTTTCTCCGTCGGTGCGCCATTTCTGCTGTGCTATTGAGCTCAAACTCACCTTACTACTTCTTCGGTACCCTTCTTTCTCTTTCGCTGTCTTTCTTATATCCCGCATCTTTTTTGATATCTCTCTATCCGCAGTTTTTGTTTTTAGTTGCGAGATACAATCATTAAAAAGAAAAATCTCCTTCTCTATCTTCCTTTACGTAGAGAAAAAAAACTGTCGTCTATTTTTCGATTTTTGTTAGTGTGCGCTCTTTTGTGTCCAGAGTTATCTTTTTGTTCCGGAGGGGGGGGAAGGGGGAGGGGGAGTTTTTCTGGGAGGGTTTTCATTTCTGGCCAATTTTAACGTCGCTTAAGCAAAGCTTTCCTGCCTTTTTGTCTCGTATTTGGCGGTGGAGAGAATTTGCTTCTTCACTGTGGGCGCTGCACTACTGTCGTTTCCTTCTGCCTTTCTATTAATCGTAGTCTGTGTCCCCGTGCCGGTTTTTGAATAAAAATCATCTCTCTAACGAAGGACGCGTTCTCAGTCTTTCCTTCCTTCTTCGCATAATTTTGGTGCGTGTATCTCAGTCTAGATAGTTCTCTCTCTCCTTTAGCTTCGATCTCTCGCTGCCGGTCTCCTTGTATTCTTTTCGCAATCTTAGTCTTTCGTGATCCGTCTGAGAGAGCCTTCGTGCGTTTCGTCGACGATAAGAAGTTTGAATGCTGCGCTACGATACTGAACGTGTTGGCTCTTCCAGCAGTTTTTTTTTTCTTTTTTGTTGAGTTGCCCTTGGCCTCACCGACTTTCTTTCTTGAAGGAGTTTTAGCGAGGTAGCCCCGCCGTCCCGCGGGGGTTTTCGTCGTTGCTCGCGGCTGCTAGAAAGGTGAAGAATCCTCCTCTGCCGTGTTATATTGTTCCTTCATTATGACATGTTGTTGCGCGACAGCTGTCTCGCGTTCACTTGTCTATTCGTTCTCCTCAATCTGTATGCTGATGCTCAAAGTATTTTTACTGGAACGCTCCCCCTCATTTTCTGGCTCCATTCATCGGGGAAAATTTCAGGAGACTGTGGTCGCGCTTGTTCCTTAACTTTGCTTGCCTGAGTTTCTGTTTCGTTTGTACTTCTTCTCTTGTCTGTTCTTCCATGAGGGATGGCCAGCTCTGTTGGCGGCGTTTGCGAACTGTCTTGATATGCGAGACGTTTTTCCCGCTCTACTGTCAGTCTGTGTTAAAGTCTCTTTCTCAGTCTGTAGGTGCCCTGTTAGTACGTGTTTCATCTTTCTTGGAAACCACCACAAACTGAAGTATTTCATTGCAGTATATTCTGTCAGATGTTCAGACTTGCATCCTACTATTGCTTGAATGCATCCTGGAATTTCACTTTACTACCCATGGCAGTAGCTCACAGCAATGGAAAGGTGTTTCTGTAATATTAGGCTCAAGAAGTCTCCTCCTCAAACTAAGGTCATTTGATACTTGCTTGCATGAACGTTGCTGGCTTTATTGACTCATGCAGTTTGTGTGCTTACTTGTTTCACAAGACGGACATTTGTATCCCTCTAGCTCCTTTGGGCAGTGGAGCAATTTAGGTTCAAGACTTGAAGGAAAGGCTGGGAAAGATTCACACAACTCAACTCACTGGTTTTTTTGCAGGAACATATTTTTTCAAAAAGTGGGACCATCAAGTAAATTGCTCACAAAGTGAACGTTTGCGACCTTGTTATGCAAGCAAGTGAAATAAGTTGCTGGGGGATGGATTTGTTCAAAGGAAGCAGACTGTATTGCACAAGGAAATAGTGTAGTTGTTTTCTTCCTCATTGTGAAAACACTCCACACAGAGACCAAAACTGCACTTGCAAATAAATGGCTATGGGTGGCTTGCAATGTGATTAGCTCTGTCTGGTGGGGTGAAGCAACAGTGTTGAGGCAGGTGCCACATAAAGCATATCTTGCAGAAACCTTGGTTGGAAAGAAAGCATTTGTTCCCTCACAGTCTTCTGTTGAGAAAAAGGCAGTGCTGTGGATGGTGCAATGCACGTCTCTAGCAACAATCATATGCGGTTTTAAATGAAACCAAGGGCAGCTGAAGCCTGGGAGCTCTCAGCAGTTGTGGAGCTACTTTCTCTGGTAACCCTCCATCTTCAGGGGTGCTGGTGGTTACTGCACAGTCCAAAGAATTGTCCTGCTGTGTGGACCTGTCCTTTGCTCTCTCGAATATCTCATTTCAGTTCCAGCACTCAGCACCACTGGCGAGCTCATATTCTTATTTGTTGTTCGGGGAAGGACTGGGGGGCTCAGGGGGAGGAACCTTGGACCAAAACTGGGCCCCCACCCCTCCTAACCCATCACACTCTTATTACGAACAAAGGCAGCAAAATATTCTGGAACAACAACCAGGGCAGCAGCCAGGGTTCATCAAGCAAATTGGTGCTGGTGGAGATTTTAAGCGGACTGTTGGTGAGGGACGTCGGTCTTCAAAGCAAGCAGCAGCAGCAGCTGGAGAGCGCAAACAAGCTCCTGCTGAGCCAAAGGCAGCCACCACAACTCCAATGACAGGAGTATTCAATGGCAATACCCCTTTCCAGCTCTCTAGCAGCCATGACAAGCGATTTAGATCGCTTCCTCCTACAGAGATGCTCCCAAGAAACGAGACATTGGGAGGCTACATATTTGTCTGCAACAATGATACCATGCAGGAAGATCTTAAGCGTCAACTCTTTGGTGTGTGCCCAGCATGTACCTCTTGGCTTTCTTGCTTCGTGCTACTTCATTACCTTTGGCAATGAAGATTTCAAGTCTTAACTTGGAATTGTGTATGCTGCAAATGCTGTGCAGCTTGTAGAGAAGGAACAGAACTTGGGATTTCTGAATCCTTCTTTCTTTACATTTTATCAACAAAATGTTTGCTTGGATGATGTTGGAGTTTGTTGTAATGCATGTGCATGACTTTCGGAATTTTATTGTAGGATATGAAGTATGAAAATAATTTTTATGTTCCAACTGCAGGATTACCACAGAGATACCGGGATTCTGTGCGGGCAATCCAGCCTGGGCTTCCCCTCTTTCTGTACAACTACACAACCCACCAGCTTCATGGGATCTTTGAGGCAAGTTAGCTTTTAATCCCCTATCTTATGTTTTATGGTGCACATAGGTGTAATCAGGGATCCAGATAATCTATCTATCTATCCTTTTTCCTTCTCTTTATGTCACAGACATGGTGGAATATATGAACCTGGCTGCAGGCTTCAAGTTTTGGTGGCTCTAATATAGATCCAACAGCTTGGGAAGATAAGAAATGTCGAGGGGAATCCAGATTTCCTGCTCAGGTTTGCTGATTTCCCTATTCCCTGTTATCTTCAAAGTATGGTGCAACTAAGTAGCACCTCCATCATCTGGTTAACTGTACACAAAGAGTCACTCCAGAGGTTGAATATGAGATCTCTATACCTACTTGAATGTATTCTAGATAGAGATTTATGGATTGTCTCCTCCAGGTACGGATTCGTATACGGAAGCAGTGCAAGCCATTGGAGGAAGACTCCTTCAGGCCAGTTTTACACCATTATGATGGGCCTAAGTTCCGTCTCCAGCTCTCTGTACCTGAGGTCTGTTCTCATTTGTACTCCGTCTGTCAAAAGTAACAAATCTTCGCCATTGATCCCTCATTCATTTTCCTAAGAATTAAATTGAGATGACTCCTTCCTTATTTTAAGCTGGTATTACAATTTTCTGTTGTATGTTTGTCTTATAGGGTTTCAAGCTTTATTATATTGTTGGATTTTTTCTTTCCATTTTTCTGCTTGACAAACTGCAAAGATTTTTGCTATTCCTGTGCTCCTTTTTGTCTCCATCCTTCCATGCCTGATACCTACTTTGAGTTACACACTAATTTAGAACTATATGCAGGTGCTGGAACTACTTGATCTGTTCACAGAGAATGGGTCTCCATGAGGCAAAAGCTGCTGGACAAAGCTCAGTTTCTGGGGCACAAGTGAAGTACCTCAGCAGGGACAGCTGTTGTGCATTTAGGGCTGTGTAGCAAGAGACTTTAGTATGAGAGCACTTTTAACTGTTGCCATGGTGTATTTATGCTGAAAATGAGGTACATGGGCATGGCTAATTACACAAGGTATAGTGTCATAACAGAACGCAAATTGCAGTCATGTTTGCCTGAGAGTTGAAAGTCTCGTGTGCTCTCTCACTGTGTAGAGCAAAACCAAATAGACGGGTAGAAAGATGTGCGATACATGCTGCCTTAGAGCAAGTGGAGGTTCATTTGATCAGGTAGGCTCTTTAAATTGGAAAACATACTAGTCTATCTGCTGTATAGAAAGAATCAGGTTCAACATGAGACATGGCAGACCTCCTGAGGTGTAGTTTTGGTCAAAAAACAAAGAGTTCAGAGATGAAGCATTTTACATAAGCTACCCTTCATTTTAGACTTAGATTAAACAGACAGAAAATTAGGAATTGGCTTTTTGTTTGATAGTAGCATGTGCAGCCCTTTGAAGGGTGCTCCTTCAAAAATGGGGGTGCAGAGCACCATTGACACAAGTGTCACCTTCAAATAAACATAGTAAAGGGGATCCCTTTCACATTACCTCTTTCTGTCCCATTTTTTGTTAGTGTTTGGAATGGCGATCCATCCATAGTCAAGAAGATCCCTTTCACATCACCTTTCTGTCCTATTCTTTGTTAGTTATCAGAATGGTGTTCCATCCGCTGCTTTCTCTTGATGTTTATACATGCCAAGAATTTGAGTGTAAGATTCAAAAATCTTTTAGACTTTCTGTTTGAGTATAGATAGGCACAAACAGGCTCTGCATGCCACATGAATGCAAAGCTGCTTTTGTTGGTTTGATGTGGTTGTTAGTTCAAGATGCTCTCATGGCTCTTACAGCCACTCTGCTACAGTTATTCATTCTTCCAGCTTCTGTTTTAGGAGGTTTCATCACACTGCCTTCTAAATCTGGTGACTGTTTTGAACTCTGTAAGGACATGCCTATAACCCTTTCAACACTATCTGGGAGGTCATTAGTCATTACAAACACTGAACCAGTACATAGGCCTGTGCCCATTATCAAGGGTGGTTTCAACATTAGTTTAATGACCCCATCAGGATGCTATGACCTGAGGCAGTAAAGTTATCCTTAAAGTAATCCTTACTTTGGGCATTACTTTGATCCCCAAGGATTTGGGAGATTGATGTATGCACGTATCATGATGAAACCCTAATCATGTTTATTGTTAATTACCTCTCTAAGCCTTTGATAGGGGTAATTAGTCTTCCCATCATATATCTCTTGTAAAAAAGATTGGCTTTCCTCCTTTTCTCCATTTCATGAAATAACTTATCAAACTTGTTTACAACAAAGAGGAAACGAGTGGGAAATCAAGGGTAACAAAATTTGGCCTAGTCAAATGCCAAAGCCTCAGTCTTGTTACAAACTAAGATCAATAACATAATTAATCAACTACCAATGATGTGTTTTGATCATAAATGAGATTGTGAAGAGGGTTTGCAAGGGTTGGAAGTCAAGAGGGGACCAACTCCATTATGGTCATTGATTACATTTGCATATCTTGAAATACCAAGGAGATGCATCATTTGAAAAAGGTAATCATGATTAAGAGGCGAGAGATCCTTGAACCTTGAGCACTCATAGTTTTTGTTTGGCACATACATGCAAAAAGTCATCTGTTATTATGCAAACAACCAAAGATTGGCATTGCTAAAGGAGGAATAGGTTGTTTCAATATTGATAGTGGTTGTTTCAATACTTTTAGTTGTTTGAATTGCATTTGAGCTACAAAGTGGCATATGGAGGTTGAGTGGGCAAAAATATTTGTTCATTTGGAATGATCAATAATGACATTCAAAAGGGTATGGACCTTGTCTATGGGGAGGATGATGTTTCACAGATAGAAGGTCTAAACACTAGATGAAGGAATTGTTAACAAACCACATGGAAATTGATTTCACGAATGATGGAGGTGAAGGTGTTGGGCACCACATATGATTTGTTTTCATATGTTCAATGTTATGGGTCCATCGTAGAAGGTGGATACTCAGATTGTAGACATAATGTAAATGCCAACTATTGAAGGGTGGTGGAATCTTAATTTGATCTGAAAGGTAATTAAAAGGATTATTGATGACACATGGAACATGGTCAAGACTGGATGTGTTTTTCCCACATTTTTACCTTCAGGATTGGACATAAAAGGATGTGAATGTGATGGGCATTGAATAACTCATCACAAATGACATGATATAAAGTGTGGTGATGTAGTCATCTTAATATGAGGACTTCAAACCAAACCACTATTTCCCTATTAGGTGTTCAAATAGGGGGAACACTAGCAATTTGAGTTGACAAAAGATGGCAAAAGGGACACAAGTTGCCTTCGATCATCCTTGACTTGGGTTTAAGGCCTTAAGAGAAAAGGACATTATTTAATAAAGGTGTAAAATACACCAAGGCAATGATATGATATTTGCATTATTTTTTTCTAGTTTTTAAAATTATAATTACATCTTAAATTACATAATCTCTAGTATAGATAATAACTTATATTATTTAACATAATATTAAAATTACAAAAACACAAAATATTGCATGAGAATGAAATGAAATGAAATACCTAATATATTAACTAGAATAGATTTTTGAAATGAATGAAGTTCAATCATTTGCCTCTTCTTCCCCACCAAACTAGAGCTTTAAGTTCTAACCTTTGAGCTATTTTAAACTTATTAAATTAATTATATAAGTGTAGTTGAAGATCACCCTTTTTTTTTCATCACAGGCTCCAAGCTACTTTGAAGGTTCCAAACTCAAGTCAATATGTAGTCCTTGCCTAAAGGCATGACCTAACAAATACTTGAAGTAAGGGATGAAAGAACAAGTGCCCAACTTCTTAGATCTGTTGCCATTAGAATGCTTGTACTTAACATGATATTGATGTAAAAAAAAAAGATGGTATGTGCTAAGGCCCCTTGTGGATTGTTCAATACCCAAAGCCCGAAAAACAAACAAATAAATAGAATTATAAACAAATTAAAAGGTGTTTAAAAGAATGTTAAAAATGATGAAAAATGAGCAATAAACACTATGGAAAATAAGATTGGGCATTACATTAAAAAATGGGTTAAGATCCCAGAGGTATTTCAACAACTCCCATTTTAAGGAGTGAAATGCCTTGAAACAAGGGATCATCAATGAATGATGATTTTAATGAAAGAGAATGAATCAAGGTAATCAAAATTTTCATACCATTTGAAAGGATAAGGCTTAAGTAATGATATCATAAGAAAGCATAAAAATGAGTAGGCAATATAATTAATTGTGTGCCATGAGGTTGCAAAAGTAGAAACCTATAGCTCTTAATAAAAGAGTTGGGTTTTCAGAAAATTGACATTCCCAAAGGCTTAAGATTGAATGTCATTGATAATAGATAGGAATAGATCGGTGTTGTGCATATATATATATATATATTAGGGCTTTCACTCCATGTAAGTGTATATGTGTTTGGGGAAATTATTTACATGTTGGGAAAATGTAAATGTATATTGCCCATTACAAAACATGTAAGTGTGCATGTAAATATAAAGATTATGGTGTGTAAATATAAGTGTAAATATGGGTAAATTATTTTAGGTAGTGTAAAACCTAGGCAAGTGCAAGTGTAATCAATTACACTTACATTTTTTATTACATGGCATATTGAAGTGTAAGTGTAAAAAAAGTGTAAGTGTTAGTGATTTACATTTACATTGTTTTACACTCCCTATAAAAAACGTGTAAAAGTATAATAAAATTCCAAAAAATGCAACAAACAAGATGTTGCATTATGCAAACTTTAAATTCATTCACATGAAGGGTTAAATGTGAAGTAACATGTGCATCATGAATAAAACAATGGCAAAGTCACGGATACATTTCCCAATCCTGGATACATTCTTCTAGTGATCATCAAGCTTATCAAGAAACTCAAAATCTATGACATCTAGTATGTCCTTTTCAACCTCACTAAACACATCTAAATATGCAAGGCTTGTCTTATCATCAAACCTAGTAGTGGGGTCTCTGGCCAATTCTTGATCAACAAAACTAGGAAATCCAAGTTCTTTGCACCAAGCCAACACCGATGTAGGCCAGGAAAATCCTTGCAATAGAAAAAAAAAATATTGTCTCATTTAACTCCTAAGAATTCTTTAAATTGCTCTAGCTAAATATGCAAATGTTGGAAATTATCCTTCATGTTTTGACCATGAAAGAAAGGGGTTTTCTGCTTCTTCCATTGGCACATCGAATGTGCAAAAACACAACAATTCTTGCTGGACCTACATTTCCACGCACAATCATGAAATAAATTAGTTTTTAACACAACAAAAATTTGTAGAATATAAACTATGAACTGCCAACAATAAGCAAGAAAATGAATCAAGTTCTTATGATGCCTTTCAAAATATGAAAAGTAAACTTACTTGTTCAAAACTAGTTTCATCCTTGAACACCATTATTCTAAAAACAACATTGCTACTACACATTATTTCGTGCATAACACTTGAAAACGCACCCAACTATCCATGCAATTTCTAGAACAAAGTGTTGAAAGTTGGGAGGAAAAACTAGGTGTCATATGCACTTGCAATCTCGATTGTAAAAGCATGGCCCACATAGTTTCTCACTAAACTCAAGTCCTTAAATCAGGGATCTAACATGAAAGCCAACATATTATGGGCTTTAGACAACTTGAAACTATCCATGAAATCGAAAAAAGGCCTCAACACAATAACCACTTGCAATTGCATGTTGGCCCCAAGTTGCTTCACCCTAATGCACATGTCCACTTCATGTGCAACATCAACCTTTGTTTGTAATATCAACTCATCCTTAGAAAGTTGGACATACAACCCAATTTTTGAAGCAAGAGCATTAGACAACAACCAATAGTTTGTATGTTGGTTAATTACACATGTAGTTATAACACGAGATAATGCATCATAGATTACTTTGGCAATTGCCCAGGATTGTGCAAAAGGAATCCTCTTGGTTAGAGCTTTTGCTAGCAACTATAACCATAATTACTATCGCTCTATAAACTATGCATTGTTCAAACATGCTGACCTTTCATGCAAATTGTGTTTTCACCAAGGTTGCTAATTTGTGCTCAAACAAACCAAAATCCAAACAAGCACGTCTCCATTCTTTTGCCCCCCTTACCTACAATCCACAACAAAAATGGAAATATCAACATCAAAATCCATAGCAATGCCAAGATTCAAGAATATCAACATTTTTTTACTTCTTTGGCCATGTGATGCAAGCTTGAAGTGATGTTTGTAATCGTTAGTCACATACTGAGCTACTTTGTTCATTGCATGCCCAAAACATGCCCCATCAAATGGGGCAAGCAAGTTGAGTGCCTCACATGAAATAATTGATTTTAGGGTTGTGATCATGGTCCCCAAGTCGGTTCCCTCATATTTGACATAACACGAAATCTTGGGTGTGAACCCAAACTTTTCCAACGTCACTTTCAATTGCTTTTACTAACCCTTACCATGTAGTATCATTAGCCTCAAAAAGGCCCACTATGACATGTTGAGGCTTCCAATTAGGGGATAAAAAAATTATGACAAGAGCAAAGGTGTCATACTCATCCATAAATGAAATGTGGCCATGGTTATAGGTGTTGTAGCAAGTAGAAGTCGTACATACAAATCTAAACACCTATCGACCATGGTTGGAATAATTTCTTTTGTTAATACTCTTCGAGTAGGAAACACCAATTTGGATTCAAGCCTCAAAGCCAATTTATGCATCCACATTCTCACAAGTGTTCAAAAGGAGATACCCTTTAGGAGTTAGCAACACCAAGTCCTTTAAAAATAGTTTTTGAGCTTCATCATGCCTTTTGTATGGGTTTTTACTAGCAAAGAAAAAGAAATAACCCCTACAACTACTTTTGTACATTTCTTGGCAGGTTGCATTAACCTACCACCTTCATCATTCCTTTCTTGTGAACTTGTAACGCTATCACGAACAAAACATTGAGCAACATATGTCGTTAGAAGTTCGAAATGCAAAGCTTCAACATGATGTTTCATAAAATTAGTCCCATAAGATTTGTTGTATGCAAAATCCTTTTTTTGCCTTTGGTCTTCTTCTTAATCGAAGAAGGAAGCACAACATGTGGGAACAAATAGTACATATCAATTACTAAATTTTGTCACAATTGGAAACTTCCCCATTGTTCACAACAGAAAAAAAACCCCATGGATCAAATTTACGATTCTAAGTGACCCAAAACTTGGCTTGCTTGTGTAAAGTCAACAAGGATTTTACACAATCCCACTATTTAGTAGTAGAATTCTAGGTCTCCGTACTAACCTTTGTAGATGAAAAATGATCAGTTCCCCTAAATGCAAGATCAAATGGTCTAACTTCTAATTATTGCACATCATCTTTCTTCAGTTGGCAAATGGCATTGAAATTTCCAAACTCAAACAATGTTCCTCTTGTTTTGCCATTTCCTAAACATTACCAAAGAAACATGACTTAGAATTTAGAATTCTAAAACAAAATTTAGAATTATTCTAAATCATGTTAATTGATGAAAAACATTGAAAGTTTGATTCAAAATGCACCTGAAAGATTTATTGTGTTGTTGTTGCTGTTATGTGTTGTTCAAACAACTATTATATGAATAATACTATTGTTCAATTATGTTGTGATTATTGCTTAGCTATGATGTTGCTCAACTTTATTGTTCCCACCACCTAACTACTATTAATTGATGTTACCCAACTATTGTATTGGTGTTGGTTAGGTATGTTATGCCATTGTGTTGTTATTGCTTTGCTACTAATGAGGTATGTGCTACTATTGTTATGCTGTTGGTTTTGTTTTTGTCATTATGTTGTTGCTATTAGTCAATTATGTGTTGTTGTGTTGTTGGTGTGTCGTGCTACTATTGTTGGTGAGGTATGTGTTGTCAGTGTGTCATGTTACTATTGTTGGTGAAATATGTGTTGTCAGTGTGTTGTGCTACTATTGTTGGTGAGGTATGTGTTGTCAGTGTGTCGTGCTATTATTGTTGGTGAGGTATGTGCTATTAGTGTGTCATGCTACTATTGTTGGTGAGGTATGTGCTATTAGTGTGTTGTGCTACTATTGCTGGTCAGGTATGTGTTGTTAGTGTGTTGTGTTACTATTGTTGGTCAGGTATGTTGTGTGCTACTATTGTTGGTCAAGTATGAGTTGTCAGTGTGTTGTGCTACTATTAGTTAGGTGTGTGTTATTGTCGTTGTGTCAAGTATATGTTGTGGTTGTGTTACTGCCATTATGTTATTGTGCTACTTCACTATTGGTCAAGTATGTGTTGTTGTTATGTTGGTGGCCAATTATGTTATGCTATTACTATTACTGGTAGGAAACACTTCAAAGACCTCCTTTTCTCTTATAGCTCTTACCACCTACACACACTTGTCATAACAAAGGGGAGCAAGACCATGAAGGAAATAACATCATAAACCACAAATCGCTACACACACAAGAAAGGACAAAAGGAAACAAGACTGACGCACCCCAAAGCTCTTTAATAGACTCAATTATGAATCCAAGGTGAAAATAGCGAGAGGATAAGGAGTTGGGGTATGCTCCTTGGTTTGTAGCACTTTGAGGGTAGAGGGGCGTGTTGGAGCTCTGGGATGGGGACTAGGACAAGAGACAAGCTAATCAATTATTCACATGGACCTGCACAAACCAAACAACAAGTTGGTTAGTGGATAGTTGGAGCACTTTTGATGCATGGATAAGCCATTAGCAAACACGAATTCACAATATTCATCACAGCCCGGACTTGGGGAAGCCACCACATTCCCCTTTATAGTATTTTTTATGCCTAGCCATGGGGCCTACACCCAAATGTCATTTTATCATGGGACTTCCAAGTTGGGAATCTGGAAATTTTCGAAATTTGGACTCTTGTGGCTTTAGAGGTTCATAATTTTTTATGAACCATCAATGGAATTGAGGTCTTAAGCAAAGTTGTAACCTTCATTGAAAGATTTTGAATGATATGTAGCACACCACCTACACATAAGTAAATCAAGGTGAATCTCAATTTTAGTGGTCGATAATCAAATTGGCAATTTGACTTTTGACTTTTTTTTTAATCATAACTTATGTTTTAAGTACCCAAATAGGTCAAGCGAACCCATTTTAGACATCTACGTCACAAGAATTTTCTGATGGTATAAAAAACTATTCAATCCAATGAGTTTTTTTTGTTTCAATCGCCTTCTGAAGATTTGAGAATGCATCAGGACTTCAATTCCCAAAGTGGGAGTCCACTTGTGAGAGTGTGGGTATTTTTTAATATTTTAATTTAATGTAAAATATTTTAAAATAAATTTATTTCAATATATTTAATATATCAACTAATGATATAGTTTAATGTCATTTTATGTACATATATTATTATTAAAAAATTATATATATATAATTTAAATAAAAATAAAATTGTATTTTTATTTTGAAAAATAAGTCAAAAAATTCTGTTTTATTTAATAAAATGCTAAAAGATTTTCTAAAGAAATAAATTAAAAAAATATTTTTTAACATAGAAATATATAATGAATAATACATAATATATCATATGCATATAATATATGAAATACATAACATATATAATTTTGTATACATGTTATATATATATTTTTTTAATTAAATAATATTTTATTATGGGCTTCACTTGATAAAAATGTAAAAAATATTATTCATTCATGAAAATGTACAATTTTTTTATCCAATATTTTTAAATATAATGAATATAATATAAAGGTTATTTATAATATTATAATAAAATTTGATTTCCTTAAATATTTGTACTTTCAAATTAATTTATATTTTCATAATTATATAATCAAATTCATATTATAATATAAAAATTATGTGTATGTATTTAATATACCATATTTAAATGTGTAGAATGGTTTTGAGAATGTCATTATTATATATTGAAACATTATATTTTATGAACTATTTGTGTTAAATTTTATAATTAAAATGTACTATGTAATACAAAATGAATGCATATGTTTTAAATATTCTTTCATTTGGAAAAAATATGAGAAAGATAATGATAGTTAAAGAAAGAAAATGTCTTCAAAACATCATTGTTGAAATGCATTAAAATGCAAGATTTATATGCAATGTTTTTCAATTCAATTTTCTTAACAATAACATTCTAATTTTCATGTGTAGATTTTGGAAAACCTTCTACAATAAAGTTAATTTTTTAAAATTTGGACATAATATGAGAAAGATATTACTAATTAAAATTGATTTTTGGAAAAGGTTTAGTTGCATCCCAATTTAAATTAAAGTGCAAGTAAAATGTTTAACCTATATGTTTTGTCTTTGAATCTCATTTCACAAGTTTAATAAAAGAATATGTCTTTTCTTGACTTATCACAAAGAAATGCAAATGTCAATTTGGGATGAGTGACAAAATGTTTGACCTAAATGGAATTTGCAAAGTAAGTGAAATATGTTTTTGGCTATTCATTCCATCTACATTTTCTTTCCTATCTATTTGCCTACCTACACAACTAAGTGATAATTTACTAGCTAATTAGGTAAGTATGTTTGAATCTTTTTAAAATTGTCAATTAGAAAAGAAAGAAAGAATATAATAATTCCAATTAAATAAATTGGATTAAATAATTAATAATATATAACCTGGATTAAATAACTAATATTAAATAATCTAGATTAAATAATTAAAATATTCAAAATTTCCTAGTTATTCATATGTTAATGAATTTATTTGTTTGTATCAACTTGCCATTAATCATTAAGCAATTGACAAATTTGCTAGGAATTCATTAGGATTAAAATTCACTTAATTCATTACAAAGCATAATGAATTCATTAATGGATTTGGACTTATTATGTACTAATGTATGTGAAAAAGCACATAGAAGTTGAACATTTTGAGCTCCTATGTGCATATGTTGATGAAACTATTGTAGGCAACATTTCAAGCTCACAAATAGTGAATGATGAAAATTACAAATCATCCAACCAACTAAAAAATGGTCCAATGTAGCATTTGGTGCTATTATTGTTTTTTTTAGGTGTAAAAATCCTTATAAGAAGCAAGATGAAATTCAAAATTTATTTTTAAAAAACTTGGTGTTGCTAATGGCTAAAGGATTTTCCCCCTTAAGTAGATGTGAAAATGTGTGGATGCGAAGGTTGGTTTTACCGTTGGAACCCAAAGTAGTAAATTTCTTTCTCAAAAGATATTGGTTGAAGAATCCTTCTAGTAATGGTTACTTGTTGTCTAGAGTTGCATGTTCAACCTTTGCTTAGTGCCACACCTATAGTTACAACAACATTTGATTTATAGGTGAGTAGGGGGTAGTGAGATACTTTTGTTCTTGTTGTAAATTTTCTTTTAGCAAATTGAAAGCCACATCATGTTATGATAGGCCTTTTTGAAGCCAATGACACTATAGTAGTAGGGTTGGCAAGACAATTGAAGGCCATGCTCGAGAAGTTTGGTTTCACTTCCAAAGTTTTGTGTTATGTCAAAGATGAGGGCACCAACTTGTTGAGCATGACCACAACCTTTAAGTCTTTAAATTCATGTGAGGCATTACGTTTGTTTGTCCTTTTTGATGGTGCATATTTTGGACGTGCTATGAGCTAGACTTAATATGCAACAAACGAAGACAAGATTTCCAAAGACTTGGGACCAATTAATGTGAAATTTGCAAAAACGTCTTTCCAATCTTGCATCATACAGGTATATTGATAAATTGGAATTTTTCAATGCAAACATTTGTAGGTTAAATTGTGACTTGTGAAATGTATAATAAAATTGATTTCTTTTCATTTTGCACTATAGGTAAAGGTGCAAAAGAATGGAAGTAGGCATGCATATAATTTGCTTTGTTTAAACACAAGTTAACAATTTTGGTGAAGACATGCTTTGCATCCAAGGTTGTTATGTTTCAACACTGCTTAGCATATAAGGTTGCCATTATCATGTGCTATGGGCGCTAGATAAAGGTTTTAGTAAATAAGATTCCTTTAGCATAAACTTGGGCAATTGCTAACGCAATTTGTGATGCATTTTCCCCTATTGTTATTACATGTGTAGTTAAACATTGTCGTGGGTATTGGTTATTATTAGATGCTCTTGCTTCTACAATCAAGTTGTATGTGAAACTTTCCAAGGAAAGATTAAAGTTACAAGTAGAAATTGATGTTGTTGATGAAATGGACATATACACTAAGGTGAAAAAACTTGGTGCTAACATGTGAAAGCAAGTAGCTCATGTTTTGAAGCCCTTCCTCGATTTCATGGATTGCTTCAAGCTTTGTTAAGCTCACAATATGGTTGCTCTTCTGTTGGATCTTCAGTTTAAAGACTTGAGTTTAGTGGGAAATTATGTTGGCCATTATTCAGCAATTGAGATTGCTTCTGCATATGATAGAAAGGTTCTCCTCCCTACCTTCAAGACTTTATACCAAAAATATCATGGATAGTCTAATGTTTTTTCAAGTACTGTGTAAAAAACTATGTGCAATACTAATGCAATTTTTGGAGTAGGAGTGTTTGAGGATGAAACTTGTTTTGAATAAGTAAATGTTATTTCTTTTGCTTGTTTGCAAAATATTGTGAATTAACTTGTTTCCTTGTTTGCACCCTTCAAACTAACTTATTTAAAGAATATGTGTGTAAATGTAGGTTCGGTGGGAATTGTCACGTTTTCACACATTTGATGTGCCTTTGGAAGAAGCTGAAAACCCTTTTCTTTGGTGGTCAAAACATGAAGGTCAATTTCCGATAGTTGCCTATTTAACTAAAGCAATTCTAAGCATACTTGGAAGTTAGATTGAGAGAATATTTTCTATTGCTGACATTCTCATAGGCTTCGTTGTTGTTGACTTGGTCCATATAACTTGGATCTCTTGATTCCTCTAATCAAGAATTGACACGATGATCCCATAGTTGGATTTGAGGCTAAGAGAGGACCTCAAGATGAGTTTGGAGAGGTCAAGGAAGAGATGCTAGATATGTTGGATGCCAAATTTCTTGATGAGGTTGAGGATCATATAGAAAATTGTGTTCAAAATTGGGATATGTATTCATGATTTTGGTAACGTGTTCTTCATTCGACAAATGGAGCTTTTTTAGTCTTGATTAAACTCTTACGAGCCTTATTGTCACTTATAAAAATGTGCCAATTTTTAGATCACACCAAAAACTAGAATTGATGTAACCTTTAAACGGATCAATTGCATCAAAGTTTGCATGTTTTGGCATCTTTTTTATTGCATTTTTTGGGTTTTACAGAGCTTGTAAATGTAATTGCTTTTACACTTACAAGTCTTTACATGGTGTGTAAGAACAATGTAAGTGTAAATGATTTACACTTACACTTGCACTGTTTTTACATGGTTGAAAATTATTGACACGGCCTTACACTTACATGCTTTGTGGTGTTACACTTACCTGAGGTGTAAAAAAATAAATAAAGAAGATTTACACTCCTCAACTATATACACGCACAACACTGGTCCAGACTCACTGGTGTGTTCCCTGAGGTGCTTGGTCTTCTTCTTCAGAGTCACTGGGATTCATTCAGTGCCTGAGGTGTTCACCAATTGATCATCCTCTTCAGTCTCAATACTGCTGTGTTGGGGGCACCGTCGGTCGCACTGCAAACATCCCATCAACAAATGTTTTAGGTACTTACTCTCCCCCTGTTTGTCTGTCATCCGAGAAACGCTTGACTTACAGGGCAAAAGCTTTTCGTGGAAGCTCGAAAGACTTGATCAAGATTTCTTCTTTAAGTATCGGTACTGTCGGTACCAAATCCGCCATCCGCCCGCCGGCACGCCCCCGGGCCCCTACGTCACGGATGACTCGCACTTTGCTTCATTCATAAGCAACAGGTTTTCATCACTAGATAGGGTATATATAGTGGCAACTGCATGAAAGTTGGGCGACTCCGTGGATGAGCTGAGATAAGCGAGCGGCTTGAGGACCATCCCTCCCCTGGCTTGAAGAGAAGAGAAGGTAGAAGAAGAGGAGAGCAGAAAGAGCAGAGCAGACAGGGGAGCCGAAGGGGAGGAGAAGAGCGAAGATGAGAGACGACGTTGCATCGGGGTCCAGTGATGCGCAGGCAAGGCTGCGAGTGGCGGGGGCATGGGCTGGCAAGTTGGAGGTGCCGCTGGACACTTGGACGGTTGCCAATTTGCGAGTGGAGATAGCCAGGCTCGCGGGTTTTGGAGCCGACAGCATTAACATGATCTGCGCCGGCCGCATCCTTAAGGACGATGCGGCGGGAGGAGGAGTGCGGAGTTTGCGAGAGGTGGGAATCGCCGACGACTCCAAGATTTTGCTCACACGGAGTGGCGTACAGCAAGCTGCTGCTGTGAATTCTGAGAAACAACGCTCGGATCGACTTGCTCGAATCAAGTAAGAAAGCTTGCCTTTTGCCGGGTCTCAAAGCCTTCTTCTTCTTCTTCTTCTTCATGTAAGCCAGCAAGCAAGTATTGCGTCAGATCGCTCTCTCCCTTGGCATGTCTGGTGGCTTGTTGAGCATCAAGACACCAGAAAGGGTTTGTCAGTTGCAATTGCAAACGCGTGCATGTGCTCTGTTTCCTATCAGAATCAAACCAGCTACAAATTGCAGCCAGTCAGTCGCACAAGCATTCCTGCAATTCAGAACTGAGGAGCTTCTGAATGCCAGAGAATAGGTTCGCAAAACCACATTGCTTGGGATTGTAAGATTGTGTGAGAACTTGTAGTTTGTGAGGAAGTCTCTGTCTCTCTGGACAAGGATTGTTTGATCTGAGGGAAGAGAGAGAGAGATTCGGTCACCCCTGTGCAGACAAACCTGGCCTGATGCTATTGCCAAACCTTTGGTTACAATTCTCGCATTTCAGCACCTGCTCCTCCTCCTCCTGCTCATCATCATCGTCATCATGTGGGATTTGGAACTATATTACCTCTCTGCAGGGCAGCAGTTGATGCCATGGCAAAGAGAAGCAGTGAGGAGGACGACTATCCTGTTGACAATTTCGACATCCAACTTGAGAATCAAAGTGGCGAGAAACTCCAGTTCAGCTCTGATGATGATCGCAAGTTTGTCCTCTGTCCCACACCTGCTTACTCAACTTTCTTTTTCTTTTCTCTTCCTCTACTTTCTTTGAGGAGTATTGTGCATGAAATCACCTACTAGGTTTCCATCTGCTGGTTTTTATCTGCCAATACATCCTTGTGGGAGTTGTGGGGAGAAAGAGTACTCAGTTTCTGGGGTATTTGATTCGTTGATCAGAATGCAGAAGGTAGCTTTGGTCATTGTCTAATTCTATCTCCTTGCAGATTTTATTGCAGGTCGATATCTTCGGGTTCATAACCTATGGTGCTTGCAGTTGTCATTTATTGTGAAGAATTAGGGTTTCCCTACCTGTTGTATTTGCATAAGTGCCATACGCTGATGAAGATATCAAATGGGATATATGGGGTTGGACATGTTAGGGCATTGATAATGGGACTTATGCTGCATTCCAAGGCTCGCAGTTTGCTCCAACAGAATTTGTATGATGAAGCCCTAGAGGTCCTGGCTATGGCAGAGGTATACTGAAATCTTATACTGAAAGTTTATCAGTGAGAGTTATTGGACCTTGTTGACACTTGTTGAGTTTTTGTTAGCCTCATCAAAGGAGTATTTTGTCCTCTTTGCTCAACACATTTTGGTAGTTGAACATCCTCACAAATTGAGTTGTAAAGATTGCACATTTGCTGAAACTCATATAGTGCCAAGTTGCTGTTTGTTTGTGATGATTCTATATGATGGATTTGTTAATGAGGTAATGGTAGTGGTGTTTTAGTTGAAGTAATTTTACAAGATGGAGTATGAGCATAGTCATATTCCTGGTAGTAATAGTTTCTTTGTGTATATCTCAGGAAGCCTTTTCTCTTTGTGATCGCAAAATTCTTGAGGTATGTCCTCAACTTGTGTACACAACCTTCCAATCTGGTCACTGCTCTCTATGCTTCATGAGAGCCTTGCCAGTACTCAGTTGGATTATAAGTTGCCTTTAGCCTTTGATAGTCAGCGAATCTGGAATGGACATGCTTCACTGGATAGAGATTCACACTGCCTTGTTTAAAGTTTTTCCAAAAGTAGAGTGCTGTCTTTTGTGGTTCTGCGACAGTGAAGGACTGTGTCTGTACAAGTGGTCTATTGTGCTTGTGTCTCTAGTGTTACATGAGACTACCATGTCTTCAGATTGAATGGCTGGGTGTTCTGGTGGGTGGGTGGGTGGCTCCATGTAGGCGGTTGACAATGTGGCACTCCTTCAGATAGACACTGTCTGGTCCCTTTTCATGCTACGGGATATTGCACGATTAGCTGTTGCGCGAGAGCGATTGAAAAAGGCTCGAGAGGGTCTCCTTCGCTCCCATGGGAAGAATTTGGAGCGCCTTCGTGTGTTGCAAGGCGGATTCTGCCCTGAGCTGGCTCTGTGTGTTACTTGCCTTCCATTCACCTGCAATCTTGTATCTTTGCAAGTTCAGATTTTCTTTCCTGTACACCTTGAGGATTTAGGATTGTGTTTAATTGGGAGGTTAACAGCTTCAAATGCTTTTGATTTGATGAGCCACATCCAATTCACATTCTTCCTTTGTTTATGGGTGGTGCCTCATCACTCACTGCAAGGTTTTGCAGTCCAGTTCACAGATAACTGCAGGTGAAGCTCCGAGGTTGTGATTAATTATTTCTGACTTTGCTAAGCAAATGTGTGTATGTTCAGGTATGTAAGGTTGGAACTTTTGGAGGGAGTGGTAGCCTACCATAGTGGGCTGTTGGATGCTGCACAGCATTCTTTACTTTCTGCTCAAAGAAAATTTCATCAGGTGTTATGTTTCTGCATTTTCCCCATTGTGCTTATCTAAACATAGTGTATTCTGTCAACTGATAACTTGTACAGTCTTACATGATATGTGTCTCCAGGGTCATATGTGCAAAAAGTATCTCATAGCCTCTGTGGGACAGTGGACATGTCTTATAATTGTGTTTTATACCACTTGCATCTATGCTTTGTAGAAAGTTGACCAAATTTTACACCTGAAAGCAAGCATCAACAGGTTTTATTTTAGGTCTGAAACCCTTGTGATCTCTTTTTCCCTGAAAGTAAAGTGGACTTGTCTCAATCCTTGTAAAAGACATCCGTATGCCCTGAAAATATGGACACTGCTGGGGTCATGCAATACTAATGCTCTGCATTGTTCTATCTTCAATGTGAACTGATTCCGAGGTTTAAATAGGGGTGTGTCAATGGTGGCTGGTGCAGCTTCAAGTGTCAGATGAAGCAGTTGCATCTCTGGTTGGCATGGGTTTCTCACTGACTGAGTCCCGCAGAGCTCTGCGTGTATCAGGCCAAGATATGCAGCGAGCAGTAGACTTTGTAGTGGATGACAGGCACAGGAAATCACAGAAGTTGGAGGATGATAGACGCCGTCAACAGGAGCGTAGGTCAGTGAATCCTCTCCTTCTATATGAATATACAAGTGATGTGCTGTTTCAAGGATAGTCATCCTGTTACTTTAAATAGATCTGATCCATCAATGCATTGTTTGTACAGATAGCTGACTCCCTCTCTAATTTACACTCTATTTGGAGCAATTCTGATTTCATGTTTTGGACTTGTACATTCATTGGATGCAGAGAGCAGAAGAGGTATGGAAAAACATTGGGGGGAAAGGCAGTAGATATTGGAAAATTGAGTGAGCTTGCTTCTCTGGGGTAAGCCTTCAGTGCTCCAGTCCTGGAGTTTTTGGTTGTTTCCTAAATGTTGACTTCTTTTGTTCATGTTTGAAGAAGCTGCAATATTACCTTAAAAGTGTTGTTGTGGAGTTTTGCAATCTCATTGATTTGTTTGAAGACACTGATATGTTGTGGATTGCTGTTGCATGCTATTTTGGACGTGCATGACACATATATATAAGAAATTGTCTGATTCAGTAAAGGGCAGGGTACATGGGTGGTCATGACAGGTACAATCGTCGAGTTGCTGCGGAAGCATTGAAGCAGAGTGAAAATGATAGGGACATGGCTCTGGAGATGCTGTTGAACCCTGCCTCCCTGGCTACTCTTCAGGTCTTTACAGGCCTTGCTATATCACATGTTCGTGGTGCATGACAAGTACATGCAGATTCCACATGCAAAATGGATGGCGATGAATTTCCTGTACATATCTCACAAGGAACTGAAAATTGTGCCATCAACTTTGAATCAGCAGCTCAATCATAATCACTACAGTGTAGACCTGACCTAATTTTACATGATGTAATGCAGAGGAAATCAATAGATCTTACCACCTGTAGCTGTTCAGTTATATTTTCTAGTACTTTCCTGTCTTATATTGTGGACTAAGCAACAACAGCTGATCATACATCTGGATTTGGCTTTAGTTTACATCTTTTGAAATTGGAAGGAAAATGTGCTTGAGGGTCACCTAGTTGATGATCAATTTAAATGTGAGTTGATGTAATTTGGTAAGCCTCTTTGATATACAGGTATGCCTTGACTGTCAACCTCAGCAACTTAAGGGACCTGTAGATGAGACACCCCTTGCAGAATTGATGTCCATGGGGTTTGACCAAGAGAAAGGTATGAAATGCAGCTCTACAACAATCTCAGCTTGAGCACATAGTTTGGGGTAGGCATGTAATCTTTGGCATGACCGAAGTTCTTGCTTCTACATTACAGTAGAGAGCTTGTTGTTAATCCAGACTTTTTGATAGCTCTCAAGAATGTGTGTGACACATGCTGGTGTTTAGTTTCTGATTCTAAACTTGGACTTAAATTTGTATTCAAAGACTTATATCCTACTTTTAAAAAAATTCTTATGTGTGCTCTAACCAAAGTGAGACTTGGGATCCATTGCTACAATATTAGAACAACTGAAGAATTCATGTTCACCTTTCACCAATATAAACCCAGTATCCCTTGGTTGATGTTGTTTCAGCAATGAAAGCACTGCAGAGATCAGAGTCCACTGCACAAGCAATTGAGCGACTGCTACAGGCTCCAGTTGGCAGCAATGATGACTCACAGAGGCCAGCTCCTGTCACTGATTCATCTGGTTCGGGTCAGGATCTGCCATCAAGGCCTGACAGTCCTGTGTCCATGGAGCTTGATTCTCGGGATGAGGAGATGGAGCAGGATATTGCACAAAATGTCACAGGTGACCCCTTGGCAGAGTACGACATTGAGGTCCATAAAGAAGGTGAGGCAATTTCTGAGTATTTGGGTCTGCTTAAAAGCATAAGAAGCAGCACCTCAAAATCCACTATCAACAGCCTTTGATAGGAAACAGCTGCTGCACAACACTGTGACAACAGAATTGGACATCCCAACTACTGATTCTGTGATTCATACCAAGGAATTGGGTCTTCAGAAATACTCAAAAGAGGAGTTTGCAACTTACTGATTCTGTGATTCATACCAAGGAATTGGGTCTTCAGAAATACTCAAAAGAGGAGTTTGCAACTAAGTGCTCAAGTTGGTAACTGCTATATCCTACTGATAACGAATAACTCCATGAAGCATGGATGTGACAGACTTTACTATACAACACAGGTGGTTTGTAGTGCCGGGCCTTAGCAGACCTCTGAGGACTCAAAACACCTTTTGTCTAAGGCCCAATATGCCTAGTTCCAGAGAGGTGAGGGAGCTTGGAATGGAAGTAACTGGTCAACAATGTGCAGATGGCTCTTGATTTAGAATGGTTTCAGGTAACTAGGAGCAGTAGCGATGAGTGTGTGCTTCTGTGGCTCCGAAGTGACTTCTTGGTGGTTTCTGAGAGAGAGCAGTGTAATCTGTAAATTTGTGTCTTTGCAGTGACAAAACCTTTCAGAGCTGTGGCAAACAGTAAGTAGTTAGTAACCTTTGCTTGAAAAGTGACTCTTTTTGGAAGAAGGCAGAAAGACAAGGAGAGACAGAGAACATGGAGATGGCAATTGAATTTAGGATTTCAATCATGAGTAATTAATCTCTACTAAAATCTCATGGCAGTTCCCCAGTATATCTTTGGCAGGACTCTTGATATCGGTCTTGGAAATTTATAAGTCCAACAAACTTTGCACTCTTTTGATCATATTTTGTAGATACTTTATGAAAGTCTATTGAATATTTGATCAGGAGAATTGCTTGCATCTGATATAGGCAGCTGATCTGAAATTGGCCAGAGTGAACCAATAGCAACCCGTGTGATGCCAGTGTGGCATATATTCAATGAAGGAGCTGGAGGTTTGATTGATCAGGGAAAGCTCTACAGCTAACAAACCAATTCTTACATGTGCTTTCAGTGAGCATGAAAGGTTTGCCTCGATATAAAAGAGAGATGATAAATGTTGGTTGCAGTTGAGGCAACATTGATGGTGAAGAAGTTCTGGTCTTTCTGCACTGCCAAAAGTGCAACAAGATACATCTGGAATTCAACAGTGGAAAAATCTTAACTTGTTATTTTGGTTTTTTTGACAAAAAAATGAGTAGTTTTTGTAAACTTACAGAAAATTATGATGTTTTGCTTTCTCAGATTATGAATTATTCAATTAATTGGAATTCAAACAGGAAGTTCAGCTAAATCTCCTGATCAGCACAAATTGTTATGGTTGACAAATGCTCCTTAAGGACACCTGAAGTCCTGTACTATGGACTTCTGAAGTAGTGGGAGAACTTCAAAAAGAGGTTTCAAGTCATAGGAGTTAATGCTGCACTCTTGTGCTTGTTACTGCTGTTGATGATGAAATTCTTGCAACATTAGACTTAGTCTTGAGGTCTTGAAGAAGAGCTCTTGAGGAAAACAAAAACCCTATCTGCTCTTCTTCCATGCCCTAGGGAGGGTTTTTTGCTTTCCAGGATCCTAAATAAATCTTGCAATAGACTTGTTAGACCCGAAACCAAAGGTCTTTTGACTTTGAAAATTTCCAAAACCCTAAAACTGGAGGCTATACAAAATCAAAGAACCATCCCCAAGACTGGATTTTGACCAGTGTTGGGATGTTGGATGCAGTGTTGGGTGGTTCTTTCATTTTGTTTGGAACCCTGGTTCCAGGTTTTTAAAATTTTAATAATTAAAGGACAAAAAAATTGGGGAAAATGTGTTAAAGTGTAAATTGGACTTATTTTTCTCATTTACAAGAATTTTTGCCAAATTTTTGATCCCAAAAAATTGAAAAAAAAGACAAAAACCTGAACATCTGGTTCCAGGTTTTTGAAAACGTGCATAGAACTGGTGGTTCTCATGAAAGAAAGAGCAAACAACCAATGCTTCATCAGGGTACGTTCTTTGACCTGTTTCTTGAGTTTTACAACCATTGGTCCAGGGTATACATATACCCTGCCAGTACCTGCCGATTCCAAAGGACAAGACAACCACCAACTGCTGTCCTCCTCCTACTCCTTCCGCATGGCTGCCATGGCCGCAACATGTATTTTCCTGACAGTAGTGGCGATGATGTTGGTCCCAAGCCATAAAAAGGATTCAAAGTACTTGAAGAAGGCTTTTATAAATAGTCTTGAAACAAATAGTTTGCATGTCAAGCAGACCCTAGAGTCGTTGTAGTATAGTGGTAAGTATTCCCGCCTGTCACGCGGGTGACCCGGGTTCGATCCCCGGCAGCGGCGTCTCCCCTTTTTTCTTAGGAATGTTGTGTTTGCTTCACTTTTTAACAATTTTGTTCAGGCTATTATCTCGAAACCACATACCGTACCTACAACTAATGTTCAGCACTTCTTTGCTGATAATTTTTTTTTTTAGGGAACGAGGTTTGGCAATTTCAAATTTAATTTTCCACGAATTTCAACAGTTGAGGAATAAGTATGGAAAATACATCTCGTTTTGTGCATATATATGTAAGAGTAACTCAGTGGTTTTCAATTTTCAACAAATATCAATGAAATTTTCTTTTTTTGCAGCTAGACTTTTTTCAAATAATGTTGTGCCAAACATTAGTCATTGTAGGTACCGTATGTACATTGTAGTCTCATCTCATATCATCACACACATATCATAGAGTTGGGTCCCTTGTTCCTTCCTCCTTTTGAGATGCCGCTGAGGCCATTAGGCTGAGCTGCTGCTACCCTTGCGAAAGCATAATAACTTATTTGGGGCGTTTTCCTTAAGTAGAAAAACCATAAAAGCCTTCTTCTCACCTTTGCCAAAAAAATACCTAGTCTTAACATAATAAACCAATGCCAGATTGTTGGGGATCTTTCAAATTTGTAATTTGATTTGTCCAAACATCTTGGAAATTTTAAATGCTAAACATCAATGACAAGTATGTAAATCTTAATGTAAGAGACCAATTCCAAACTATCATCGATCTTAGAAAATTATATATTTTTTCAAATCAACTTTTATGGGAATTAATCAACATGAAACATAAGCGATAGATATGGTAATTGTAATGTAAAAGACCAATGCCAAAATGTTAAGAATCTTCATGTTGTTCAATAATGCATTGCATTTGGGCTCAAATGTGAAGAACCGCAATGTACAGTGGTTAGCAAAAGAAATGTCACTAGCAGTTCAAGGATATAGTAGTGTGCAACTCAACAAGTTGCACTACATAGCAAACATCAAGGCTTATCCAAGCTTGTGTGGTGACTATTTGATAGGTCTTGCCATCATTTTTACTATTTTTCAACTGGTTTGCCTTGAAAACCATCATCTTTGCAACGAGTTCTTCTAGTTCAAGTTGCAAGTTTCTTGTATTTTGTAGCGTCCCCCAAGTCAAAACAATTTAATAGTGGAGGCACTTGGAGCTTTAGGATTGTTTTGCGGTATTTTTTTGAAAGGACCAACAATAACAATATTAAAAGATCTCCTTTTCATATGTTTCATTTTGTACAACTCGAACCTCTTCTTGCCAAGTGTATCATTCAAAGAACTACCACTCACATTTTAGTGAACACATGTATGCATATGCTCCCACAAACTTTGACACATCATGCTTCATGATCCCCCACTTTGTCTCTAGACTCCTTGCAAAACTAGGAGCACAATCTTTAGACTTATATCTGAATTGAAATGAATGTTTATTGACTCCTAAAAAGCTTGTAATTTCTATCTATTTCTTGTGATGGGGTTTTAGAAATGGCCAAGAAACTCCAATAGAGTTGTCATTCATCTTCCTAGTAGAAAAAATTCCCCTCCTAGGTTTGGTAAACTATGTGAGTAGGATCGAAAACTACCATAATTGTTGTTGACTATTCATTTCCATTAAAAAAATTTCAATACCATCCACCTTGCTTGCTAGCTTCATGGTTCGAGTACTTTAAGTATTGGGATGTTTTAAAAGTATATCCTTTTCCTTGTATGTGAAAGACAACAGTGAAATGTAGGGGAAGAATAACCTCTCAATACATTTAGCATGGAACATTTGTGTTTTATATGTAGTTGTAAAACAACTATGATTATTAGTTGTCAAATTGAAATAATATAAACCTAAATTGCATCCTTGATAACATCACTGATGTAAAGTTGGGTATGATCACACTCTAAGGAACCAATAATGCCACTTTAAATGAGTCCTTTTAAAGGCAATGGGTTAGCCAATCAATTCAATTTGGCAAAACATGATTGGTTATTTAAAGAAAATATTTTGAATTTCAGGATTTATAAGTTGAAATAAAATTTTGTTTCTTTTACCTTCAATTTTTTTATGACATTATTATGCTAAGTTTTATATTAAAATTTTCTAAAAGACATGTTGATTTCAAATCTTTTCAAGTCCTTTAAAAAGTTTTTAAAACAATAAAAACATTGTTACATTGTTTTAAAATTATTTTTCAATATTTTTAATTCAATGGGTTGATTTCAAACTTATCCAAAATATGTCCCTATAATTTGATTATCAACCTCCTTGAATGTTTCATTTTTCTTGTCTCCTATATTCATTTGATTTCAAGAAACTTAGAAAGGCAAGGAAAATGATGATTTTAAAGGTGTAGTAGTTAGCAAAATCATAGTTACCAAATGTAGATAATGACATAATGTTTTTCAAGGAAATTTTTAAGAAAAATGATGGAATGCAAAATATGTTAACTTTCAATTGACATATGGCATGTTAATAACTCACACATCACATTCTACCAACCAACCAAGTATCTTACTTGTGGTTAATTTAAGGTTTCTTTTGGTGTTAAGGTCACATTGACATAGTTCTTGACATATTAGTACACCAACCCTAAATATGCAAATAAAACGTTTATTAAAGATGGAGTACAATATTTTTGGTACAAAATTCTAGCATATCATACTTGGTACTTGTAATATTCTTAAGTGTGAATGATTGAACACAATAAAATAAAAGCTTCAATGAACAATCATATTTAAATATGGATTTTTTTCTCATTTTTGTGATGTAGCATGGGTGGCAATCATCCCATAGTAGGAGTGGTGATGATTCCACAATATATTTCAGTTTTAATATCAACAAATTTCAAAGAGATTGTCAAAAAACTAACCAAAAATTGTTTTAATTAATTAAAATTTGGTGAGAATCCCTTTGTGATTAAATGGTACTTAACATCTTAAACCTTAGCCAAGAGCAATGTGTGAGAAATTGGAATTAAAATTTCATGTTATAGTGGTTGCACCTCTTTAATGGACAAAATGTTTTTGCACCAGTTCATTGAAAAATAGGTTGGACATGACCTAATATTGACATCTACCCATATATTTGAATTGAAAATTGACATTATTTGATTAATCATTTAAATATTTTTGCCCGATTTGGTTTCTAATAAAATCTTGCAAAATGAAAAGATGTTTGACCTAAAAAATAATGAATTGATATTCATCATGAAATTATAAGTAATTTTTTATGAATTATGTAAGTCAATGTGAAGATTCATTGGGCTTGGATACTTGCATAATGTTTTGTTCATTTGGAACAAGAAATTTGTATAATGGTACAAAATCTATAAATTGGAGTCATGTGCATGTTTCATGGATAATTTGATTTTAGACTTGTTGAAATGCCTTTGTATGTTTCATGGAGTGGAATTTTACATTTGAAAATTATCCTTGACTATAGAAATTTCTTTCCTATTACATGTCACAACAACAAATGTGTATTCTAACTCAATGTGAGGGATATGTGACCCTTTGTTGGAAGATGAAAATAGTTAATTTACTTATTGTGACCCTATTATCTCCAAGCTTTGAATCTTTTCATATCATTGTCAAAACATTGAAATAAGGGAAACAAAATAACATCTAACAATGAAATACTTTAGGCTTTGCCTTCTTGCCTTTCTAGAATTGTTTTTCCTTTTAACAATAATATTGATTTTGAATTAAAAAACTCCACTTACATTGTTAATATTGTGGCAATTGGATGGTAAGATTCAAGGTCTCGTCTTTTGTACCACACAATTGAAATCCTTTCAATTTTTTACTTCATGATCAACTTTTACATTTTCAAACCCAATTTTATAGTTAATGACAAAAACCTTTAGGAGAAGGTAATCTATTATAACATAACCCATCAAAGTATTAAAATTCATGCTAGCGTGAAAGCACATTATAGTGACCCCCTTTGGGGCACTTTTGGGTCTAGTATAATAATACATATAATATAATTATTCCAAAAATATGGCACATTTAATATTTGTGTATCAATTTTGGTTTTTGGGCCTTACAACTATAATTTAAAAAAAACTAATGCTATGTAATATTATTTGAAAAATAATAATAAATTTCATTATCTATATTGAAGGATCCATGGGTATATTTGTAATATACATTGGTATAATTGGGCCATTGTTTCATTTTGACTACATTAAGTTTAAAGCTTCATTAGTCATTAAAGTAATCAATTTTATTGAAATTTAAAATATGACCCATTTAACTATGGACTTGTCATCTTCCATGTGAATGTGAATACTTGTCAAAATTTCAATTTATCGCAAATTTATTGCATCTTTGTTGGAAAAACTCATTTTTTGAAATAATTTTTTGTGAATTAATCACATGGTATTCAAACATGGTCCAAAAAATGTGAAATGACATGGTTCAATATACCTTCAATTTTCACAAGATAATAAAATATTTAAATTGTTTTTGAAATATAGTTTTATTTTTGAGGACACCTGTACACTACATTTGTTTCCATAAATATACTCCAATTTCCTATTTTATAAAATGAAATGAAATATTTTTTTCCTCTAATATCTTGCATAGGTTATATTCTAATAGAATAAACAAAAATATTGTGAATCATTTGCAAAAGTTTGAAGTGGGATACATTTAAATATGCACACCCTTGGAAAATACTACAATATGACACTCCAAAGGGGTCACCATAGTGTGCTTTCACATGCCGTAAATTAGTGGGTTATGTTGCATCAATTCACATGTACCACAAAAAAAATGAAGCATTATACAACAACACAACTTTGCCACATCATTTTCTTTGATTAATAATTATGAAGGCAACCATGAAAAGAATGAGAAGATCCATATCAAGGATTTGTTGTTTTATAATAGATTCAAAAACCATATGTACTATATTAAAGAGTCCAAAAATGCTAGGAGTTTGTGAGTAAATGCATGGTAGGGTGGACCAAAAGCTAATTTCCTTTGTTTTTTTCACCTTAAGGGATGTCTAGGTAGTTAAGTAACAACAATCCAATGCTTTTAACAAATTGTATTGCATTTATTTTTGAATTTAATTTGAAATCATTGTTTGGTACATGTTTGCAAAATTCCAACACAAATCATGTTATTTTTAATATGATATGAACTTTTGAGAAAACAATTGAATTTTTCACCGATTAAAAGTCACAAATCATAAATTGCATTTCATATGAAGCAAACCCTTGCAATCCTGTTTTTATTAATACACATTTTGAACTAAAACCAAGTCTCTAGCAAGTTTTGAAGTTTGTCATGGAACTAAACCCAAATCCACTCATTTAATTGCTTGTTGTTAATGTTACAATTAAGCTTGACTTTCAACTTTAGAAGTCCATAGTTCCTATGATTTATAAATTTTTTATATCAATTAATTATGCATTAATATGTACACACATTGAAGTCTATAACTCAAAATGAATGCCATTTGACTATTTACAATATTTACAATACAATGTTAAAATTAGAATCACGCCTATGTAATAGAAAAATGAATCACATTGCGCCAAAATTGGTCCATTTAACCATACATTAACCCTTGATTGAAGTGGTACATGTAATGTGCATTGTAGTCTATGCATTAAGGGTCATTATTGAAGCATTTGCAAGGCTACTTTAGGGTGTTGCACTTTTGATATGCTTTTGAGTCCTTAATCAATGTCTTTTTTACAAGCCACAAATGTAAAGGTTTGGCTTTCTAAAATAATTATTCATCTTTTCAAAAATTCATTATTGTTTATCACTTAAGATACAATTTTGTGAAATAAAAAAAAAGAATTTCACAACATTCAAGTCACATAAGGCATCACCATTTTCCATAATTTTGGTGTTTTAAAAAAGTTCATAAAATTCACATGCCAATAGGAATTGTTTAGAAATGTTTATATTTTGAATTGTTAACCACATTCATGAATTTTGGAAGGTTCAAATGTGAGCATTTCATTACAAACTATAATTATAATGAGTCCATTCAGAAGTTGCATACCGTAACTGAATAGCAAGTTTGACAAAAGTTATATTATTTTTGAACATGTTAACATTTTCCCAAAAAAGAATCTCAAAGAAAAGTTTTTGTGAAGGAAATGAAACATTGCTTTGGAATATTTGATTTGTTGAAATGAATTTTTGGAATTATATAATTTATTCAAAAGAGACATGAGGAACTTGCCATACAAACTCAGTATATGTACTATGACATTGCAAGTTGTTTACAAATTACAAAATCCCTCATTTGACCTAAAACAATAGGCTTCAAACAATTTCAAAATCTTACCACATAAAATTGTATAAAAATCATATGCTTGTTTCCCCTTTCATAAAACTAAAAACACCATGTGACTTTGGGCACAATCTAATCCACAACGGTGCAAAAGAAAAAGAATGCACAACAACCATGCACAACAACCATTTAGTGACGGTGGAAGTTGCGAACACCTGGGAAAGGGTAAATGTAATATATGGTAAGGGTGTGTGAAATCCACCCACTCACTGTTCTCATCTTATCACATTTATTATGGTCAAAGAGTGGGAGAGCATTACCATGTGGTTGCATTTGTTTGCAACTACTCCCAACTTTAAACCGGAGGACATTACCATTTGGCAGTTGAGCAAAGTTAGTTTTAAATGCAGTTGAGGCCTGACAATTGTTGGAGGGCCATTGATTTCTTTTCACAGCCGATTGCAAGTAAACAAAAGTATATGCCAGTCTTGTGGGTCACCCACTATTTGGGTGTGTGCCTCTAAGGACCACACCACAAGATAGTGGGAGTCTGACTCAATATTCAGATTGTGAACCTCAAATATTTGGATGGTCACCACTAGAATAGTGGTGGGTGGTTTTTATCTTGGCGGTGCACACCAGTGTTGTTGGGAGGTTCCTAGAATTAGAGATAGATACTGGCTGGTTATCAACTCAGGTTTATACCCACTTTTTGGTTTGGAAAATGATCAAAGAATTAGTTTTGGTGACTATGGAAACTAAATTTCCATATGTGACTAAATTCACAATTCTCAAGAACATGAAAAGGTCAAACAACTGACAAAAAAACTGCTGGTTCTTTGCCAGTTCTTTCATGAAAACAATTGGTTCTTGAGCTTTTTTAAATATTAACCAGAAATTTACCGTTGGTTCTTTGAGGGATTTGAAATAACCAAAAATGATGGTTATTTGATTTTGAATTGTTTTCAAAGAACTGGAACTGACTGACGGTTCTTTGATTCTGGAATGGTTCAAAACATAAACTGGTGGTTCTTTAAAAATTCAACAACTGCACAACATTGTTGCACACAGCACACCCTAAGGCCCGGGGTGAGGATCTTTCCAATAAGGGATATGTACAGCTGAAATTTTGTACGGTGATGAAGAGACATGAGCGGCAATTGCACCTTCTGCGTAAGGTTCTACCTCACTCTAATCGACAAATGTTGGACAAATGTTGCTTCTTAAGCTACCATCCAAGGACAAATAGAAATTTCAGCTGATTTTTGACAGACAGACAGTTTGCCAACTGAATGCGATTGCACCCTCTAGGGCTGATTCACCATGTACTATCTCTTCCCATTATGTGCATGGAACAATACTTAGTTTGCAAAATGAACATGATTGATTGAAAACCTCTTCACCTTACAAGGCCTTGACTTGCTATCTCTTCCATTTCATGCACTTTGATCAGGGAAACACTTAGCTTGCCAACTAAACGTGTGACATTTGAGTGTCTCTTCACCTCTCAAGTGAGTTCACCAATTGAGTCAACATAATTCCCTCTTTCACAATTAATGCACATGAGCAAAGGAAGACACTTAAAAGGTTTCTACTAAACTGATCAATCACATGGCTCTTCCCTTCATAGGGCTTACTTGCATTGCATCTAAAATCAGGGTTGGTCACTAACTTTTTATTTATTTTTGTTTCTAATGTACATTACAGTCACCAGTGTTGAACCATGTACTTTTCTTCAATGCTAGCAACTATTCATATCCTTCAGGTTAACAGAAAAACCCTAAACAATTAAGGGAAATTAGTTCCCAGAGTCATATATAGGTAGTTGTGACCAATATGTTGTACTCAAGTGTTAAATGAAGAAGATTTGTGATTATATGAGACCAATGACTTTTAGCTTTATGTAAAACTTAATTTCTCTATTGACAATTAAGTCGAACTAATGCACTCAGCAGAATGAAGTACATCTACCATTAAGTGAGTGAATTAGAGTAATCCGGATGATATTCCATACCAGATCAGTTGAAGCATTCCTTGAACCAGGCACCAAATTCATTGAACACTATAGAAAGCTGGAGAGTCAAAGTTAGGAAATCATTCACATACCTTACTATTAGAATTCTTGGTCAATCAATGCTTCATAATTTTTCACTCAAGACTCAGGAGGGATTCTGCCTTTCATCTTAAGCTTCTTATTGTGCCGGTCAGCTGCTCTTTCAAAATGCGTATACGACTAACACATAGAACATTTGCATGAGGTCTAGCAAAGAGTTTACAAAGTTCTTAATGATGTGAGCAAAATCCCTCCCAAATGCCAATTACATCAGATAATGGTCATGTTGATCAGTCTAGTAATAGTTATTAGTCACATGACCTGGTTAAGGGTTTTTTTCCATTGGGCTATTGTAATCACAGCAGCCTAATGGAAAGCCATTGTGGCGAGTCTTGTAACAATGGCGCTATGCAATGGGCTAGAAATTTATAATTAATGAATACTAATGGTGTGACCTATGTTACACATAGCTTTCAATTAAAAAGAGTAAGGTGACTCACAGCTCTCTTGCATTTTGTAAATGTGGAGTTGTGAGAGCTGTGAGATGACTGAGCCCAGTTAGGTGAAAAAATTGTATGAAAAAGGGCTGTTATGACAGATTTTTTGATAACAGCCCCCTCATGGAAAGATATCGTAACCGCCACCTAAGTTTCAGTTGGATCCCCCTCACCTTCCCCCGCAAATGACCATACCCAATTTACATAGGTGAGGACATATGAGAAAGTTTATGGACATGTGCCATTGATATATGGGACCTGAGCAGGGCAGCTACACCGTATATAACCTGGCTATTTTCAATGACCTCCTTAACTGGATAGATCTGTAGCTAAAGACGTAGGTAGCAGCCTCAACCAGGTATATGGTATTCACCACCTTTTGCTGCCTGACTACATGCTGTAGCACTTGCCAATATCAACCTAGTCTCGGAATACTTATCAGGTATAGCAACCTGCATTAACCAGCAAGTAGATAGATTGGAATGGTACCTTTTGCCTGACTGGAGGCTGTATATAAGCAAGCCATCTCAACCTAGTCTTGTATTAGTACCTTTCGTCTGACTAAAGGGGGCTGTAGCAAATCATCAATCTTGTCTTAGAATAGTAGCACTTGCCAATATCACTAGATGTCCTAGAATATCAAGCTTGGAATATTAGCACTTGCCAATATCAACCTAGTTCTTAGAATTCTAGATGTGCATAGAATATCAGCCTAGAATCTTGCCTCACTAGATGCTGGAGTGCAAGCTATCAACCAAGACTTCTCATCGGTCCTACAGAATCTCAGCTAGGTATAGATGCTTGTACTTACACGAGCTGTAGCCAGGCAGCTCAAGGTCAATAGAATACCTAGTCCATTATCTAGACTCTAGAAGCGAGCTAGTTGCAGAATTGAGGCTCAACATTGGGTATAAATTCTAGAACAGGTCTGTTGCAGAGATCACGACGTCCAATCTATTGAAAAACAATTGTACAATACACAAAAGATCAGCCCAGAAGTTCATGATGGTGTCTCAGCTGCACATGATTTGCAAGCTGGACCTAATAATAACAGACCACCACCTCACATGTACATACACTCCAATTCGTGATTCATGTAATTATACGGAGTCTAAGTGTCATGAATATTAGTGCAATACATAAAATCCTTGGAATCTTGATCAAAATAGACTCAAACCTGTAATTTATATGACTTCGCGTACTAAGCTGCAAGCCTGAAATAGAATCGCAGTTGCAGCAAATTATATAATACTAAATAGACATCTATCAACCTAATGTCAACTAGCTGCTGCATTTGTAATATATATATCGAATCTGGATTGATATTATGTTGATCAATCTAGTGACTAGCCTACAGGAATTTGTGTGTTCAAAGTTGTTGATTGTCAGCCAGCTGCTGAGATTGTCCAGAGCTGAAGCTGCCATAATAAGTTATATATGTCGAGTAACTTCTCAGTTCTGCAACTTGGAAAGCTTAGCTAGGATTTTCCTGCATCATGTACAGCGAGAGATGCAAGAGAATTCCAAAATATAAGGGAATTTACTTACCGATTTCATGAATGGATGAGCGTGACGAGGAGAGTTCTAACCGCAGTCTAGTGGCGTTGCAGGCGATGAGAGCTACAACAGCTAGAGTACTAGCTGCTGGGATTGCTAGTCATCTTTGGAGATCCAGGAGGAGTAGTAGTATTGAAACAAGCGGCAGGGCTCGGCTGCTAGTTCAATGGAGACCAGTAACTGCGCTCGGGTTTCATTTCAGGAGTGGCGACGCTGTTGGGGGAGGGAACGGCGCTGTAATTGTCGGATGCTGTGGTTTGGCTTGAAAGAGCGCCAGCAGAAACCATGCCTCTGTCGTGATCCTGCAGCTGATGAGCAGCTTGGTTGTATCCAAGAGCCATCACGGCAGCTCCGGTCGTTAATGGGGACGCAGCAGCTGCTCCGACGGCGGCGGAGTTATCGTACCGGCGGTAGCGCATGATCTCTTGTCGTACGGCGTTTAGTTCGGCCTGCAGCGATTGTGCTTGCTGTTGGAGTGCGGAGATAGCGCCCATGCAGCCATATACAGGATCGCGGATCCGCGCATTTGCTTCGTAAACCAGACTGCTGGCGGTGTCGGCGCGCTGGCTTTCCGGGACTTCCATCAGCATCTTGGAAACGTTGCTCGCCCCGAAGATCTTGTGTACACAGGCAAACTTCTGAGGTTCATGTGGGGAGAAGTAAGGCGAGAAGGGGCATTCTTGCGCACATCTTCTGCGGAGAAGCTTGCAAGCAGCACACGGAGTTGAAGAATTGGTTTGCCCTGCATGACCAGGGTTGCTCGACATCATGGTTCTTCGATCTGAAACCGAGTTCACAACTTCCTGCATTCTATTACCGGCTGCAGGTGCTCTACGATCCAATGGACTGATCGGACCACCTCTGTCTGGGCTGTTGTTTACCACGAGCTGTCTTCGATCTAGTGAGCCGGTCCGGTCCGCCATCTACGATTGCAATAGCGCGCTGCTGCAACTACTTTGAAATTTGATATGAACCTTGGAATCCTACAGTCACATCACATGATCACGAAGAATCCAGAGTACATGCCTGATCATCGGCTTTAAGCAGGTGATCCTCAACAAGTTTTATCCGGGCGCCTCCAAACAACCGTCGCTTTCCTCACGTGCAGTGTATGCAAGACTTGTCTCGAATATCTCATCCTTGTCCTTTCAAAGAATCTGCACGATTCAAGACGATATATAGACCGTTCTTTACAAGAGGCACCATCCAGGTGTAAAGCACACGAACCTAGGGCACGAAGAGCATGGACAACCATAGCAGGAGTAGGAGCAATTGGAAACCTGATGGATTCATGAGTGCAAGATGCATCAAACGAATTGTTTTTATCAATCGAATGGCAGCGCAAGCGATTATGTTTGCAGCACCCACAAGGAGTCATGAGGCACGCATGATGTTCAAGGAAAATCGTGGATCATCTGTACAGCAGCTTTCAAGACAGACTGTGCAATGCTAGATGCAGAAGAGGAAGAAGTAGTTTCAGTACCCTAAATTACTTTCAGGAACTGCAAGAGTGCCGCGTCGATCAGGGACGGACGACGACGACCAGTACTACCGAGCTTGAAACACTGCACAATATTCGGATGTAGTAATTCCGAGACCTCTGTGCGCAGCTAGGTAGCTGGAAGTTCGAGAGGAAGACGGTCGACCCCACGCGCGTGCGGCGGCGGCAGTCCGGCACTCCCAATAGAGAAGCTTGAAACCCTGCACGATATCAGGAAAGTGTTGGCAACCAGTTTGCAAGGCTCAGCCGCATGAAGCTCGCGGGCACAGCTTAAAACCTGCACAGAAACACTTGTGCGGGGGGAGAATCACTACTGGTCAAAACATGTTGGGCTGCTGAATGATGCCTGACTAAACAGCCACTCAGAGCCCGCAACAGGGAAGCTCGACCTTCTCGGCGTTCTCGGCGCTGTTTGGCGCTATTAGAAGCTTAAAGCTCCAGCTCACCAGCACGGCTCAAGGACGACCAACAAGTTGAAAAATGCTCTCCCCATCCCCGGGGCAGATCATGCGACACAAGTCAGTTCCTGATGAAGTATAGCTAGAGGCGTGGTAATTTTTGATTCCTTGAGAATCCTCTAGAAGAAAGCTCGAAAACTGTGCCCCCTTGCACCAACTCATGGAGTTCGATCTGCTCGATCGAACTGTGAACTACAAGATGATGAAATTCTTCGGGCGGGGCCATCTCCAACAAACACCTCCTTGACTTCGCCTGATCATTAACAAAATTTACTGCGGAGCAGTAACATATTATTATTACTCATGGGAGGAACAGTGTACAAGACACGGTCGATGTTATCCAATGTTTTCCAAGTCTATGTTTAAAAAAGAGTTGAAATGATTTCTTCCGGGGCAGCTCGAAACACAGAAGTCTAGATTTAACAGATTCTAAAGTCGAAGATTATGGCCACTAGTTGATATCTGCGAGACGAGAAAATTATCATCGAGGGTTTCCTGATTGGTGAAACCCAACTGACAAGAACTTTTGCTCAAGCTGAGGATAAATTCTCACAATGCTGGCCGGTACCTAGCAACTCCAAAAGAAGGTATATATTTGACTCTTGAATGAGCTACAGAGTTCTGCTTTTTCCAGAAAGAACTGATCAGAATTGACTCTCAAATTTTGGCCTTCTCAAAAAGCTAACTGAGGACACCTAAAAATTGAAAACATGGTAAAACGAATCAGTGATGCCATGGTTGAAGTCTTTTTCCAAGGACTGCATTTTGGCGTGTGATATTTAGGTGTTGGTCTAATATCTCAAACTTTGCATTTTCCATACACCGTACGTAGATATCCTGATGACAAGCTAGCTAGGCCTCCATAGGTTATTCACCTGAAGAAGTGAGATTTCCATTTTGGGGATTCTTCCAAGGCCAGCTTCAAATGCATTATAGCTACAGCCAGTTGGAGGTGAACTTGGAGGCCTAGCAATCCATCCTCTAACAACAGCTCCAGATCAAAAGCCAGAGATGGAACTAGAGGCAAAACTTACTGTGCTCTTCCGGCAGCGTAACTCTTTAGTCCCATATAACTAAACTACTCATCATCAAGGACGTTAGTGCTATCAAGGCGACATCAGTACTACTAGTGTCCTCATGACCATCTCTATTATATTAGAAACAGCAGCTTGCTGCAAGTAAAACACTAATAACGGGCATTGTCGAAGTTATACAGCCATCAGATTGTTTCTGGTAAATTGATTTCCTCATCAACTACGCTGATCCGGTAGACGGGTTGGAGCCCAGCAGCCAGTAATTTCCTGAAATCGCTGAAAGACTCGGCCAATTTTTCTAATTCCGAATGTGCGCTCAGCCCCCAAAAAAGAAGTCGTCGAATTATAGTAATAAGAACAGCAATGGACGTTGTACACTAGAAAGCTAGAGAAGAAGAAGAGAGCTAGAAACGCTGTACACGCACATTAAAAGCAAGACAGTCAGATCCAGAATAGTAAATACCGTGCGATTCCACGAAGCTGTAATTAAAAAAGTACCACACGGTCTGTGATTTCCATAGTGCTCAAAAGAAACTCTTTACTGTTTCATGATCAGGACTGGCAAAAGGCAAGCGCAGTTGACGATCTGATCTCAAAAACAGTTACACTCAGCTGCTGCTGCTCTAAATCAGCGATTTCAGCAACAGCAACTAGTGCTGATCAAAACGCCGAAATTATATTGCACTAGTCATCAGTCAGTCCCGGCTCCGAATGACCAGCTCCAGCCTCCGTCCACGCCGCGCTCGCGCAGGCGTGTGCAGGGGTGTGTGTGTGATTGATGCCTGAGTGGATCGACGACGGATATTATTATTAGCGCATGTTTATACGTGCTAACTGCTCCTCATCTCTCTGCACGTCCTCAGATTCCTCCGCATGAACCGTCCTGCCCCCCTGCACCCCAGTCTTCCACCCCATTCCCCCCCCTCCTTGCCTTTAAATTTAATAACACGTTCACTAACTTACCCTTATCATTAAGTTCATACATAGAACTCCAGACAAGACAAAACTACGGACTGTTTCCTAAAGAACTGGCGAAAATTTCTTAGTGTAGTTGGAGGACACCTTAAACAGGAAAGATTTAGCTTCACTGCTAATGAAGCATCTTACTAGTGTTGGCCAGTTTCGGCTGCTTCTGTTTCCCCGGTTTGGTTACTGGGTACTCGGATTGTTGGTTCAAAATTTTGAATTTTTTTCCAAAACTGGAACCAGGGAAAAACTGTAATCAGAACCAGAACTAGAACTGGCAAGCGGACTTAAACTGGACTTCGAATCGAAACTGGCCCCGGTTTATAAGGTTTCCGTTCTGAAGAAAAATTAGTTTAAAAGTATTCAATTTAAATTTAAAAATAAATAAATTCTGCTTGGGGTCCAAGATAACTCAGGGGGGTGGGGCAGACACACTCAAATTTAATCTGCATACAATCGGACGCGCGAAGAGAGGGTGTGAATTTAACCAAAAAAGGTGTGAATTAAAAAATTTCCTAAATTAAGGTTTTGAATAATAATTACATGCTTTTCAATAATAATATGAGGGTGGGGTGGGCATCAGGCATATTGTTCTTACTTTCAAGTGTGCAATTTTTTTTTAACTAAAAAAAAATTGTGGGTTCAGATGTGTAATTGATTGATATAGGTTGTTCACATTTTATTTGTGGTCAGTGCACAGAGTAAAGGTTTAGGGTTTAGGGTTTAGGGTTTGTAGACCCAATGGAAAAGAGTTTCCTATCCACCCACTCTCCTTCCAGGTGTGTTGGTTCACTCTGGTTGCATTGTAGGTACTTACTCCCAGCGTTGGCCAGTTATTCAGACAACACGCGGTTATCAATAAGGATGTAAATAACTTATCAGTCAATTATTGAAATTTCTTGCTACCTACTCAATTGGTAAGTAGCATCTAGAGAACCGGCAAGAGCCACAACACTCTTATGGACTGGACATTGAATTGTCAAAATTTAGTTACCTACCTTAATGTTTGAAAATTTTAACCAATTTGATTTCAATCTTTAAACCCTAAAGCTTTTTTTTATACCAACATAGATGATTTATTCAAGTAGGTTATCAATGTTGAACCTAACCACAAGTTCTAGGATCCCAAAAACAATGAAAACAACACTAGTACATTTATGAACTTTGCTATTTGTCCATTTACCACAAGCTTTAGCAAGTTCAGCAAAATTCATATTATTTTTAGACATGCTGAAATTTGTTTTTAAAAAATTCTCAGAATTTCTTTTGGTGAAGGAAAATGAAGCATATCTTTGGAATATTCAGGAATATTATACTCATCAAAATTAAATTCTCAAAATTAAATAATTATTTGGCAAAGACCTGTTGAACATGCTATTATACTACAATACCTTCAAGCCTCTATGTCCACAAGATATGCCTATCATTGAAAATTCCAATGATGAGGATTCATCAAAGTTGGTTTAGATTGGAAATTTTAGGTTCCATAAGTTGTCTACTTGTTTAGCCCATTCCCAAGTGAAAGAGGCATGTAAAAGTGTCTTTTCAAATTTGTGTCTTTTAAAAGTTTCTTTTTCCAACACCAAATTCATGAGCAAAATTTCAATACCTTATCCATCAATTTACATTCCATTTTTCTTCAATTGAATTTGAACTTAATTGATTTCAATTGGGATTGAATTGGAACTCAATTCAATTCAAATTTCATCCAATATATTTGAATTTAGTTTAAGAATTTAAATTCAATTCTATTTAATCTAGATTCAATTCAAATTCAGGTTGCATTACAATGTTGTTCACGCCTCAATTTCATATATAAACCTCAATTTCATATATAAATGAATTAGTGTTTCTTGCTTCAAACAATATTTGAATTTTTTTCTTGCTTCACAAGAATATTTATTTTTTCCTTTTGTTTTTTTTATGCTTTTAGTCTTGTTGCAAATAAGGAGAATTTATTGCATATGCAACATTGCATCATATCCTTATTACACTTTGGCCAAAATTCATTTATTTCATGGTTATTTCAACATGTCATGTCATTGACATATGAACACATTGTGTTGTTTAATTAGGCTTCATGTGAATATGATAATATTGCTTAAGAGATTATTAAAAAAATAATAAATGTCAATGCAAAAGGTGAGAATGGAAAAATGCCTTTTCACATTTAAAATGTGGAATCAACCATGATGAAATCATTTCAATATTGTGCATGATACTCAATTTTCTTTTTCTTTTTTTGTTTTTGTTCCATAGAACATAAATTGTATAACTGTGTGTGAGTTTTTTGCAATTATGTAAATGTTATGTGAGAGAACTTATATGCTCTAAGGGCAAGAGGGAATAAATTGTGAAAACACATTAAGAGTTTGGTAATGATCCAAAGAACATGTGTTTCAAACACAAAACAAGAATGAAGGTGGACCATAGAATTAAAGATATTAAAAGTGTGTAAAATTGTGCTTTTATAATGTAAACTATGATTTTTGATGGAACATTTCTTTCATGAATTTTTATGTTTGGAAATGCATTTAATTTATTTTTTGTCCCATTATAGTTTAAACTCATTAATTAAAGTGTAACACAACAAGTGATGTTCACCTCATTATGTGAAAAGAGACAATTAATATAATTGAAGGACCAAAGAAGGAAAGATGCACTATTTTCTTCAATAATTTTCGGATATAATGTTTTTTATGGTCGAAAACATTCTTTTGATATGTGGTTAAATAATTTGATTTATTTTTACGCATCATTAATATATAGCACAAGCCATATGATATCAACCCATTTATACTTTGACAATTGATGTGTTTCAAATGACATCGGTATTTATTTTTCAAAAGAAAAAAAACCTTAAACATTCAAAACCTAGATATTTGTCAAATTATTTAAACATTGAAATGAAATATAAAATAATTTGAAAATGCAATAATATAAAATAATAGTGATCAAGTAATGGTTGAAATAGGTGTATTTGGGAATTATATTATCTTTGAAATTCACATTTGACATTTTGTTATTTCTTGAAATCAATCTTCAACAAAATTTAATAAGAATTTATAAGTGTTTACAAGACATTATACATGCAAAATGTCATTTTATCATTGTTACAAGATTATGTACATAATAACTTTGTGCATGTCTTTGACAAAATCAATGGTTATTAACAATTCATTGAAATAACAACATGTTTGACAATCCAAGTTTTTTAATCATAAATATATAAAAAGGACCTTTGCATGAATCTTGTATTGAATAAAAATGATCTTCCTATGTATTCATGATCAAGAAAGTTTGTGATCCTTTCATTACTTTTTTGGAGACTCATTAATGGGTCTTAGCATTTTTTCCAAATGTGTAATGACTACCTATTCAAATTTCTTATGTAGCACACTTTTAAGTATGTGAAGAGAATGGCCCATTGCACAAGAAATTTTTTTGAGTTCCCTTCTTACATCACCAAAAATAAACTAGCAATGTTATTTAAAAAATCAATGAATACAAAAATCCCCTATAAAATTTTACCCAATAGGATAATGAATTAAGTTTCTGATATTTATGCCCTTTGTGATTTGGTAAAGAAATGATTTTTTGAACTTATCCCCATGGAAAAAATAATTTTTTTTGTTTTTGAGTTTCTTTGAACATGACCAAGGTGAATGTCAAAACTTTCCCTTGAAAAAAAGGGAGAATTGCCATGACCTCAAGGATTTTGAGTCATATGATCAAAATAGTCACCATATTGTGACAATGCAGATGGGTGGAAGAACCATCATATCAACAAATGATTGCAATCACACACCACTTACATTAACCAACCCCTTTCATGGGACATGTCAAACATATGATGTGTGATGGGTCCTTGTCATGACTCTACTCCTTCGAGTGTGGCTTTCATTATTAGCACTAATGAAGCTTAGGAGTGAAGTTTGTCGTCAATATCAATCTAGTAGTAAACAAGATTTTGTTTTTGTGCCTTAATAGATTTAATTTTGAATGTTTGTATTGTGCAAGTTGTAATGGTAGCAAATGCAATGGAGGAGTTGCAATGGTAGGAGGTGCAACAAAGGAGCATCATAAAGGCAAAACTCTCTCATTTCTAAGGATAAGCCTCCAAAATTCATGAACATTTTTTTGTAGATCTTCCTATTCCTACTTTGATTGCATTGTTTTGTGATGTTGCATCATCAAGATTGGATCTTTATTGCTTATGGCTTCTTCAATGTCAAAAGTGGTGTAATGGCAAAGTATCGACATATTTTAATTTTTGAAAGTACACATGAACTTGGATTTCTTTTTGATTGCAATCAAGAATTACAAAATATGTTTATGGGTTTTTGAATGTCGACACATCAAAGATTAGAATGTCACAAGTTGTAATGGTATGAAGTTTTGAAATGCAACTTGACATCACATTATCTAAGTTCTTCACTGATCTTAGTGTCCATTAATTTATCTTGCTTACATGTCACAATAATTTCTTTTATGAGGCTAATCCTACTTGCATGTGAATCTTACGTGTTGTGAATGCTTTGTGTGTTCTTTAAAACTTAAATTTTTGAGTGTTATGCAAATCCTATGTGTTGTGTGGCTTGAATTTTATGCAACACATAAATGTGTTATGTCAAAACCTAATCATTTGTGTTTCTTGTGCATACCCAAATCATTATAAGGTTTCTTTTCTTGATTATGGAACCCCTACAAGTTCCAACAAACTTTAAATTTAGTCTTGTTTTTGAGTTCTATGTAGCCACTAATCCTTTTTTGTAGCAATGCCAACTTCAATTTTCTAGATGTAACATAATTAATTTTGTCACCTAATGTGATCCTCTAGGTCTTATTGCATTTGTTTTAATGTGTAATGCATTTTGAATAGGAAAGGAAAAGGTTTGTGAAAATAATGTTGCATCTTTTCTAAAAATCTTACAAAATTCACAATTGGTGAACCCCAAAAAAAATTTCAAAAAATGAAAATGAAAAATTAATAAGGTTTAATAAGATAGATGTAGGGCTATAAGATTTATTTGCTTTAAACCTATTTTTTGGGGCATGGCAAGTTGAAGATGGTGAAATGCATGGTTTGTTCCAAGATTGAGGGGAAAAAATAAATTGTTAATTCTAAAGCTTGATTTTTTCATCAAACATTCAAGTTTAAGGAGGTGTAGTTTTGCTAGATTTGGGTTTGTGAAATTTGTATACTATCACTTGCAAATGTTACTACCATACATTCGTTATCATCTAAATTGCTTATGGAGGTCTTGAACTTTTTCTATTTGCACAAATCTATTTACTAAGGATATGATAAGAAAACGTTAGTTTTTTAACATCCCCATTGTTTAAAAAATGGCATATTTTTGGTTGTTTGCTTTCTTTCTTTTTACCTTAATATTATAATGTTCTTATGTATTTTTTGTACACAATGGAAAATTGGGAGCCATTCCCTTTTTTAATGGTCCTCTTCTCTTAGTTTATTAGACCTTTGATTATCTTTGTTGGATGTGTGGCTTGTTTTTTTTTGGTTGCAAGATTATGGCAATTCTCTTTTAGCCTTTCACAAGTAGAAATTTGGTTTGATGAAGCTCAATTGCACATATATGCTTTCAAATTAAAAAGTAAAATCAAAGATGTAAATTTTGTATAATGGTTTAAGTGCCTTTTGTTGTGCATGGTTATGAAATGAAACAAGCACATATCGACAACTCTTCACATTTATTAGCTACAAAACTTCCCAATGTGTTGAAACAATTGTTAGCACAATGTTACATTGTTAAAAATTCAATAGTCAATCAAACCTAAATATTGAAAAAAACTTTAGCCATTGAAACATACAACACTTCAAAATTTGTTGCCAACAAATTATGAACATGCGTAAATTATGATACCCACATATAAATTTTTTTTTTCTTTATCCAACCAATTGGATACACAATTGAAAGCTCAAAAACTCACCTTAACTCACCTTAATATACACGCACTCACAATTTGTAACCAACCAACCTACCTCACAAGTTTAAGAAAAAAAGATTGATCACATCATCTTGACAAGCAAACCCACTCCTTTCCACATAATTACCCTAAGTTGTCCATGTTACTTTTTGTATCTTGTTTAAACCCTAATGAAAAAACATTTGATTTTGGTTCTACATAATAAATTAGAGTTGTTTGATGTCCAATTCTAGTTTGACACATACATATTAAAAGAAATTCTGATTTCAATTGTTAGATTTGGTTCTAGTTTAGTTATTACTAATTGAAAAACCATCAAAATGGAGCTTGGTTTCTTTTTACATGGACAAGCACTTTCCATTAAAGAGTTGGAACTAAGTTGGAAATTTGGTAGGTAATTAATTTTAGATGGTCTCACCCTGCCCACAGTCACACAAATTTGAAAATTCAATGGTATGCTCAACTACAATCTCACATGGCCCCTTATTTCAAGAGCCCTAAAATTAAATCAATGGTGGGTCGTAAATCCAAAATGTATCTGGTGAAGCCAAGACACGTAATCTTGCTGCCCGGACACATTTGGGCCTGTAAAAACATGCACATTATATAGGTGTGTAATAGACACCAAGAAGCATAATATGTGTTATTTCCTTAGCGCAAAAACTTAGTATCCATTACACATGCAAAAAATATGCATAATCATGGGCCCATGTGTGGTTGGGCATCACCCATATTTTTTTTGGAAAAATATAAATCCAGCTAGGGCAGACAGTGAAAAAAAAGAAATGCAGCACTACTTTTGTACTGCCCTGAATTTAAGACCCACAGGTGGTTTAACATTAGGGTCTCAAGAGTGCACTGAAGAGCGAACCCTAAAAGCCGTTACCATACACATAAAAAGCTCCATGCCCCACTAGAACTTCCTAATTATACACAATGATTAACAAGTGGGTGTGTGTCACATTGTGGCCATGCCATTTACATTAAAAAGTATCTTAATGGAAAAGAAGAATTATGGAAACTCAAATATATTTCACCATGCAAAAATTTAATCTTCAAAAAATTTCTCTAAAAGAAGCCAAAATCCTTCAAGATATTATAAACTCTATTATAACTAATATCAAGTTTCAACACAAGCCAAAAACATCATATTTCAAAAATCCTAATATAAAGATAGACCTATTATTATTACCTAGGGGTCAAGCCAAAATCCATTAAGCTACTATACTCTATAATGAATCTAAACACAATATCCTTCGTGCCTTGCCTTGAGAGGCAAGGCCAACAAGGCATCACAAACACGCTGACCCTACCAATAGGCAAGATGCTGTACATGTATCTACTGTGTCCACACTCTGAACACCAAAAAAAACTCCGTTCAAATGTAAACAATCTAAACCCTTTCACCAAAAAAACCAGTTCAAAACCAGTTCATATGATATGAAACCCGTTCTAATAAGGTAAAACTTCCAAAAGTTGGATCGAATGCGATCTTAATAAAGGCTTAATTTGTACGTAATTAATGGAGTCAACTACAAATACTGATGTTAATCAAAGCTTAACGCCTTCTAGGACAGATCCCATGACGGACTAATTAGTAGCAATCAGAGACAACACTTCCATCGATGCGCTTGCTACATTTAATGAAGTCCACACCCGGACTAGACTATATAATAACTGGGTCATGTCATAAAATAAATTAATTACCTTAGTGGCCCTTCGAGGACAGTTTGATTATTATTAATTTTCCCTCGTTCTCTATGGTAGCAACAATGATCCCCCTTAATTAATTATTAATTAGTGTATCTTGTTAACCTACTTCTTGTTTTCTAGGGGAGTGGGTCACATGTAAAGCTCCTCTTATTGGTTCATCATCCCTTGCATATCAGTTCTTCACCTGTTCCACTGGATTTAGGGTTTACTAAAATAGGGGGTGTGAGTCCAAATGTAAATAGTTCTCTGTTTTAATATTGTCAATCACTTGTGTTTTTTTTTTTTGGGGGGGGGGGGGTGGGGGGGGGGGGTCAATATTGTGATGTAGCCAAAGTGGCTATGATCCACATGAAGATTTAGGCAAATTTGGTTACAAGGGAAAAAATTGAAAGTAGAATTTCTTAAACATGTTTTTATATTTTTGGCTACATACTTGAACCATGAATAGAAATATTCAAAAAAATTCTTTAAATTTATAGTGGTTATATTTGATCCTACTCAGGAAACGTTAAATTTGGACTTGGAAAACTTTATTTAGTCTGGGGTGATTTATAATGTTTAGGTACAAGCAATCAATTTTTTCCTTAGTGGTACAATAAACCCTCTTTATAATCACGTCCATTTTAATCACATTCTTGTTTGTGTCAGACATTTTTTTGGCTGTTTTAGTAAGAAACATCATTTCATTAAAGTCATTATGACACTTGTTAGTAGTTCAAATTATTTGCAAAGCTTTTTATTGTAAATGTGATTATAATGGGAAAAAATTATGACAAATATTAAGGTTTTGTAAATTCTAGTTCCTTTGGGTGATGTTAGTGTTATTATGTGTTCAAGTTGTGCAAGCTAACAACAATGAATCCAATTTAAGAAAAAAAATTTTAAAAAATTTCTAGCAAAAACAAGCAAAAGATATGCAAACTTGTCAAAAACATTAAATAATTTAATTTTAAAAATAAAATAAAATACACAAGCTAATTAAGGAGCTCAAACTCAATGTAAATTGTCACATTAAAACATGCAAAAATCATAACCTTTTTCAAGTTTAATAATGCATAGCAAAACTTAGAATAACCTATGTAGAAAAATTTAAACAATTGGCACCTTTATTCTAGCATAGAAAGACTATTTTGCAAGGTTTTTTTTTTCTGTCTAGTCATAACCTTGGAGAGGTTTATATGGAATTTGACCTATCCATGTTTTAATCACAACTTGTTAGTGTCACAAAAAAGTGGTCACCGAGGGCATGATTATGAAGGGGGGTTTAAGTCTATAGTAGCATAGGTTTTGGTTGAAGATCCAACTAAAGTATGATACAGTGTTGGTTGCTTATTGAGTTTTGACCATGGTATCAAACTGGTTATTCATAACCTATTAGTCAATTATTAATAATCATCTGGTTGTTAATTTTTTTGATAACTGGATAAATTAATAACCATTTGGTATTGAATTTTCAAAATTTTAATAATCTACTTGGATGGCATAATTATATCTAGGTGATTAGCAATCTTTAAACATTAATAAAAAATATTAAAATAAAGATAAAAATAAAATTAAAGAAACCTTATAACCTGCAGGATAACAGGTGATTATCAACCGATTATTTGATAATCTATCTTCCATGCATAAGCAATGATTGTTACTCAAATTTTTTATAACCTACTTCCCAATAAAAAAAAGGCTTGATATTGATAACTTGTGTGGTCCCAAAAAAAAAAACTCAACAAAATATTACCCATATATTATTTTAGGAAAGAAATAACTGGCCAACACTGTTATATTAGAACTAAAATCCACAAACCATAGGCAATAGTTTTGTGTTGGGTTTTACTGTTATTTTTACCCTTGACAAAACCAAAACTCCTCAATCAAAATATGTACTGGATATACAGATAACTAGTGTCAATCCCAACACATGGCACCCGCAACCTGAGGCGTTGGTGGGGCAAAGCAAAGCTCATGTGCCCTGCTGTTAAAAGCTCTTCCTAGTCCACCCAAGTATTTCTGTATGATGTCAATTGTGAGCTTGCAGATGACAAACATAATATCCCTAAAGTTCAATCCTGGCTCTGTAGACTGCAAATAGATAGTGTCCAACTTTTATTAGCTCTGAAACTTTCCCATTCTTCAGTGTTCTGTTGCTCTTGTTCCATTCCTCCTCACTTAAAAGGGTGGAGCCCGTACAAAGATTCAACCCAGTGAGGAACAACTCAACATTTAATAATTTCCAAAACCACTTTTGTTTTTGAATGGCCATAGTCACAAATTGTTGTTGCCAGTTCTGCATAATATTCGTGGGTGTAGCTTAGAGATGTCTAATTTCATATAGGCTGATTCATTAGACCACATCCAATCCCAAAATAGACCATTGATGCAAGAGGGATACTTGGAGCATAATTGCACAGTGCAAATGACTCGGTCACAGATTCCAAAACAATTTGCTTTTCTGGAACATTGGCTCTCTTATGTATTTGACTGAGTCATTAGATGCGGAGCTTCAAACTTTCTGTAAAAAGTTACAAATGCCATTCCAAGAGTTAGCTAATGTACCAATTACCAACCGTCCACATGCATCTACCTACCTAATAGCCATGACCAATTGACTTACCTACCTACATGGTAGTACCCACTTACATTTCTTGCCTATTTACCCTATGGTCCACAGTACTTACCCACTTACAAAAGTTGTAAAACAGCTAGTGTGAGGGGGATGTCAGGTTTTACAAAAAATTGAAAATTCAATACCAGGCAATTATCACTTTAACCGGTTATCAAAACAATCTATAACTAGATGGAAGGTTATTAGTAACTGGCTTGATAACAGGGTCAAAACTCAATAATCAGCCAATACTGGATCTCAGTTTGTATGTTTTATAACCAAAATTTCATCAATGTGCAGCTTGTAACAGATCTGAATCTGTTGTCTGATGAGCACATCAACTTGTGTAAATGCAGTCCTGAAACTATATATTATGCCCTTTTTAGTTTTGCTACATCTGGTCATGCAGCAGCTCAAGTAGTTCTGCAACTGCAGATATTGAAGCAACTGCACTGTTGTCCAAGGTCACTTTAACTTCTTTGTGAGATTTCCATAAAGGCTTAACAACAGTTTCATGGCCTAAACTGTGAGCACCCAATGCCACCTGACATCAATGAGATCTAAACCGCAATTGGCACAATTCTGTTGTTTTCCGAGCAGGAGAAGAGTGGCCAAGACACAAAAAGCATAACACAGCAATCTACAGTGAAGTACATTATTGTGCACAAGTGTGATAAAGTTGAATATACCTTAGCTTTCATGCATAAAAAAACCAATTCTCATCTTTGCTTCTTTGACCTTTCCTCTATATCTGAACCAGCTTTCTAAACAGCACCTGGGTGTCTCTACCTAGGTTTCTGGATCCAGACCAATGGGTTAGAAAAGAGTAGAAACCACTGGTGGAATCTGGCAATCCTTTCACAAACAATAATGAAACCCTTTTTGAAAGGTAACCAAGCATATTAGAGTTATCCATTAAGTTAGGCGATTAGGGGGTGACAACAGCCAGTCTTCTTATATAATAGACTTTGTTTTGTCCACTGAGGGTCGTCCTTTTCATCCATCCGTCCCGTCATTCGTCCCGTCATCCAAGTTCCTCATCCCTGGATGAAGAAGATGATGGAACGGGAGGACGAAGACGACTCATGGCGGCGGCTGCAGTTTATCCACATGATCATGTGATTTTGTTAGTGCAGTTTGTTTGAGCACTATGAAATTGTTTTTGTGTGGTCTGCAGGAATTTGGCGGAGCGAGCAATGGAAGGCCAGCAACAACAGAAACCAAATGGAGGCACAGAGAAAAAAGGTACCAGTCCGAAGCTGCCGAAGAGGGGAGACACTATCTGGATAAACCTGGACCTTGATGCTCCTATCACCTGTTGTTGTTGTTGTAGTTGTTTGTGTTTTGGTTTTTTTTAATTTCTTTCCCTGAGGAATTGGGTTTCATCAAAACATTGAAAAAGAAAGAAAGAAAGAAAGGGAAAAAAAAATTAGAAATTATAACCCACTGCTGCTGTTCCTCTTCCTCCTCCTCCTCAGTATTAACAATTCTGTTTCCAGTTTTGCAAAAACAATTTTGTGTTGATTCAGTAGATGAGTGAATTGAGATTTTTGAGCTTCAAAGTGTTTGTAGTAGGATGTGGGAAACTTTGTTGATTTATATGAGCAACCTGATTTTTGAGCTTCATCATGGGTTGTAGAAATTTCTGAAACTCTTCTATGTTGATTATTGATTGAGATGAGTAAACTGATTTTTGAGCTTCATCAGGGTTGTAGAGATTTGTGAAAATTTGTGTGTGTGTGTGTGTATGTGTGTGTTGATTGAGATGAGCAAATTGGATTTTGGGCGTCATCAATCAGGGTTGAAGGATTTCTGACTCTGAGAGCAGCAATAGTAGCTTTTGACCTCTCCCCCAAGGATTTTGGCTCAGTATTGATTTGTGGGAAGTGGGTTCTCCAGAAAAAAAAAATTCTCATGTTTAAGCAAATTGAAGTTTTGGGTTTTTGGTAGAGATTTTGTAGTGGAGGACATGGGTTCATTGCTTCTAGCGTTGGGTTGTCGCAGTGCTGTTGATGTTGCTGTTGCTGTTGCTACTGTGATTAAGTTGGTATATAAAATGAAAGGCTACCTACATGCAATTTTCACATTGTTGAACATAATTGAGAACCATTGGGAACATATGGGGGAACATAATGGGAACACAAAAATCCCAAAAAAATCAACAGTGAGTTTGGTTGATCTCCTCTTTCTCTTCTCTTTCCGTCTTTCTTTCTCCCTCTTGTGTCGCAACGGATCGGAGCTTGGTCGTGGCTTTCTTGTGCTTCTGGGGAGGTGTAGGTATCTATTACGGATCTTTCTTCTGTTTGTGTTGCTTTTTGTGACTCGAATACCTACCTAGCAGCCGTGTTTCTCCCACGGATCCTCGACTGTAACCTCAGATCTTAGTTGCGGAAGAAGGGACTATTTTATTTTTGTTTTGTTTTCCGCGTTTGTGTGCTCGTATGTGGAGCCGTTCCGCAGCCATTTGGTAGATGTTGGCATAGGGGTTGCATGCATACAACATTGTTTGCAATGATTGTAGGGTGTCCCTATTTAGGTCGCCAAAATTGCCCATTCGACCATCAAGCTTGGCATGTGGATTGCTCATGTACAGCTGGGCGAATTTTGGTGCCTCGCCAGGTTGCGGAAGTAGACTCCCCATCCTATGGTAAAGCTCACCGCAAAGACGGTAAGTATAATTGCCAGGTTGGGCAACACTGGTATCCAGGTTGGCCCTCACAGGCGTGAAGGCCAATGCATTGTTGTAAGAACGGATGCATTGACAAAAGTCTTTTACATCCACTTCGTTACTTGTAAGGAACCGCCTAAGCGGCTCTGGTGGGGGTGCCAACGGGGGCAACGTCACTTTACCTTGCGCGCAGCATAGAGTAAACTTCAGATGGGCACGGGAACTTGATGTGGCACACTCCTCCAAAAAGTGTAGGGCACTGCACTTGCCACACACGGTGGTCATTTCACCTAAAGTGTGGCGAAGACCATAATGGCTACCGTCAAATTCACGATGCGCCAAAGGGATCACTTGGTTCCCACCTTGGTTTGCGCGATCTAGTTCACATTGGGCACTGCATGCTTGATGATCAGCGTTACAGATTTCTTGGTGACGCTTTTCCAGCAACTGTTCTCGCTGGCCTTAGCAAGCTTGACAATCCGTGTTATGGGTTTCCTGTTACCTATTGGGATGTAGAAGCATCCAAGCATTAGCACATGTAGAATTTTCCAAAATAATCTGCACATTGCTACGCGTAGGTTGCTAAGATGCTCATCGACTAGCATCCATCGCACGATGTTCCATAGATCGAGCAGCGTGCCTCTCTCGGGCAAGACGGTTCCGATGGATGCGCGGGGCCTCCTCTTCCTCTTCGTTCATTGGTTTAATGAAGGTTGTTGTGTAAAAGGGGGGGAGATATTATGAACTCTATACATAACAAAACAACATAATTCAAAATGTTTATTTTTGAAAAAAGGTGTAATTTGCAAGTTTAAGTTCAAATAATTTCCTGAAAATTTCAACAAACCTTGTCATACTTGCAATATAAAAAAAATAAAAAATAAACTCTGAACATGTGTGAAAACTAAATCCTTAAAAATAAATATATTGATCATTTGATAGTTACTTGTTGAACCCAATCACAGCCTATGATATATCATCCCTCCCCCAAATTACACATACCCACTAAAGCCCCCCCAACATACAACCCAAGGAGGACGACCGGATGGACAGTGACCTTCGGGCACTATGAAGTCCCCTGGTTTCTTTAAACCAAAAGAGACACACACAAAGGCGCAAAACAACTAATTTTTTTTTTAAAAAAAATTTGTGACGAAAATCCGTTGAAAAGTCCCCCATGAAAACATACATGGTGAAGTGAGCATTTTGGAAAATTTCCAAAAAAAAACCTAAATCGCCACATTTCTAGGAGGGGAAAAAAAAGAGTTTTGAAATCGCCACATTTTGAAGAAAAAAAAAAAAGGTTTTGAAATCACTGAGATTTATGGAGGATTTGGGCAGATTCCAAGCTTTCTTCTTTTGAAACACGTTTATGAAAGGCGTGCTAACCCTAACCCCCTTACCCCCAAGGCAGACGACCAGACGGACAGTCATCTAAAATATTATGATGTTGCAGTAGTAGCAGCGCTTTGAAATTTTGCCTGGACAACAATGAAGATAGAATTGTAGAAACAATGTCAAACTGGCTAAATTTACAGCAATATTCTGTCCATCAAAAGTGCTTTCCAATTTGTAATTCAAGAAATTTCTTCAATGCACCTTGGCTACAATGAGCTCACATTGTGTCCCCTTTCCAGAACTCGGAACTCCAGAAATCATAATCCTCTTAAAAGACTAATCAATATCAATCAATCCTTGGTTGAATTCTGGAGGTAGGTTTTCAGGAAATTGAGGATGAATCGGTTATATTCCTTGAGATTCTCAATTTGAGGTATGTGCCCACAATTCTTCATCACAACCAACTTTGCTCTGCTTGTACCTAAGTGTCTACACAGTTAATGCCTAAGTTAATGCCTTGGTCGCAAGGGCATTCCTGAAATATGTGCCCTTCCTTGGCTGTGTGCAGAATATCAAAAGGGCCATACTGGTACATGACTCCAACCTCAAGCCAAATGGTTAAAAAATGTTTCAACCATGGGCCGAAGTGCTCAAAAAATTCTAATCCTAGGCCAAAGTGTCTAAAAAAGATTTTAACTTTAAGCCACATTCTCTAAATATATTCCAACCTTGAGCCAATATGCATATGCAAAATTTAGTTTTGTCTTGGGGTAAACTTTCTTGACATGAGATCTAACAATAAGACAATATACATGTATTAATATTATTTTAAATGTTTATTTGCATCAAATACACAAAAACTCTTGGTCCAATGGCTTGGGGCTATTACAACTTGACCCAAGGTCATTGTCTTAAGGGCATAGGACAATTGTCTTAAGGGTGTACGACATTTACCTTAAGGGCGTGGGACATTTGTTATGAGAATGGATGACATTTGGCTTAAGAGAGTAAGACATTTGTCCTAGGGGTGTGAAACATTTGTCTTAAGGGTGCCAAGACATTTGTTCTAATGTTGGTCTACCCAACGTACTGACTTTCATGTGAAAAGAGCACCCGGGATGGTGGGCAATGACAAAGAAAAGTTTTTTCACCTTCATAATCTGCTCGAACTTACTGGACAAAAAAAATCTCAAACTACCCAAAATTTCTAAAGCATGAAAAGATTTTCAGAATGCCCCAAAAATTTGGGCATAAATAAAACTATCTTCAACATTTATAAGGTGCCGGTTATTATTGAGCAAAATGAGAATTTGCCAATAAATTTCAAGCATCCAGATTTTTCAGAGTGCCCAACATATTTTTGGGCAAAAATGATAAAAATCAGCATTTATAACTTTCCCAAGCAAGCTAAAATTTCCAAAATTGCATGAATTTTTTCAAGCATATCTCATGAATATTTCTGAGCATAGGATTTGTTGATTTCCCAAATTCTTTAGCAAAAATGAAAAAAATCAACCTATATAATCTGCCCAAAATATATTGGGCAAAATAAAGATTCTGAAACTAATGAATATTTTTCAAGCATTTTGAGAAATGTTTTTCAGGAATTTTTTATAATGCCCAATTTTGAACCTAATTGTAAGCCTCATTGCTAAATTTTTGTTAATCTTAAGTCAAAACAATAAAAAGATTCTAACCCAAGCCAAAATGGCAATTAAATGGTATTTTGTTTTCTTAGGATTAGAAAAATGAAAAAATAAGAAAATCCTGATGTACATGATGATGATGATTCTAGGAAGGTTCAAAGTCTTGAAACAACCAATTTTCTCAATTGGATTTTTCAGGTTTGTGATAATGGATGATGATGAGTTAAACTCACTTGGAGCATATCGTGAAGAATGAAATTCAGGAGCCACATTGCTTTGTATGTCACATTCGCAAGGAAGACCTTCATTCCCTTGACTGAAGATGGCAACATGAGCTCCGATATGCTGGACAAATTGCTCATGGCAAGAAGCTCGTCCAAGCTAGTCGACATGAAACCCACCCCTGAGCTGGAAATCATCATTTTCTTCACAAAATTTGGATACATTTCTGCCATCCAGAATGCCACCATGCCACCAAATAAGTCAAAACAGAGCATGAATAATTGATGACAACATGTTATTATGATGTTGCAGCAGCAGCAACGCTTTGAAATTCTGCCCGGACAACAACAAACGAACTACTCTGGTTGTTATTCCATCAACGTCAACTAAGGAGAAGTGACAAAAAGGAAGCCGCCTTACTTGCGCCAGTGGAACTCGTTTCTCCTTACATCCTTGCTGGTGAGGAAAACGTAGCATTGAGAAGAAGAAGAAGAAGAAGAAGAAGAGAAAGTGGAAAATGCCTTTTCTGGGAAGTTTGCAATAATTGATTTTACCTGAAGCCGACGATGCAAGTCTTGTGACTCCTGCAATGCTCCCTTTAACTCAAGCTCCAGACTTTCACACCTGTTTGCTTCCAGCTTTGCCCTTTCTTCACTCTGCACATCATGTTAACATCATGATGATTAGTTTCTAGATTTTTCCAACTCCACAGAAATACCAATACTGCTAATCCAACTTATAAACTGGATGTCATGTTTTTGCCATGTTGATGGACAGGTGCAACTCTATTTTACCTGTTGGAGTTTCAGCTTGAAGTCTGCAATAAGTCGAGCATTCTGCCTCTGTTCCTCTTCTACAATAGCAACCCGAGCAGTCAAGTTCAGATCCACTTCCTTCGCACATGCCTTTGATTTCAGTTCTTCAACTACACCTTGTAGCTCACCCACCTGCCTGCTCAATGACACCATGCACATGACCCACAATTTAGTATTTTCACTGTATAAGCGCCCATTTTTTTCTTTATTATCTTCAAAAAGAAACAGGAAGAAGAGTCGTAGAAAAGTCTGTACCTTTCCAATGCAACTTGGGACTGGAGACATGACGCGAGCTTACTCTGACACTCATCTAGCTCGGAGTGGTATCTGTCGACCTGCTCAAAATTGAGAAAAAGAAAATTCCCTCAAAAAAGTTCCACAATTTATATTACTATCAGTCGAATGCCCCGTTAAGCACAAGCTAAAGAACGTTTTTTCTTGTTGCTCTAGTTCTCACCAACAATAGGATCCCACTATAAAGTTCGTTGGCCAAGGCGTTTTTAGCAACGTGGTGCTAGTTGGATCGATGCAATATGTGAGCATAAACATCAGACAGTGGCGGGTAGTGGCCGTGGTTCGCCTCTTCATCAGCTTGCAAGGCGGTTGCGCGATTTGACCTTGGTGCACCAGGAAGAAGGATGGGAGATGTTGCTGAACAACCGGTAGGAAATGCAAAAGCCACCTTCAGCTCCGACGCCGCAAGTCAGGGCCAGCAGACTACTCATGCAGCACAAAAAAAATAAAAATGGAGAGAAGATGTCTCCCGTTTTCAGCTGCTTCGGACTGGTATCTTTTTTCTCCGTGCCTCCATTTGGTTTCTATTGTTGCTGGCCTTCCATTGCTCGCTCTGCTAAATTCCTGCAGACCACACAAAAACAATTTCGCAGTGCTCAAACAAACTGCGCTAACAGGATCACATGATCATGTGGATAAACTGCAGCCGCCGCCAGGAGTCATTGTCGTCCTCCTCCCGTTCCATCATCTTTTTATTCAGGGATGAGGAACTTGGATGACAGGATGGATGGATGGAAAGGACGACTTTTAGCGGACAAAACCAAGTTTATTATATAAGAAGTTTATCCACATGATCATGTGATCCTGTTAGCGCAATTTGTTTGAGCACTGCGAAATTGTTTTTGTGTGGTCTGCAGGAATTTAGTAAAGCGAGCAATGGAGGGCCACCAACAATAGAAACCAAGTGGAGGCACGAAGAAGAAAGATACTAGTCCGAAGCTGCTGAAAAGGGGAGACATCTTCTTTCCGTTTTTTTTTTTGCTGCACGAGTAGTGCTGGCCCTGACTTGCGACGTCGGAGCTGAAGGTGGCTTTTGCATTTCCTACCGGTTGTTCAGCAACATCTCCCATCCTTCTTCTTCTGCTGGTGCACCAAGGTTAGATCGTGCGACCGCCTTGCAAGCTGATGAAGAGGCGAACCACGGCCACTACCCGCCACTGTCTGATGTTTATGCTCGCATACTCCATCGATCCAACTAGCACCACGTTGCTAAAAACGCCTTGGCCAACGAACTTTGCAGTGGGATTCTGTTGTTGGTGAGAACAGCCAGTTTCACCATAATAGGGTGTCAAACATGTGACTGGGACTGAAAATTTACAAAGAAAACAGTTGGGATCCAAACTACTTTTTCCACAAATTTTGGTGGGAAACTGAGTTTCATCATGTCTCTCTTTCTTCACTGCCTGAAAATGATAGGGGGCGAAAGCAGAGGAGTTAGGGGGTGAAACACAGGGTGACTTTATGGATAACTCTATTCTATGTGGAATTTTGTAGCTAGAACCCTAGTCTTGGTGGAGACTCTTAATTGTTGTAGTAATTCAACTATCATACTCATTGAATAGTTTTAGGAGAAAGCTTTTAAATTTGCTCTTCTCATAAACTTTTCAGTTGTCACTACCAAATTTTTTGTTTGGTAGCTATGAAGAGTTATTCTGCTGATATGGTGGCCGTTCTTTTCCCTTTGATTGCTGCAAGGCAAGTCCCCTAACATGTATTCACTCTATTCAACTTGAAAATTTGTGCATTTGTCATGTTTGGTGAAATTTGGATCATAGCATATTACATAATCTGGTTGTTATGCATAAGTTATTTTTGATTGAAGACTGGGTTTTTTTATTCAACCCCCTACACCTAGATTCAGATGGATGCATCATGGAGTTAATGAATGAAAGCTTGATTTCACACTGGTTCTCTTAAAAGGGTGCTTCAAAACATACAATCCCAGAGTTTTTTAAAAATTAGAAAAATGCCCAACACTAGTCTAAACCAGCAGTGTTGGGCAGTTCTTTTCTTTTCTGAAGAACCTCTAGTTCTTTCCTAAAATATAAATTAGAATGGTTCTCATTATAGTTTTAAGAATCACACAGTTTTTATGTCCTTGCCCCTAAGTAGCTTAAGGCAAGTAAGAAATTCAACTTTTTTCGTAAGTTTAAAAATATTGCAATAAATCCTACAGGCCTTGGAGTCCTTTGTAAATGTGTGAGGTAATAAGGGTTCAAAGTTCAAACTAATTCTACAACATAATATTGATTTTGCAACTGAAGAACAATTTGTGTCCAAGAACTTTAAGCAACAAAGCCACAATTTTTGGCATTTTTCCAAAAAAAATCCTTTGTAGAAGTTACAGCCCAGCCCCCCTTTTCTTTTTGGGTTACCAACTGGTGTAATTTCTCAAAAGAAAAACAGAAGCAGCTAGAACTATGGTTTTTTTTTTCAAAGTAGGTGGATCAGAAATCATCCACAAGAGGAATGAGTTAACCTTAGCTAGAGATTAAATACTAAAAAACAATAAGTAGAATCATACTTTGTTTTGGCAAGCTTTAGGAATGTATTGTATAAATATGATGACTTCAAACTTTTTTTCCTCAAAATATTGCAACTTGGGTGCTCTTTCTCCAAATTTTTTTTTAAAACCAATTGTACTGGATTTTATTTTGTTGCCATGGCAAATATATTTGCCACAAGGGAAAACAGTGACTAGACCATGATATAGAATCTAGGAATTTTTCCAAGTTTTTTTTCAAGTATGTAGATAGAAAACTCCAAAAACCTCTTGTTTTAAAGAAAAATCACCAATGAAAAACAACATCAATCCAAGTATGAAAAGAAGTACCCTTTTCTTGACTTCAAACACTTATGATATTCTTGAGTCACACACGAAAAAGGCTATCTAACCATTGTGACATCCAAATCTCCCATTCAATGAAATTCTGTACTTTAGACACTTATTTTAAATCATTACTGAACAAACCCAAACTCAATACATGAAACACAAAAGATCCAAACTCTGTTCATAGGACTTTCTAATTGTTAAAATTCCCCATTTAATCTCTACTCAAATCCTTAAGCTTTCAAGTGGATTCAATTAGAATGCATTAATGATGGATATCACCAAGTTGTCAAATACATATGTTAATTGTTAAATATCTCATTTGTCCCATTAAACACATCTCATTACCTCTAGTCCTATAGCCAAAAAATAAATGTAAGGTTAGGACCAAGATCAGGGCTTTCCTAGGAATGAGGGCCCCATGTCTGAGGCATGAGTTGAGTGCAAGACCCAAATTCCTGGAATAGCCCTGTTTGAGATCCTTCTGTGGTCTAAAGAACTGGTATAATTTTGACATGACTGTGATTCATTCGAAGGGAGAAGAGGCACCTTATACTTAAGGAACCACACTCTATTGCAACAGAAATTTGATTGAGGGAATGGCACACTCCACATACCCTAAGCTTGAAAAATTCTACCAGTTCTTTATGTTCAACAAACATAGCTCCATTCCATTACTTAGCACTACATCCGATCTGGTCATCATTCATCAACACAACATAACAGACATAAAAATCCAATAATTGAGAAGCATAACGAAATTATGATTGTTGCAATAAAAGAACAAAATGAATACGAAAAAAAGCTTTGCAATGACCAGCTACCCACTTACCTACCTACATACCTTCCTACCTACTCTTTGGATTTAAACACCTGAAAAGAAATGTCAAATACATTTGCACTCCATTTCAAAATTGCCATAGGTTCACCAAGCCCACACATTATTAACTTACATAAAGCCACTGGCATGGAAGCTTCTAGTGTGGAACTGCCAACCCTGATACCTGCTACACCCTTGTTGCTTTATTGGGCTTAGGGTTTAGGGTTCAAAGGAGTAGGACTAGAAGGAGCAGATGTATGGGCAGAGGGAGGAGCAGCCACCTCAGATGAAGAAGGAGGCTGGAGTGGTTGATGCGCCCAATAATCAGACAGAGCCGGTGCAAAGATGAAGCTCCCTGACATTACACCAATCCTGGCAACACCAGCAATAATAACAAACACCCAAAACACTTGGGTCACTTTCACCAATCTTATATCAGGTCCAGCACCCAACCTCCATAAGTGTGCAGAATGGTTGCCTATTTCTTCCGGTTAAGAAGACTCATAAGTCCTCTAGGTTTTTCCACCGCTGAACTGGATGATCAATTACCAAGTGACACATAATTATTGCAGGCAATCTGGAGATCATTGGTGACATCTCGCCACCACACTTGCAAGGGTGCCCCATTAGCTATAGTCACTAGAAGGCATAGATTTATGGCAAGCCATGGATACTCGCAACTTATAACCCTAGGTCACTGGTCACCTACTACCAGCGAAGCAACAACAACAGCAATATTGAACTCTGCAGATTCTCGAAGAGAGCAACCAGAGAGAGAGACAGAGACAGAGAGACAGAGAGAGATCAGAAAAAAAGAGACATACCCAATGGCGCCAGCCACCAACGGCAAAGGAAGCCGCGGCCTTCGATACATGAAGCAGGACGGCGGCAGAGCGCCTGTCTGAGCTGGTAGTGGTACGTCCAACAAACTTTGCCAAAACTACGAAGTGTCAAAATACAGACATTGGTGCAAAAGAGTTACAAAAGAAGGAACAGACTACTCAACCCCCACGTCCCTCCCACCAGGTACCTAATGATCCGTTTGAAACCCTAAAAGTGAAACCCTAAGTCCTTCCCAGCGATCATCCATTTGAAACGCTCACGGGGAAACCCTCTGTCCTCCCCTGGTAGGCGATCATCAATTTGAAACCCTCAAAAGAAGGAAACCCTTCTCCGTTCTTCCCAGGTATCATCCATTGGAAACCCTAAAAGTGAAACCCTAAAACGCAGACACGCTTATATTATCGCGGCGGGAGGTCAGCTTCACCTCTCTTTGGTCATCGCCGCTGCGGAAGTGTTGGTCGTGGAGCAGCGCCGCTATGTCGCACAGAAAGTTTGAGCATCCCCGGCATGGATCGCTGGGCTTCTTGCCCCGCAAACGTTGCAAGCGTCACAGAGGAAAGGGTAAGAAATTTCGTTTATTTCTTTGCTGTTCTCATTTTCTTTGCATAGTTAAGTGCTTTGTTTGTCTCAGCTAGTCTGTGTAGTTTGTTGCTCCATTGTGGTTTCCATGAGTGCGATGTTGGGGTCTTTTTTAGGTTGTTTTTTCACCGCAGAAATGAACTTAAAAGCTTTGATGTCTGTGTAAACTTGTTGCAGTGAAATCTTTCCCTGCCGACGACCACAAGAAGCCATGTAGTCTCACGGCCTTTTTGGGCTACAAGGCCGGCATGACCCACATTGTCAGGGAAGTGGAGAAGCCTGGATCCAGTATGTTATCTCGCCTGCAAACCCATTCCATCATGCTTCCTACATATCATGTTTTTTCGGTTTTGGAATTAAAAGAGGGTCCATTACTTCTGTTTTGATGTTTTCTATGTTGTGTCTGCTATCAGAACTGCACAAGAAGGAGACATGTGAGGCTGTCACCTTGATTGAGACACCACCCATGATTGTTGTGGGTTTGGTGGGTTACATCAAGACCCCTCGTGGCCTCCGCTCTCTCAACACCATCTGGGCTCAGCATCTGAGTGACGAACTGAAGAGGCGGTTCTACAAAAACTGGTACAAGAGCAAGAAGAAGGCCTTCTCCAAGTACACTAAGAAGTATGAGACTGATGAAGGCAAGAAAGACCTCGAGGCTGATCTGGAAAGGATGAAGAAGTATGCGTCTGTTGTCCGTGTCCTTGCTCACACCCAGGTAAGGAATCCCTGTATTTCTGATGCACAGTAAATAATTTTTCTCCTCTTTTCAGCTCAATGTTAGGCGTTGTCAGATACAAGATCTGAGTATTTCAAACTTTCTGAAGAAATTCTGCCTAACTTTTTAAATATAGGCTTGATGAGAATCCAATCTCTTTTGTCCATCAGGTGCGCAAGCTAAAGGGAATCAAACAAAAGAAGGCACACCTTATGGAGATTCAAATCAATGGTGGTACCATTGCAGAGAAGGTTGACTACGGTTACAAGTTTTTTGAGAAGGCGATTCCTGTCGATGCTGTGTTCCAGAAGGATGAGATGATAGATATCATCGGAGTCACACGGGGACATGGTTATGAGGGTGTTGTTACCAGATGGGGTGTGACTCGGCTTCCTCGCAAGACTCATAGGGGTCTCCGCAAGGTTGCCTGCATTGGTGCTTGGCATCCAGCCCGTGTGTCCTACACTGTAGCAAGGGCAGGACAGAATGGGTACCATCATCGAACAGAGATGAACAAGAAGGTCTACAAGATTGGCAAGGTAGGACAAGAGTCCTTCAAGGCCATGACTGAATTTGATAGGACGGAGAAGGACATCACCCCCATGGGTGGATTTGCACACTATGGTATTGTCAAGGATGACTACATTATGCTCAAGGGTTGTGTTATGGGTCCTAAGAAGCGAGTGATCACCCTCCGACAATCCCTCTACAAGCAGACGTCCCGTAGTGCATTGGAGGAGATTAAGCTTAAGTTCATTGACACTTCATCAAAGTTTGGACATGGTCGCTTCCAGACTTCTCTGGAGAAGGCCAAAACTTATGGAAAAGTGAAGGCTTAATTTGGTACAGGGTTGCCGGGCTAAGGGTTGGAAGGCAAGGTAGTAGAGTGTTATTGCAAAGATGGCTGGGTGAAACAGAGTTTGTGGGCATGTGCTGCCCTATGGCCACTGGCAAGTGCCATTGTGAAGCATATGAAGCTAACAGTTTTGTTCATGCTAGTGCACCACTTCTATGCTCATTCGATTTCCCAGCACTTTCAGCTATGGCACTTTTTTCCCTGTTGTGATGTTTTGTCTCTCTGAATACAGCTTCATCTTTGAAATGTGGCTCTGCCTTGTCTGCATTCAAGTATGAACAGACTGCGGTTTCCAGCTTTGTTGTGGTTTAAATCAGGGGGGTGGAGTGCATCTTTGTTTTGCTTTGGTTGGTGGGTTATATTCAAAATGATTAATCTTTCCTGTGTCTTTGATACCTGAAGGTGGGTTGTTGCTCTGGATGGAACAGTAATGTGTTTGGAAGGAATTTGAGCAGGTGTAAATGCTTTCTGGACACTCTTAAAAATTGTTCTCCAGAACAGAGTGATGGATGTTGGGAAGAAATAGCTGTGTGTAGGTGGAAATGCTCTCAGGACAGTCTTAAAACTTGTTTTCTGGAAGATGGTGTTCACATGCTTAGAGCTGCACAGAAGATATCTTTGCAAATTAAAGTTGAATGAAGAAAACTCAGAACATGCCAGTTTGGCTCAGTAAAATGATAATGTCCCAACAATTTTCCACAGTTTGCTGGTAGAAAGAATGGCGAAGCTCCTCCACACGTTCAGTGGGATCATGTGTGATTGGTCGTGGTTTGTTGCTATTAGTAGGCCCCCACGTATTTGCAGATTATGGGGTAAAAAATGTTACTGCAAAACCCTAAACCCTAAACGTTACGGGCACTGTTTGAATGGTCTTAGAACATCACAACAACAAAGCATCCTGTTGTCAGCGAAGTTGCTGAGACTAGTAAAGAAGGTCGGGTAGTACTGAAGATGATCTGACAATGGGAGGTTTGAAAATTTTGTGCAATTTGTTTATTAGGGTTTGGACGATGATCTCAAATGGGAGGTTTATTAGCGATTCATAGTCAGGAAAGAAAATTGTTTTTTTGGTAAAAGATTTGTATCGCCGCTGCCGGGGATCGAACCCGGGTCACCCGCGTGACAGGCGGGAATACTTACCACTATACTACAACGACTTTAGATGTGAATATACCTTTGAGTCAAGCTTAATAACTCGTTTTCGCCGGAAGTACTTTTACTGGGATTAATCGTCTGCCGTTGATGTGGTCAAGACCGTGTTTTCTCAGCTGAGAGCCAGTTTTCGGTGTGTTTAATACGATGTCACTTTTGTACGTATTTTATTTCCCAGAAATTGGATTAGAAATAGGTATTCTACTGGATCCAATACGTATACAGAAACCTTACTTTTATTGCCAAAAGGTATGTACAAAAATAAACTACCACGAACAATGAAGTTCTCAATGATGGGAACAGTACTCCTAACACGGTCGCACACACGCTGCCACGACACCGTCGCCAGCGTCGCCTGTTCATAGGAAGGAAAGAATGTTGAAAGAACCGCGCGTAACGGTGTCATGGGAAGAAACAACGACCGCGCGGTTTAGGGTGTAACCGTGACAAGAAGCGCAAGGAGCACGCAGGCCTTCGCGACAAGACCCTTTCCCTTCTTCTTTTGCTGCTGTCGATTTTTACCTCCCCGAAAATTTAGAAGAAGCTTCAAGAATTAACTTCAACAATTAGTTCTTGTCTTTGAGGAATTTCATTGTGAGTTAGTAATTTCTTGAAAGAAAGAATGGTTCCACACCTCAGTGTTGCATTTTTCCTGATTAGATGTTCCAAAGGAATTAGGTGTTGTTGAAGGTTCTGAAGATGGGACACAATGGGGCAGCAATGCGGAAGCTGGTTAGTTTGTTCTTGGCATTGGCTCTCGTGTTTCACGTTATAAGAGTACAATCCCAGAGGTTGACTGAGGAGGAGGAATTCTCTGAAGACTTGCTTCTCCGACCGTTGCCAGATGGTAAGGTGTTGGCTCACTTTCTGTTCACCAATCTGTTGCCGCCGGTGAAATCTCATGGGCATCATCATCACAGATTGTTTCCAAAGGCGATCTATCAGCTAGTAAGATCCCTTGCACTTCCAGGGTATTGTTTTGCTTTGTTTTGGAAGAGGTGTGGCTCGTGTGGTAACACACATTGGTGCTTTCTTTGCACTCTTCTTCCATTTTAGGGTTTCAGGTTTTAGGGTTTTGCTGGAGTGTTTTTGAATATGCCTGCCTTGTTACCATGTCTCTCTCCTCTGGCCAGGTACAGAAATACCACATTCAGCAGATGGAGCTCTCTTTTACACAAGGGAGATGGGATTATCAGCGATGGGGAGCCTTGGATCCTATCACAAGTGCCAATGCAAAGCCTATAGGTGTGGAGCTGTGGGCGGTCTTTGATGTTCCCAAGGATAAGGTTGATGCAACATGGCGCAATCTAACCCATGCACTCTCAGGCCTCTTCTGCGCCTCCATAAACTTTCTTGAATCACCAGCTATAGTTGCCACACCTGGATGTGGGTTTCGACCTGATCTTGGCACCACTGATGACAGCAGTGCTAGTCCCTGCATCCTGAACATGGAATCCAAGCGTGGACAGGAACTTCACAGCAGACAACTTGCTGCTCAAGGCGGGCTTCAAGACATTATAGTGCAGAGGGGAGTTTCTGGCTATTTGCGGTATGGGGCATTGCCTAGGGAGGCAGTTTGTACAGAGAATTTGACCCCGTGGTTGAAGCTTTTACCATGCAGGGACAAAGCAGGGCTGACTACACTTTTGGAGCGACCAAGGATCTACAATGGGCATTATCACTCCCTTCGAATTCATTTGAAGTCTGGGGAGTTCAATAAAAATGGTCCGGAGGGTGGCACTTCTTTACGTCAAAGTTTGACACTTGTCTTGAAACCTTCAAAATCAGCAGTGGTTCCAGAAAGACTCAAATCTCTGCACTCCAACTGGTCTCTGTATTTGTTGTTCAAAAAGTCATTGGTTGGCAAATGTCCCCTTGCTAGCTCCAGCCAAGTGCACCTGGAGCTTGAGGGCTCCCTTGTGAAAGGATTGCAGGTATGAAAACTGGCAACTTTGCATCTGAAATCCTTGGCTTCTCTTGTTTGTATGTGGGCATGCAATTTGCCAGAAAATAAAACTCATGGGTTTGGTTTTGAATTTGCAGGCATTGCAACATGAAAGGGAAAGGGATCAGAGATTAGACAGCAGGGGTTGGACTCAAAGTGCAAACAGAAAGAAAGGGAGACATGGTGAGTGCTGATTACTTAATTGAAGCTCTAAGTGAAGAGAGGAAGGAATTACAATGCAGTTGTACTTTGTCTTAGTTATGGCATTTATTTTACATCTCTGTGGCACTGAGATTGTAACCTGAGGACATAGCTTTTGCAAAAGGAGCTCTGAGTAACTGTTTTGGCAAGAGTGCAGTTTTAGGGGCACATCTGGCACTATATGGGTAGGTGGGACCCATAGGAGCACTGGGTGCATGCCAAGAAACTGAAGAGAGACACAAGGTGACCCTGCTTTCCCACCAAAACAAAAGCAGGATGACCCAGAGCTGTCCCTGTGGAGCTCTGGGTGTGCCCCTAAATCTGCACTCTTGCCATGGTTTTGAGGGGCTAGATTGGAAGACTACTTTAAGATAACTGTAGGAAGTACACACTCATGGCATAGGGCAAAATCATCACCTCATGTGAACGAAAAAATTCTAGATCCCTGAAGGCTGGCATGTTTCTGTCCCAGCCCATGTGTCAAAGACAATCCTGCTGTGGAAACTCCGTAATTGGTGATGATAAGCTGTAATTGTTCACAACTTTGTGTAACAGCATGTTTTGCAGAATCATGCAACAACCGAATTCTTATTCATTTCTCTGTGGTTTGATGTTGCAGATGAATCTCAAATAGTGGACAAGTTGAATGTTGTGGACAATCCAGGATATCTGCTTATGAATGCACTTCCAAACAGAATATTAAAGGAAATCCCTAAATCAGAATGGGAAGAAGAACAATCAGTACATGTCCCATGCCTTCTACTTGACTTTGAGGTTCAAGACTACAGCAAAGCATACCCATTGAATGTAGGGCTATCATGGCGGGCACCTATTGCATGGGTACCTCGCCAGGGCCCATTCAGAGTCACTAGGTTTCTGACTGGAAGTGGAAATGAGAGAGGCTCAATTGCAATAGTACTCAAAGCAAATAGTGAAAGCTATCTTAGAAGCTGCAGCAAATTCACACCAGAGAACAAAGATGCCCAAGTTTGTGCACTGGATGAAGGAGCAAGTGGGATAGATGTTACAATTTTTGAAATGGTCCCGTGGTATGTGCGCCTGTATTTCCACACACTGAAGGTGGTATTGGATGGGCAACAAGTTGCTCTTAGGGATGTTGCCAAGTGGATGAGGGTCTCACCATCAGAGGATCGCAAATCTCCTGCTGTATTAGAGATGCAGCTCCAAGTGCCCTACAACACAAGCGTCATCTCCCTCACTGTGGAATTTGACAAGGTCAATTTCACCACACACCCCCTGCTATTTGTTATGTCTACTGGATTGTGTGGTTATGTGTTTGCTGTGAGGAATGAGAACAGAGAGAAATGGTTACAATTAGTGTTCACAGCTGTGCAGTGAAACTTCTGTACTGTGGTTAGAGGATGAGGAAGTTTCACCGAGGGAGGGCCTACAGGAATTGACAGCTATTTTCTACAGGGATACTTGCGTATTGATGAACATCCACCTGATGCAAACCGTGGATTTGACCTTCCTTCTGCTCTGTTCACCTTTCCCCAATTGCAAACAGCACGGTCTTATGGATTTGTGAACACAACTGCAAATGCAGTATTTGACCAGCCCTTTTTTCAAACTCTCTTGGTACACACTCTCTTTTGCCAAATAGATCTGAATTTGCCTGCTTGCTTTATCAAGTGCTTTAAAAGTCATGCTTTATGATGGAGTGAAAACTTGTTCACAACAGGTTGCAATATTCATTCACAAGAAAAATCTAGGTCACTAGTTTACTCAGTTTGAAATCACCTTCTCCCACCGAAGTTTCAAGAGTTTGGTTAACTGGAATGAGTTTCTTGACAGGAGGAACAATTAGTGCAGATCTACAGCGAGAATTTGTTGGTGCATTTGGCAACTCCAGATTTCAGTATGCCCTACAATGTTATCACCTTCACAATGACTGTATTAGCTCTTTACTTTGGCTCCCTGTTAAATGTGTTGCGACGACGATTAGGAGAAGAGGAAAGGCTCCAGGCAAAGACCACAGGTAAAATTTCTGCATAGTTTCCATCTAGGTCTAACTATTGCATATTGCATTTCATGTACACACCCCTTGCAGACACCCTTTTGTTGGATCATTTATGGTCTAGTTATAAACTTCTGAAGCAGTATTGACCTCCATTGACCATGTCTGGCTGTGCAGGATCTCAACATGCAGGGAAGCTTATGACATTAATCTCAAAGTATTTTGGCAAAAGATCTGACAGCAAGCACAATGTGCAAACACGGACACCCTTACTGAAATTGGTATTAATCATTAGTGTTGCAGCAGGCATTGCAATCTATTACATTCTTGGTTTGTGAATTTGATTCAAAAGCTGTCTTGCTCAAGCTTAGAAGCTGACACTGAGACAGGAGGTTGTTCTCAATATGATTTTCGCCTGGGAGGTCCTGAAGGATGTGAGCTGAAAGACTTTCGTGGGCAGCTGGTGGAAAGCTCTTGGTCATGGTAGCTATCACATGAAGGTTTAAATGGTTTCTACTTGCAAAGCCCACCAAACACAAATGGAGTGCAAAAGTGCTCACTTCACCATATTTGCATCATCAGATTTCAATTTCTATACACTTCTTGACAGGTACAGTGAAATTACTGGAAATCTGAGATTGCTCAGCAGAAAGTATTACTTGAGTTGGAACCTCTGAACAGGTGCTGTTTAAAAAGTCTAGAGCATCAGTGGTTGTAAGGCCAATTTCATCATGTTTTAGCAAACTAGTCTGAACATTATTTTGACAAGGAGTGTCAGTAATTAGGAGCATGCATGGTGTTTGCATCATTTTTCAGTGCCAGAATTGCCTTGTAAGAAAGCCCAAATTTCCACAGTTTTTAGCCATGTACAGTAAAAATCTCCCCTCTGAGCATCAGGATGTTGTCTCTGCTAAGATCAATGAGCAATGTTGAAGTCTCCAAAAGAATGTTTGACTGGTTTAGACCACTGTTGGGTCGTGAGTGAATGCATGTCCGAGTGCCTTAACTGGTTGGGGCACATTTCTTGAGCTACAACAGGTGCCCTAATGTCTATTGTAGAATGTGCATGTTTCAAAGGCTCCCTCTGATGCCTATTTTGGCATGGGTGCATTCCCAGGGTTTGCAGAGGTACAAAACCAAAGAACTCACCACACACGGGAATATGCAGTACGGTGCCCCTTCTAGATAACATGGAAAGATTTGTATGCACCAGTTTGACAGGTTTTGAAGCCTTCTTAAGTTATAGAGTTGGCCACCAGAGCTGATTATTTCTTACCGAACCTACTTTCATTTATGACCTATATATGTTTATGATCTACCTATGAACCTTTATGCCAGGTAATGTGTCCCTAGGGGCACATTCTGCCTCCTAGTGAGTCATTAGGGTGGCCCTGAGCCTAATAAGTCAAACTGACCTAGGGGGCACATTCTGGGTCTTAGGCTAGTGAGTCAAAGTGCCCTAGAGGGCACAGTCCGCCTTGAGTCACTATTGAAGTTACTAGGGTATGCCTTAGACTAGTGACTCACTAAGAGTTGCAGCCCATAGGGCATGTTAAAATTAGCTATATTCTCCGAAAGCCCCCAGCCTCCACCTTCACTCTAGGAGTACCAGAATATGGGTTTTTTCTACAGCAGTAAGGTCTTGGCTCACGACACGGGAGGTAAACTTTTGCAGGTTGCATCCATTTCAATGTGACATATACTATGGTATCTGTGATTATATATACCATAGTTTGACATTAGTATAATCTGTGACCCCAGTGTAGGGTTTATGCTTTTTGGACACAAGTGAAATTTTTTGCTGTGTTTTTTCCAATTTGTGCACACTAGTTCTGACAATTCATGCTGACAAACGGCAAATTCTGGTCTTAAGTTGCATAATTCAATGTACATGTGGTTTGAAAATGTGCTGTGAGGATCAGCACATAACTCTGAACCCTAAATTATTATTCTTACACCCTAAATCCTATTTATGTGATGTTTGTGACAATTAGATAAATAGATTGTTCTGTGGAAGTGATCAGCTCAAGGATCTAACAGGGCCTGGATTGAGGAGCTGCAGCTCGACTATAATGAAGAACCATTATCACATCCTCTGGAGATTTTACAAACTGGGTTGATGCAGTTGGCTCGTGTGAGGATCTAGATCGTTGATTGCAATCTTGAATGTTTTGTTGGATCTGGACAACTGATGCAGAATCTGCAGCCACTTGAGTGATGATTGCAGCTGCTGCTGCTGCTGCTGGAGCTGTGTTATGATTCCTAGCTCCAGCCTGCAGCCACATTACGTCCCGCACATAGTGTAGTTGCAGACACGGGTCTAGAAGTTGCCTGTTGCATGATATGTCCACCTGCAGGCATCAGCCAAATGAGAAAAATTCACAGAATTTCTAGCATGTCAATGTGTCACAGCAACATAGATATTGTTGTGCTCATTGTACTGATTCAGAGACTTATCAATAAATAGTGCATATGCAGGTGGAAATGGAAACATTATGTTCACAAACCAAGAATCAAGGTTACACAGAATAATATAGAGATCATGGCTACATGATTGCATTGTACTAATCTAATGTGGTTGACCAGTATTAACCAGTGTACAAGTGTTTGAGTGTATAGCTACCTAGGTACATATGGAAACTGCACATATAGCTTTGTGTATATTTGTACCTCAGACTCCTCCACAAGCCCCAGCTTCTGGACGAGGTACTTCTTGACCATTGACACTGGCATATTCTCATCCCTGCAAAAATGACACAAAAGTCAAGCTAGATCAATTTACTCCAACCAGATTGATCACTAGAAGTTATACATGTACTTGTACTGGCAACCATTTGCATACCATTTTTCAATTTCACTATTGTCACTTTTTTTTTAGTCATCATAATCCAACACAGTATTTTTGGTGTACAGTGTTGCATCATCCAAGGCAGGGCATTTCAAAAACAATAATTACAATTGACTACTTTTGAAAGCATTAAACTTGCTGTAGCAATATACACTACAAAATCTGTCATAACAGCCCTTTTTCATTGCATTTTCTTCACCGAACAGAGCTCACAATCATCTCACAACTCCATATTGGCCAAATGCAAGAGTTGTGAGAGTTGAGTCCAAATGGGAGTCATTTTATTATGACATATGTCACTTTTAAAAAATTGAAACGTATGTGTAAGTAAAAGTATCTAAAAAACAGCTAAACTTTCAATCTATTAACATTCATTAATTATAAATTTCTAGCCCATTGCTGGTATGCAATGAAAAGCCACTGTTGTAGCAGGCCCACGTCAATGGCTTTCCATCAGGCTGCTCTTATCCCAGGTTATTGTGTGTAGCTGTAATCACAGCAGCCTAATGGAAAGAAACCCTGAGGAGCCCTTTAAATCGGTGATTGATCAGAGTTAGGCGGGACTTACTTCACTCTTAGATAGTATCTTGTGATCTGCTGCAATGGCGGCCTGGTGAGAGTCGAGGTCGATCTGCATTTGAAAACCATGACAAATTGATGTTATCATGTAGATCAGCTAGCGTGATCAGAATAACAATTGACTTCAACAACCAATTCTAGCTGCATCTTAGTAGTTAACAGCCTGATCTAGAAGATACTTTGATCAACTAAGGGTCTCTTTTCATTCGGCTCTGTGATCACTATTACACAGAGTGCTGTGATCACTACATCCTAATGGAAAGCCACTGACATAGGGTCGTGTTTCTTAGTTGTCAGGTCAGTCGCTTTCCATTGGAGAGAGTTGCAAGTGCTTTTGAAAATATATAATAAATCATGTTAGAAAATCTGGGAACACATATTCTCATTAAAAATAAAAAACAGATGTCATTTTAAGTTGACCCATAGTTTGATTCAGAGGTCTCATAGCTCCTGCAATTGATCACTGCTTGACCAGTAGAGCTGTGAGATGACTTTGAAGAGTCAAGACAGGTAGCTGAAAAAGACACAACTGAAAGCTGCTGTGATCACAGAATCTGAGATCACAGCAGCCTAATGGAAAAATGTCCTAAGATTGTTGTTCAAGAATGATTATCTGTGATACCTGATTCACATATTATATGCGACAAATAATTTTACTGTTTCTTCTTTGCATAGTTTTAAAAAGTCTATTAATCTTCAGACTTCTTCATGCGCCTCAAGCTGCCAGCTACAGGCTACAGGTGATGATCAGTTTTAATATAATCTAGTAATGGAAATAGCTCCTGGCGAACTCTAATTTTGTCACAAATGAATCAACTTGCCGAAATGAAGAAGAAGAAGAAGAAGATTACTGGTTAGACTTTTCTGCTTGAAGCTTGAACCATATTCCAGGACCACACGAGCTAATAATTTCTCCTCCTTCACTTGCTGAAGAATATAGAGCTCGGTTTCTCCTGATGATGGGAAGAACAAACCCCTGTGACTGCACATGATGATCAATATCATGACATCTCTGATGATCTGCAGCTTGTTCACTCTGCATCATGCGAGGGCAGCAAGAAGTTACAAGCCCAGGAGCTTCTGCACTAGTCCGCGTAGGACTGCTTCCAGGCGGAAGCTGACAGTCGATGAAGTCTCTTCTGTAGTTACCAGCTTCATGATCGGGAGTATTCATGATCCCTTTGGACGCAACAGGCCCTGATGAAACTGGTGCTGGACCAGTATTAGTCCGCTGTTTCTGCAGCTGCAGCTCCTGTGCTCATCACGAGTGTCATCACTGTCAGACGTGTTAATTGGAATCCATAGATCTGCATATATATATCTATATATATACATTGCATGCTTTATGGTTGATCACATGTGCAATAGTGTTAGAACACATGAGATTCGTTCACTATGATCATCAGCAGCGACAGACTAAATTAACAATTTACTAAGTTTGCTAAGGAAACTTTGGAGTTTTGAGGTTTGAGCACTCAAGATCATTCTTACCCTGGCGCAGCTCCCAGATTGTATTGTTCTAATATTGCAAGGCACTAGCTCAGGACTAGAGGGGTGCAATCGCCTTGCTGCTGATGATTCTTGTTGAACATGTGCCGGGACAGTTATGACCATCACTCTCTCATCACAAGCTGCGTGAGAAGCACTACCACCTGCAGCTTGATGCTGTTGATCAGCAATATGAGTTGCTGCATGCTCTCTATAACTTGCAGGATGTACATGTACTGGCAGCTGCTGCATTGAATAACGAGCTCCAGAGCTGCTGCTTTCCATGGTCAACCAAAGATCATTCACAGCCTGTAGCTGGGCACCTGCTGGAGCTGGTCTTCTGAGCAGTGGAGCTTGGCCTATGATCTGCTGCGAAGTCTGCGAGAAATCAGTTACTCCTTGTAGTCCAACTGAGCTCTCCAAACGTTCAGGAGACCACCTATGCACGACTGATTGGGCTTGTTCTTTCAATCCGAGCGCAGTTGATCTTCGGGGTCCTGCAGCATTTGGAACACCTTGCAACTTTGGCGGCTGCTCCACAGTTATTCTGCCTAAGTTATGCATCTCTGCTAATGTGGAGGGTTTTGGTGTGCAGGTTCGACTGATTCCCAGCTGCAGCCAGCCTCCATCTGAATCATGTCCTAGTACTGAACCTGTACGAGCTGGATCCAGATCTGAACCTAGTGCATGAGGAACCGGAACACTAGACGTAGTTAAGAGCAATGTTGAAGCTGGGTCATGAGCAGCAGCTGCTGCAGAATCGTCTAGAGTTAAGCTGCTGGTCTCAACAACTTCATCGTCAGACTTGCAGCTCGAGTACCTGGAGCCAAGACTTGACTCGTGATCCACGGCCTGCAGATACTGGAAGTGCTCTGATGTCAGAGCACTATGAGAATCCGCTGCACCTGCACCATTGTGGTCATGAGGATTGAGAGTCGAACACTCCTGATGACCCGCCCCTGCATTAGACGTATTCAGCTGCAGCTTGAACTCCAGCAGCTGCAAATCGTGGGCTGCAGTCATCCAGCCACCAGGAGCCGCAACTGTGCAATTTTTTCTTTCTAAAAGACATTCGTAACCAACAGTACTTTTCATGGGTTGTGGATATGCAGCAGCCGGATGAGCCATTTCAATCTTTGTAAGCTGGTGCAGAAGGGCCGGATTCTCGAGATTCAGCTTCCTCTTCTTCGGAACTTGCGACCAGCTATGGTTCAGCTGCTGGAAGTTGCAGCATCCGCGAGCATTCCCGAAGCCTGCTGCAGTGGAATTCATGGCCATATGGCCGCAGTACTGCAACTGTGGTGTTATAGTCTGCATGTCATGGAACTTCAAGAAACGTTTAGTACCGTTCTTTAGATCAGTGCACTGATCAATGCCGCTACCGCTTCCAAATTCGCAAATGGGTTCGACCATGGCCGAAAGAATTCGTATTCTGCAGAAGTGACACATGAACTTCAAGATAGTAGTACACTGCACCGATCGAAACTCCAGTTTCAAACCACTGGTTTTGAGGAATGCTATATCGATTCTAGCGTCCAGCTGCTATGGAGAGCGTGCAATGGAGTATTCAAGAAAGCAGCTTGCAGCACGAACGGCGTGAGAATTGCTGATTTGCATATTTCTCCACCATTTTGCAGCAGTCTGCTGGAAACAAATTACATTGTCACTAGATGCGACATGAAAATCCATACAATATTAATTTCCGGTTCATGCTGATCATTCTTGAGCTGATCTCAGAATTTTATCTAGTGTCTGTCATTCATGAAATGGAAAAGAATTGAAAATAGACTTACAGCAAGTGCTGCTTATAAAATTATGTGTATCTAATTGCGGGAGCTGCAGCTCGCCACCACTTTTCCATACCTCGATTCTCTGGCAGCTTCCAGCTGCTTGTACTAGTTTATCACAGATTCTTGACTGCTGCTTGATCATCCGCATGTGAAGTACCACACCCGCGAGCTGCCTTGATATGGATATAGATACATATTCCCGCCTGCAATTAGTGAGCACACGGATAAAACTGCTAATACTCCCCGACTATTCTCAGCTACTAGACACTGCCTCTGCAGTTAATTAATGTACTTGGGCGCAGCAAACAAAACAAGGATCAGAAGATTTAATCATAAACACTAGCCCGAGCTCGTGAAAAGGGAACATAAATCACAACATTTACAAAAGGGATAGCATTCATTTACAAATCCGATCTAATTATCGACTAATATCAAATTGAACCATCTCTCTTTCCATCAGCTCCTCCAGCTCCTGAAGTTGTAAACCCATCCTGGAGTCCTACAGGTTAAGCTCTTCAAAAAGACTAATAAAAACTTAGCTGCAACACATATATATGTGTGTATTCATTTAATTGTCTATTACAGGTCAAGTTACTATATGACCAGTTCCATATGAGTAGCTGCATGCATGCAGCTGGTGTCTCTAATATAATTACTGCAGTTTATATAGACGTGAATTGATATCAATCTAGAATATGAAAGTCGAAGGTCATGTAGACATTCTAAGTGCTGTACTGATTGAGAAAGTATTGCCACTGACCCAGTATAGATCATCAGCTAGAACTCTTGATAAGATTCTTCCACCAAGAACCAGCAGCTCATGATGAGAACCTATATACACAAGAAGTTTTGGTACTAAAATTCCCTGTGTGTGCTTGAATGTGGGAAAGGATCTCATTTACCCCTCTTAGAAATCCCTCTTGGAACCAATGTGTCAAAGGGAAAATTCCTTTCTCCCAATGTCTAGGTGCTTTCCAAGCAGGGAAAATTTACCCAACTTCCCCTTTGCTATTGGTTCAACAGTACCCTTCTAGATGGCATAATTGAAACTTTCCCTGTGATAAGGAGGCTCCCTGGGAATGTTGCAAAAACTCCCTGTGTTGCACAATTCGCTGTTACTTGCGTATTTGGTATATTCTTGAAGGTAAAGTCAGACAATTTTCCTACAAGGCCATCATCCAAGAGCATCATCCAAGAAGCTCCTTGTGAGCTAGAACACACACACATACACACACATCTGCTAAACACACAGAGGCGCGCACACACACAAGGAGACACACACGCGGCAAGACACTCCTAGACGGATTGATCGGTAGCTGCAGTTCTCCGGCGACGACTAGTCTCGTTTTCTTTTCAACACGTTTACAGCAACCGGTTGTTGACGACGGAACTACCAACCACGACGACGACGACGTCAGAGAATAATAATTTCAGCCGTGTAGACAGCCCTGCAGACACGACTGCCAAAAAGTCACTACTGTTTTTACTAACCTACTGTTTTTTCAATTATACACAAAACCATGCCTACTACCACCACACGTACTGTTTCAAATATTATATTAGTTTTTACACTTCACCTTGTAAAAAACAGTTCTTTAGGAGTTGAGTGTGGAAGTGTGTGAAACCCTGCCAAACTTCTTCATCAAAAGGAAAGAAAGCACTCAAGAAAGGGAGACAAAAAGAAACAAGGGGCAAGGACCAAAGTCTGAAACTTGCCTAGTAAGCTCATTACCTTACTAGAGTTAACTGGAGCACCGACGAGTGCAACCAGTGTTTTTTGTGTTTTTTAAGAATTTGTGTTTGTAGTCAAAGTGGCAATTTTTCATCCATATGTTTTTTTGTATTTTTAAAGAATTTTTGTTTGTAGTCAAAGTGGTAATTTTTCATCCATATGGAAAAAAGTGGCGATCAATCATCCTGAGGAAGATTTAGTCAACCCTGGCTATGAACCAGATATGAAGTACAAAACACTAATTATCCTTCAATATCTATGGCCACACACTCAAAACTAGACATAGAAATTTGGTGATTTTTACTAATTTTTTCTCCCTCACTTCTGGTGATTGAAAAGTTTGAAATTCACTTCATTTTCGAATTTTCAATTTTTAATCTCTCTCGTTTTCTGTTTTTTTGGCCCAAATTTTGTCAATACAAAAAAGGCTGACTGCAGTCAATGATTCAGGATAGATGATCTATGCATTGTGGAACAAAACAAAATTATTGTATTCAATTCACAGAGCTATCCATGGTGGTTAGTTATGTTCTTATAACCAGTGTTTTTCTTTCCAATAATTTTGAGGTTTCAGATATTTGGCAAATTTCTCCAATGTTTTAGCAAAATTAGTTGATTTTGCACTTAGAAAAAAATTGTCCCAGAAAAACAACTCGCCCCAAGAAATGCAGCTCCATACATGCATCCACCTGGACCTATCTCGTGACCACTTATATTCCTCTATTTATCTACTTACTTATCATACTTTAAAAATAAGCATTCTCTATTTGCCTATCAGAAGTAGATCATAATATTTAAAAACAAGATTATGTACTTACCTATTATACTTAAAAGCAGGTAATAGTTAATAATTACAAACAATAATACCTAGGTAGTGCAAGGAGGGTCAATTAACAGTCTAAAAACTGCCAAAATTCCAAAAACAATTTCAAAACATCTTAAGAAATCGGGTGATTTCTATACATGGTTCAAGTAGGTAGCCAAAAATATATAACTTTGGACATTTAGGTTTCTTTTTCCTTTCATATTTTTGCTAATTTAGCCAAATTTGACTAAATTGGCTTGTGAACTACATCCACCTCAACTACATCACAAAATTGAAAATAAAAAAACAAACACCAGTGGTCTATAGGATATGATACACCAAGTCCATTGTTGTTTATCCACAACTAAGTCAGAATACAGAATAGGTTTCCAATGGATGGTGCATTGCAAGGGGTGCTGCGTCACATAATCCCTTCTATGACAACCCTACTTGAAGGGGCAGTTGAAACTTTTCTCAACTAACTCTTGAAGCTTTTTCTTTTCTTGTTTTTGAAAACCTCTAAACTTTGTTGCTACAAAAATAGAGACTGGGTGAGGGAGAAGGCCAGTGATCCTTTTTTTCAATTTTCTGATGTTGCTTCATGGTTAGCAGCTGAAGAGGGATTTATCACTAAAAATGGAAATAGATATTTAGAACTTGTCTAAATAGTAAAAAAAACTAGTTAACTGATAAATGCTTCCAAACTAAAATCAGAGTCCAATTGTGGGGTAAACAAATTCCCAAAAAATTGAAATTTGACAATTTTTTTGATGGGGAATATTTTTTTTAATTTTTCTCATCTTCAAAAAAAACTTTGGACCAAAGAAAACGCTGAGAAGGGGTGATGAAAAGACATAGGGTGCTACCACAACTGGACCCAGTTAGACTAGGGCCCTAGAATGGTCCACAAGTCCACAATCCCTACCAAGGGCGCCTCCTCAAACATTGTGCGGTACATGAGGGACAACTGCTGGTGTGTGGAAGGGAGCCAGTTGAGACGGAAAAGGGCAGTGCATGGGTCCACCCAAGATTGGGTTCTCCCCATTCACCCCAGTTGCCTTGTCCAGAGTCCCTCCCTAGCTATTGAAGGTTGACTGGTTCTGGGAAAGAGATAACTCTAATAGGGCACTAGTTGAGATTTGAATACAACCCACTTTTGTAGTTTCTATTTTGAGGGGTTCAAGAGAGAAAACAACACCACCAACAACAATACCCAATAACTTATGTGATGAGGATCTGGAACTCTTCCCGAAAGACCATCGAGTACAAGGATCCAAGGATTGAACTGGCTATTGTCAGCTACCAGTTTTTATTAGCTGTTAATAATCCGCGATCCAATTCACAGACTTTTTCTTACTGTTAAAATATTGCTTGGAAGCATTTTTATTGGGCCCTACCCCAAGCCTCATAGTCTGGGGCAAATGCCAACTTTGCCAATATTAATTTAATTTTGGCAACTTTCTTTGGGTAATTTTGGCAAAATTGGCAGTGTGTGTATTTTAACGTCAGAAAGTGAATTTCAAGGGTTGCCGCCATTGTTTGCAGCGTTTTGAGGTTTGGAAATTCAATGGGCACACAGAGTGCAAAGCCTATTTGTCATTTGTAGCCAAAAAGCTTGTTAGAGGATGGCTATTGCTTGCACTGATCATCTTGAAGAACTCTCAATATTATATTCCTAAGTATATATTGAAAGCCAAAACTGAAATTCAAGTGCAATGCTTTTTCCTTGGCATTTATGTATGTATGTATGTATGTATGTGTTGCTTCTTCATTAATCTCCGAACTAGAACTACAGAAAAACATTCAAATGCAATCAGCACTTTTGATGAACCACATGCCTTCATAAAATACCAAACCAGCTCAGATCAAACTTTTAAATCATAACTATTGCTACCAGTAAGTGTTACACCAATACCTAGATTTATACCTAGATTGGCATTTAATCTGCAAAATTTCTTGATCTACAGGACCTGACTTCAAGATATCTAGGCCTGTTTGGTCTGTCTAAAATATGATACATGCCCAACATTGATAAATACCTGTAGAGAAAGTTTGCCGACATGGCATTCATTGATTGGCTCTAAGAACGTTTAGCTACAGCGTGTAGGTATGGCAGTTCTTAAGCGGCTAGCCGCTAAGTCATAAACTCAGACATAAAGATAACCACTTAATTTTGGCAACTTTGAGTTTTTATTTTTGGCAAATTTGGCATCTAAAAATAGAATGCCAAATTTTATGAGGCCTGCCCTACCCCATAGCGATACGGACTATCGCATTGGGTTCAACTTATTTTATTAAAACTGGTTTCACATTAGATGAACCATTTTTTTTTTATGAAAGTGTTTAGACTATTTAGATTGGAATAGATTTTTTTGGTGTTTAGAATGTGAACATGTTATTTGATGTAATTAGAATATTATTTATGCAATTATTTAGTAGTTGAGTTTGATAATTTATTTGGTAGTTGTATTTCATAATGATTTGGTCATAATTTTAATTATGTGCATTGATCCACATATAATAATTCATGTGAAAAATCATGAAAATCTTTTATCAAGTAATATGCATTGATTTACACACAATAATTCATATGAAAAGTTTTTGTCATTTTATTGTGCATGTGAATTCACATGGAGAGCCATAGGAAGTCATGTGATGTGGAAATTTTAATAAATTTATTGTTTATTTTTTTTTATTAATGTATAAATGGATGTTTGTGACCTTTGGGAACATTTTCATTTTATGCAAATAAGTTGTTATATGAATGTAAAATTATGAAAGCATTGATATTTTAATTTTGAAAGGTTTCGACATAATTTGTGTGTGAATTCCATGGTAGGATAATGATGTGGCATATTAATTATACATAGAAATGTGAAAAAATATTTATGCAAATAAGAACATAATTTTTCATAACTATGTAATATATGTACATAGTTTTGATCCTAAACCCGCTTATGATTGATAGAAATTTTAATATTTGATTTAACTTATGTTTTCAAGGAGGAACTAAAAAGTGATTGCATCAACTCCCCTTGTCACCTTATTCTTTCCTTTTCATTTCTCTAAGTCGGTTAATCGAATAAACATAGAAAAATATTTATCAGCAAAGCAATCATGCTTACTCTGTTATTTATTTGCCTAAGAATTCATTTCACTTTTTTAAAAATTTGACACATGTTGTCATTTTTTTTCATTTTCTCAAAAAAAAAAAAAAGGTCATTATTATTTCTCTGCTCTAACACTATTGGCAACCACCTCAATGGCTTTCTTTTCTTTTTTTTAATCCTAAAAAAGACACTTCCAGTACAATTACTAGAAAATACAGCCTTAATCCCCAAAAAGAAATGGAGGAGGTACAATGCACAATCATGGATGATGATGATATTCTAGCCCATCCTTTACTCCGAAAAACAAGGTGTATAATTTTCTTGGATCATGTAAGATTGCAGTCAGCCATGGAACTCTAGGCATCTCGGCTTTTGACTTGGATACTGGATTCAAATATATACATTCATTCTATCCTCACACGGCCCTTCATTCACGGTTTGCTTGCACCAGCAGGATCTGACAGCAGCGTCCAGAGTGAAGCAACACCCACCACTGCATCAGCATGCAGGAAAGATGGTTTGCAGTCAGGAAATTTACATGTTTTCATTGCATTCGTCGGACGACCATGGGAGTTACCTACAGACATACATACATACTACCAGTGTTGGCAGTGGGTCCTGGGTCTTTGTGAAATAATGTTCTGTCTCACACAGGGTATCATCAAATAATTGAGTTTTAAAAGTCTTGAGAAATATTTGAAATTTTACCTTGAGATTTTCCATGGTTTGGATTCTTGTGCTTAGCAGCTAATTTTTAGTGCGTAGCTAATAATTTTTAGGGGGAAAGTATATCAATGTTAGTTATCACTTAATATCATGTGTGAAGTGTGAACCTATTGAAATAATGCTTAAAAATTTAATGATAACTTGCAATATTAGAAATTGTGATATCGTGATTTGTGATACTTTGTTGATTTTCAGGTGATGTTATTTGGAAGCCCTTAACACCAAGTCTGGTCATACCATTACATCACCGACTTATTACTTTGGTATGATACTTATGAAGTTACATTGATAGTTTACCTCTGTAGGTGAAGGGCGAAGTAACAGAGTTTACAGTTGAGTCATAAAGGTTTTCAATGGATGGTGCCCTGAAGAGTGCTAGGTCGATTGATCTGTGCATGCATCATTTGTGCAAGTGAATTATTATTCTTCTTCAATTCTGTCACAATCATATTTTTTTTCTGAATCCATCTGAGAGCACCCAGAAAAATCCTTGACTTTTCCCTATGCAAAGACAAAATGATTGGTTTGACAAATGGGGCAAAACATTCTCTGCTTTAACAATGAATTTTAAAATGACAAATTTGAAATATTGGTCGTCTCATGAGCCCACCATCATCACACCTGATTTTCCAAGACTTTGAAGAGAAAACCATTTTACATAGGAGTTTCTTTTTTTCCTTAGTTGTTTTTGCATAGAAAAAATCAATGTCAAAACAGACTATCTGTGACATTCTCTTTGGATGTCCCAAAAGCAGAGTTACCATGTGGAAAAAAAAAAATGACCAAATGTAATCTAATCTCAAGTTCATAATGTTCAACCAGGATTTTGTTGTTCTATGTTGTGAGATTCATCATTGAAGCGTGGTGTTCAAGTTGAAATTACACTGATTGGTTACATCAACCTTCTCTTGGCACCTTGTGATTTGGGTTACTGATGATCCATGCCTTGTGCTAGATAGACATAAAGACATTTCAATTTCACATTATGAATAGTGCACTTCCTGGCTTTATCTTCAGTATAGTGTTAGCAGTCCTTCTTTTTATACTGGTGAAACTTCGCTACAAAGCACTCATAGTTTAGCTCCTTCTCCTTTGTTAAAGAAAATTATAAGCAAAAACTAAATTAAATCACCTACATTTCACCCTGGGATTTGTTGAAGGTTCCAATAAGTAGCCAGAAATTTAAAAGGATTCATTGAATCTGTATACTTTTTACTGGTTCATAGCCAGATATGGCTAAATTTTCCTAGGGATGATCCCCACATTTGCTGCATCCTTTTATTGATGATCACCACTTTGGCTTCGTCACAAAACTCCTTAAAAAAACACTGATTGTTAGTATCTAATGTGTATGTTTTGCTTGTTGTTCTTCTTGTAGTTTTGGTTACTCATTATGTATTTACTAGCTTCATGCTTCTTATACTCTTTGATTCATGCACTAAACTGAATAGCTTTTACAATAAAAGCAACAAGGCTGCTGGTCCCAGCAGCTTTATGCAGAAGGCAAAGGAAGGTACAAAAGCTACCCATGAATTGAGAAGTCAAAATAGATTGAAAAATGGTTCATGAACATGGTTGTTGTTTCATGCAGCCTTCCCCTGAGTGCCAGCAGCCTTTTGTTTACTGGCCAAATTTCCCCAAATTTTAAAAGATAAAAAATTGAATTTGAAGTTAGTTTTGGTGTTTTCAATGCTCAGAAAAAAAAAGGGAAAATTGGCCTAACTGCTATATTTGCTTCCAGTGAGCACCAGAAATATAGCACCAGATTTGGCTAAATCTTCTGAGACATGGTGGTCGCTTTTTATACATTTTCCTATGGGCAATTGCCATTTAAATTGCATAAAAAATTTGCCTTGTAAAACCACCATTGGAAGACCATGCAAACAACATCAAATCATGCAAGCCAACTTTTATTTAGGATGATGCTAAACAACCTTTCAAACTTTTCAGGTGTTTAGATCAGCACCTGCCATGGCTTCACTTGATTCTGGCACAAGGTTTGAATGTTATTGATGCTGAAATTTGGTAAAACAAAATCAGACGACTGCAGCATCCCAGCAGAAGGAACTAGGATATTGGTAGGTACTCGGTCTATCTTTTGAACAATTATGGGTTCAAACCATTGAGCAATTGCAAGACAACAAGTGTGAAAATAGAGATCATGGGTTCAAAACTGGTGAGCAATTGCAAGACAACAAGTGTGAAAATGGACATCATGGGTTCCAAACTAGTAAGCAATTTCAAGACAACAGGTGTGAAAATGGACATCATGAATTGCATGACAGTGCAGGACACCGTCCATCACCACCCCGCAAAGTTTGTGAGGGGGTGTTTAATGTTCCACAACTTTATGAACACAAAGGTGCAAGTCTTTAAATTTCTGTGTATACCTACCACTATTTCTCATGTTTCATAGATTATTCTGCATGAGCATCAGACAAGTTCCAAGTCCACCATGTCAAAACTTTATGTGTAGTAACCATAAGATCTACAGTATTTCCTAACAGTTAGCAGACAGTAACATCATAGAAAAGCTTGAGTATGAATTGGCCAGACAATGTGAACTGGCACCTTCACTGGTACTTTCACCTTCTTGAGTGAGGCCTCTTACAAATGGTTGTATTTGCCCAGAGGAAATCATGAATTTGGAGTGAGTGACTTTGATTTAGGGCGACTTTAGACGAGGGTCCTAGGTCCAGGGACCAATGAATTCAAGTATTCTTATTGGTCAAAGGGTCCAAGACCAAACAGTAGCAAATGGAGGCTAAAATTGCATGGCACCTGTTTTGAAGGGAAAATCAACCAGTTCAGACCAAAAAACTGTGCTAAAAGGAGAGCTCCTGATTTGAAGAACCAAGAATGAGGCTACGGACCAAGGTACAGTCCAACTCAAGGATTCAATCTGCTTCAAATCAGTCCAAATTTGTTCCTAGGAAATTGGACCCTGGACCCTTAGCCTCACATTCTACTATCAAAGTAATTTGTTTGTTTTGTTTCTCTCGTATTGAGATCTCCCAAACAAAACTGCCTCTCATATCACTCATGGTACTTGGAATGCTCTCCGTGAGTAGGGGTGCACCGACATACATGATTTTGTTACTAATGTTCACTCTTGGTACTGTTGGAATGCCCTCTGTGAGTACAGATGCACCCAGGTGATTTTGTGTTAATAATGTTTAGATCAGTGTTGGTCGGTTGTTGAGAAAACATTTGATTATCAAATAAGGTTATTAATAACTTACTTAATAATTATTGAATTTGTTTGTACCATATACACAACCTACCCATCTAGTAGATAACATCCAATAAACCGACAAGACGTTTATGGACTGAATCGCTTGTTTTTTGTGACTAACAAATTGTGATTTGAATGTGTATAATCACATTTCATACAAACTCTCACAAAATTGAAACTAAATGAAGAAAACTTTATAAAATAGCTTTTTTACCTTTGAATAAAGTTGTCAATTGTTTAAATTTTTTACATGGCTCTACTATGCATTATTAGAATTGAAAAAGGTTGTGATTTATGCCTTGTGTATTTTGACAATTAGATTTTTTATTTTTCTTTCTTGGCAAGCTTGCATATTTTCTGCTTGTTTGCAAAAGAAATTTGTTATCTATTTCTTCTTCTTTTTCAATTGGATCATTGTTATTAGTTTGCACAATTTGAACACAAAACAACACTAACATTGACAAAGGAAATTACAATTTACAAAATCCTAATGTTTGTCCTCATCCTCTTTATAATCATATTTACTATTAAAAAATTTGTAAATGTTTTGTGCTACTAAAGACTATTCTTTGCAAAAAGTTTTGTATGTTGCTTCTACATGTCCATTCTAGTCATATGGTCTAGACCATTCCAAAAACAATTGAAAAATAATTATTTCATTTTCAAACCTAACTATTTCATAACTACTTCCTTTTCTTATTAACTTTCAGAATAACTACTTCCCACCTTTCCTAATAATTACCTCCATTTTATAACTATCTCACTCCTTTTTCCTATCCACCAACATGGACATTAATTAACATGTCCATGGAATGTATATTAATTAAAAAATAAACTTGACATTGACATGATATATGAAAATATTAAAAAATTCAATATAGTTGATCGTCATTAGTAGTGCACAGCAATGTGGAGCTCAAATGTTTTGTGCTACCAATGATTATGATAGTGACTCAAAAAATTGATGTTTCTTATTGAAACAGATGACTACCAAAAAACGTGTGACAAAATCAAAACTGTGACCAAGAAAGATGTGATTATAAAACAGATTTACTGTACTTAGAATATCAGATTTTTCATCTTGGTATGTTATCAACCCTAAACCTTGTTATGACACATAGTTACACCACCATATATCCCAAGGCTAGAATAGAAATCCTTCAAATTTTTGAAAAAATGCTTGGGTATGTGCTCCTTTTCATATTATTGCAGGATTGCACATTCACATTCCTTGAGGAGACATTTGGTGATTTGAAATGTGGCATTTATCATTTGTTTAAACAAGCTGTGATTATATTTTTCTCGATCAGATCTTCTCTTGTTGATATATGAGCATTGGGCCTATAATGTTTGCATTATTAGTGTGCTTTGTATTGGCATCATGGACATTTCTGTATGGATTTAATAGTTAGCCAATAGTTGTTAGAAAAGATGTCCCAGGACGGCCCAGAGGTCCTTCTCGGCATCCCTAGCAATAGTATTATGTTTTATATGTATATGTTGACATCCAAGATGAAATATTGAATACCATATCAAGGACACTGGTTTTGACTAGGGTTGTCTAGTTCATTGGTTCCAAGAGAACCTTGGGTCCTGGTTCCAACTTTTACTTTGAAAGAATCCCCCCTTTCAGTTAAGAAACTTGTCATGTTCCAAAAGTAACAACTGCATGCTTCAGGCCACCCATCCACACCCCTCCCCCCGCCATGATACAACTCTAGGGTTGAGCCCAAGAATTTGGTGCCAAAATAGTGATATCTAGACATTGACTTTTTGGGCTTGGGTTTAAGTGTAAAGCCAACGAGAATGTTCCATTTTAAGTTGGGCGCATTCTTGGACTCTAACATAAAGTTAGCCTTATATTGGGTATGAATATGTATAGCTCGCTAGGTACCTTGAACTTAGAAAATTGCAAAACCATGATAAGTCCCCCAACTACAACCATATTCTACATGAAGAGGGTAAGGTTTGACCTATACAGTCCATACCATGGTTCACATTGGGCTCAACCTATATATTGTATTAACACTAAACTCAACCAAAGTTGCCTAGTTATCAACAAGGGTCCTAGGGTAAGTTATTCATTACCCACTTGTGGGGTCTGAAATTAGTTAAGAACTAGACAGAGACCTTACTCGTTTGGTATACTTTCTCAAAATTTGATGAGACCTTTAAGAATGAAATATTGCTTCCATAAAAAGCAAAAACAATCTTGTACCCTTTCATGTTTTGTCCAACATGTTTTTGAATCCTTTAACATTAAGACCTTTGTGATGTCACTTTTCATGTGATTTACACTTTTCCAATTCTTAGCTACAGTTTGAACTCCGATTTTAACTTAATACCTTGTGTAAGATTTTTAAAAATTCACAAAGACCCTACCGCATTGGTTATGTAATAAAGAAAGGATGGACTTTAGGACCAGTATTGGCCAATTATTGAGAAAACACCTAATTATCAACCCATTCATTAATAACATAAACAATTATTGATTTTATTGAAAATTGAACCCACCTACTTAGTAGGAAAAATATTAAAAACTTAGACTTAGACACTTATGGGTTGATTCTTGAATTTTTAAATTTGATAACCTACCAAGATGTTTGGAACTTTCATCTCGGCAAGTTATCAATCTTGAAACCTTAAATTTTGGATAAACTACCTAGATTTCAATTGTTCATAGTTTGTTGGCCTTGCCTATCAAGGCAAGAATATTGTGTTTAGATTCATTATAGAGTATAGTAGCTTAAGGGATTTTGGCCTCTAGGTAACAGGTCTACTTTTATATGAGGACTTTTTGAAAGATGATATTTTGCTTGTGTTGAAACTTGAGATTAGTTATAGAGTTATAATATCTTGAAGGATTTTGGTTTCTTTTAGAGGATTTTTTGAAGATAATATTTTTGCATGGTGAAATATTTGAGTTTCCATAATTCTTTCTTTTGCCTTACAATACTTTTCAATGTAAATGGCAAGGCTATAGTGTGACACATCCCTTGTGTATAAGAGTTTGTGAACATAAGGTGACATAGGCAATTTGTGAACATTTGAAATCCTTTCAACATCATGTTGTTGCCCTTATATATATATATATAGTTTATTACCACAATCAATTATAACATCTAGCACTAGTATATCTTCCCTATATAGATATGCAGAAAAGAATTGGCAAATCAAATGAAGACTTCAAGATGTGAAGTACTGAAAGGAGTGTGGGCAAAGAAAGATGTGGATATATGAAATATGAAAAGCAAGCCAACCAGCATGTATTTCCAAGAGTACAACGAATGGTGATGGCCAGCACAAGAGAAAGGAGCTACCATGTGCGTGATAAGCACTATTCCCAAGGCAAAAACAAAACCAAGTAGTGAAGAAAGGAGCAGAGTGTTACCCATGAGGGCTATGAATTGAAAGCACCTCATGTTGGTGGATGGCAGGATGGCAATGTCAAAGGACACAACTATCAAATCAACAATTGAAACAATGGCAACAAAAATGGTGTGAACATTAAACATTGTTTGCAAAAGAAGATGGTCAATTCAAGACAAAATCAAGCACTAGAGGAGACAATGGTATTGCAATTTATTGAACAATAAAACATTGCCATTTAGGAGGGATACGAGTGGGAGGCTACAACAAGGATATGACGCAAGGTAGACAAATGATGGAATTCCAAAAATTGCATTGTTCTGTGATGGAATTCCTTGACCATGACAGCCAAAACCTCCAGGTTGATGCCATGTTCGCAAAGAGCGATCAAGATTGAGAGGGTCTAGTGATCAGGCCTGTCGTCATTACTAGTGAGCTTTTATAACAACAAGAAAGTTCTTATTTTTTTCTTCTCTAGGCTTGTTTAGGCCTTTACTTCCTAGGGGTTTTGGGTGTAGCCTTTTTTTGAATGGCTCCCTTTTTGCAACCCTCATTAGTTCAAAACACCCTTTGTCCTCATTGTTTTAGCCTTTACACTTTAAGCAACCTCTCGAGGCATGTCAAGAGTGCTCACCTTCTTAGTAGCCTCATTTCCCAAGTTAGCTAGGTTATTTTTTCTTTGCAAGTGTCTTCCCCTCCTATGCTTTTCTTAGTTCTATTCCTCTTACTTCTTGGGGTTGGCTTTGGGCTTAGTCTAACTTTGTTTTAAAGTTGTTTAAGTTTTGTTTGTTTCACAAGATCCCTCGAGCCATCCAGGATGAAATTAGATAAGCTTTCCGCTTACCCCTTAACAAAATTGTTCAAAACTCAACAAATGAGTTAACATGTTTCATTTCTTATTGTTGCCACATTGGTGGTTGTGCTATATTCAAAAAGGTTGTTCAAATCAATAAAAGGTTTTTACTCACTTCAAGAGGTTTATGGTGAATGATTGGTCTTCTCTTTAGGAAAAGTCTTCATGTGCTTCATGTGCGCCCTATTCCCACCACTCATAAGAAGATTCTTTGACTATTTGTCTTCACCAATGTCTAACTTTAAAGAAAGTCGATGAATATAATCGCATTACTAAAACTCTCCAGCCCATGACGCTAACTATTCCTTCAGATGGCACTATTGTTGTCTTGTTGTCTCCTTCAAACCTTGTCCTTCCACTTATTTTACTATCAACTTGAACACAAATTTGTCTTAAATGGGATTCTGTTTGCCCAAACCTTAACCACCTCTCCCCATTTGTTTTTGGGTGACCTTTCTAGGATGGTATATGAGCATCTCTCGAGATGTTTCATACCAAAGGACTCATCTTCAAAGTTTTTGAAATTATTCTAGGTTGTTACTACTTTTGCTCATGGGGATATCTTTAGGTTGGTGGCCTTAGTGCTGGGGGTTAACAAATTGTTGACAATGGCAAAAGACATTGTTAGTCTTCAACCTATTATTGTTAGCGAGGTGTTTTTCGACTTATTAGTTGTTCCATTATCTTACAACTTTAGGGGTTGTTTCAAAAACACCTATCTCCCACCATTTTGGAATATTAACCTTCGGAGGTTGTGAAGCCATCTCTTTTGGCATCCAAACCTTCTTTCACCTACACCTTAATTGGACCATGTTGCAAGTTGACATTGAAAACACTTTTAATAACATTCTTTGAGTTGTTATTTTTAGATAGTTATGTGATGTCGAAGGGTTTTTGCTAAGCATTCTTACCTTTACTAGGTTGTTTTATGGGGCTCATTCTTCTCTTTATTACCAGCATGGGCGGCATGTGGAGAAGGTCCCCATTATTTATTCATCTCTAACCACAAAGCAAGGTGACCTTTTAGGAGGTCCTCTATTTGCTTTAGCCCACTATTGAACTTTCTTAAAGACCATTGCACGGGCCCCAGTTGCATCTTTCCATCCCTAGCAAATGATACCCACACCATGGGGCCTTTGAATGAAATTACTTGTGCTTTTGATTACCTTTCGACCCAATTAGCCTTAGTTGGGCTTAAGGTCAAGGTGTTGAAATGAAAGCTTTGGAGTCCATCAAGGATCTCCAAGCATAGTGACGCACTCCCAAGTCACGGGGTGAAACCCACTTGAGGGTCTCACAAAGTCAAATTGCGGAAGTTGAAACTTGGAGGCATGCTCTCGACTTCCAACTCTAGAAAGGGGTAGAGGGTCAAGTTAGGAGCCCAGGGATTAGACTAGGAAGAGGTATTAGTTGATCAAGCTTGAATCTGCATCAAAACAAACCACCCAAGTGGTTAGATCACTTTCCGAGACACCCTTTGCTGTTAGGACAAGCCACGGGCACTTCGGACCACAAGACTCACCACGGCCCGGACTCGGGGGAAGCCACCACCTTCCCCCATATAGTATACTCTGCAACGCCCCGCTAAGGCTACATCCAAAAGGCTCTTTTTCTCGGGACTCCCAAGTTGGAGTCCCGAAATCCACCCAAGTGTCCCGGTTTCGGACTCCCGGGACTTTGAGAGGTCATAGCTCCTCGCCCTGACCTCCGATAGTAACAAAGTTTTAAACAAAGTTGTAGCCCTTGTCGAGATCTTTCCAACGACGTATCGCACTCCCGAATCGGACATTGGGAACTGGTCGATTCCCGACTTTTAGTGGTCGGGAGTCAAACTGCCAGTTTGACTCCCGGCCCTTCTTTTGCCCATAACTTGGGCGACAGATGTCTAAATGACCAACGCAAGGCCATTTTCAATATTTACGCTTCAAAACCTTTTCAATGACACCAAGAACACCCAATGCAAGGTGTTTTGGGTCCTGTTGTCGAGCTCTAAACATTCTGGAGTCCCGGACGACTCCAAATCCCCAACTTTTCCAAGCGTTGGGTTTCACCCCCACAATTGGCCAATTTAGGGTTGTGACACTCTCCCCCACTAAAAGAAAGAGGTGAATGTCCTCATTGACACTTAGAATTTTCACCAACATAATTGCAATTACTTTCTTTTGGATCCTTGGCCATTTTTGCCAACTTTGTGGCTAGACCTTGTCTCAAGCTAACTTAGGCGTCCCTAAGTTTCCAACACTTTCTTGACAAATCCACGAGAGTCCTCTCTGGGACCCTCTCCCTTTGCTTCGTCAAAAGACTAAACTAACTTAATTGACGAAGATCCTCATTTGGGAGGAACTTTTTCATTCTTCCCCTCATGAGGAACTTAAGTCAAGTCTACTCTTGACGTAAGCTACTTGACATGACTCCTTTCCCTATCCCGTGCCTTGGTCACAACAACCAAGCCTTAACAAAAGGTTTGTTTATCAAGGTACGAAAAGCAACACCTAGGTTTGCCAAACCCAAGTCCCAAACTACACTTAAAGTATGTGAGTGGGGTCATGACTTCCCGCGTTGGCCACACTACCAACCAACCCTTCGGGATGCACTTAAGGCATGTGCATGTCCCTGCAAGCTCACCTTGCTTGCCTCCTCTTTCAGGGTCAAGTTTCCTTAACCCCAAAGTAGGAGTCCGATTTTGATTTGAGCCTACGCAAGAAAGTTCCATTTGTCCAATGCCATTTGACAACTCTATTCGCCTTATACAAATTTCCCTTCACATGATATAATCTCTTGAAAGTTTATAGCCTTTATTTCACTTACAACTTGATGTGATACATTTTATGTGGCACTCTGCCCCACTAAAAGAAAGGTGATATCCTCATCACGTTCTACGTCTCTTCTTTGTCGGTCTCGCGTGGAATTTTTCTATGGCTTTTTGGGCATGCTCCATGTTGGATTCATTCACCCAAAAGGCCTCTATCGCATGGTATCCTTTCCACTTGACTAAGTACTCCCGCTCTCGCCCTCTAAGTTGCCTTGACTTAAGCACGGCCTCCACCTCAAACTCCGGTTCATTATGAACCAAGTCGGGTGAGGGCGTTGAATTGTTTTCACGATTAGGCCTTGAGGCATCACGGGAGACTGGCTTCAAAAGAGAGACGTGAAATGTGGGATGAACTCTAAGGTTTTCCGAAAGTTCTAACTTATAAGTGTCGAAAATTTTATTTTCCAACACTTTGAATGGACCCGCATATGGGCCCATGAACTTATGACTGAAACCTTCGGGCAACCTGAAGTTCTTGATGTTCAACCACACTTCGTCTCCCACTTGGAATTTCATCTCTCGTCGGGACTTGTCCGCAAAATCCTTGTATCTTTTGTGCGCCTTTTCCAAGTTGGCTTTTGCCAACTCCCACAAGCGCTTTCTCTCTTCGTCAAGTTGTGTGACCATTGGCACCTCATCACTTGCATCACTCGAGAAATGTCCTTGTGTTGCCCAAGTCATGGGCACAATTGATGACTTGCCCGTCACCATTTGAAATGGGGTGGACCCGGTTGCGGAGTGTTCCGAGTTATTGTAAGAAAACTTGGCTAACTCCAAGTGGTCCACCCAATCTTGTTGATCCGCCGCCACATAATTCCTCAAGAATTGTTGGATCACCAAGTTGACCCTCTCGGTTTGTCCATCGGTTTGGGGGCGGAAAAAAATGCTCATCTTGAACTCCGACCCTATCGCTTCCACAAGGCCCACCAAAACTTACTTGTAAACTTGGGGTCGCCATCCGACACTATGTCTTTTGGAAGACCATGGTGTTTGAAGATGTGGGAGAAGAACAACCTCCCCGTCTCTTGAGCCGTGGCTTCATCCTTTGTGGGAATGAAGTGTGCCATCTTGCTAAATCGATCCACCACAACCATGATGGCATCAAATCCCTTTGAAAAGGGCAAACTTACCATGAAATCCATTGACACACTTTCCCACGGCCCCTCGGGAATTGGCAAAGGTTGCAACAAACCCGCTTGCTTCTTGTTGAAGGTCCGGTTTTGTTGACAAGTTAAACAAGTCTTCACGTACTCCTTCGCACAATCCTTCAAGTTGGGCCAATAGTAAGACTTCTTTAGGAATGTTGTGGTGCGCTTTGCACCACCATGGCCCGCAAGCGGTCCATCATGACATTCTTTCAAAAGTGTGTCCCCTTATCTTCCCTTCCGGCACATAGAGTCGATTTTGCTTGTACCACAATAACCCATTTCTCAAATGGAAGTGGGATTTGGCTCCATTTTGGATGCTTTGCCTTGTCTCCTTGGCAAAAGCATCCCGGCGGCTCGCTAGTCTAACTTCCTTTTGAAGTTCCGACTCTCCAACATACATCACTCTAAGTTGGTGTTTCCGGCTCAAGGCATCGGGGACTATGTTCTCCTTTCCCGGCTTGTGCCGGATGTCCACATTGAACAAGGCTAATGTGTCTTGCCACCTTACTTGTTTCGATGACAACTTGGGTTGAGTTGCGAAGTACTTCAAGGTCACATTGTCGGTCCACACCACTACGTCTTTGGAGCCTATGTAATGGCCCCAAGTCTTGAGACAATGTATGACCGCCCACATCTCTTTCTCGCGTGTTGGCCACCTTCGCTCCGTTTCACCCAACTTCTTGCTTTCAAAGGCCACCGGTCTTCCCTCTTGCACCAAGACACCCCAATTGCAAAATCGGAGGCGTCGGAATGGATTTCAAACTCCTTATCAAAGTCGGGCAACTTCAACACCGGCGCCTTCACCAAAATGCCCTTCAACGTTCCAAAGGCTTCGTCGCATGCTTCTGCCCATTCATAGGTGACGGCGGATTTCTTCAAAAGGTTTGTCAAAGGCGCCGCTATCTTTGCAAAGTTCTTGATGAACTTGCGATAGTATGAGGCCAATCCTAGGAAGGACCTCAAGGCGGGAACCGACTTGGGCGGCTCCCATTCCAAAATTGTCTTAACCTTGTGATCATCCATCATCAAGCCCTCTTGAGTTATCCTATGTCCCAAAAAGTTTACTTCCGTCACCCCAAATTCGCATTTCTCGAGCTTGGCATACAACTTATTTTCCCTTAACCTTTGGAACACCTTACGAAGGTGCTCCGCATGCTCCTCCAAGGAGCTACTATAAATCAAAATGTCGTCTATGTAGACGACCACAAAATCATCAAGCCATTCGTGGAATATGTCATTCATGATAGTGCAAAACGTGGCGGGTGCATTGGTGAGCCCGAAGGGCATCACCATGAACTCGTATGAGCCATACCTTGTCCGGCAAGCGGTCTTCTTTTCGTCCCCTTCCGCTATCCTTATTTGGTAATACCCGGAACGTAGATCAATTCTATTAAAAACCTTAGCTCCCGAGAGGCGGTCAAATAGATCATTGATGTGAGGTAAAGGATACCAATTTTTCACCGTTGCTTTGTTGAGTGCTCTATAATCAACACGCATCCTCAAAGTCCCATCCTTTTTGTGAATAAAAAGCACGGGTGCCCCATATGGCGACTTGCTTGGTTTGATGTACCCTTTTGCGAGGAGTTCTTCGAGTTGAACCTTTAACTCTTTCAACTTCTCATGGCTCATTCGATATGGGGCCTTGGCGGGAGGTTTCACTCCTGGCATCACTTCAATCGCATGATCAACCCGTCTTCTCGGGGGCAAGTCTTCGGGCAACTCGTCAGGCATCACATTCGGGAACTCTTCCAACACTCGCCTTATGCACTTGGCGGAAGTCACCAACTTGGTGACCTCCTTGGGCTCATACTCATCCAACACGCGCATGACACACATCATGCCAAAGCCTCCCACACATTCCTTCTTGAAAGTTTTTCCTACCATGAAGCGGATGGTTGGATCACTCACACAAGGCAACTCATGTGCCTTGACCCACACAATCCCACTTTTAGATGGGATTCTAATTATTCTATTGTGCCCTTCTATGAGCACATTGTTTTGGGTGATGAACTCCATTCCCAAAATGCATTCCATTCCACCCAAGGTGGAAACTAACAAGTTCACCTTTCCTTTCCAATTCCCCAATTGAAAGGCACTCCTTTTGCTTATAACGTAGTTGGATGGGGAACCCCATCCGCGAAATGCACCTCAATGGGTGCCTTGAGCTCCTCTAAGTGGAGCTCCATCCTTTCGGCGCTTTCTCAAGTTATGAAGTTGTGAGAAGCCCTTGTGTCCAAAAGACATAAAATATCTCGCTTAGAAATCTTCCCTTTCAAGAAGATGAGTCGGTTGCATTCCTTTTGAGCTAGAGTGGCATTGAGAGCAAGTACCTTTGAGCTCCAAACACCGGATTTGGACTTGGGGCAATCTTTGGAGTAATGCCCCACTTCATTGCAATTGAAGCATGCCCCCTTGGGCTTTGCTCCAAAATCTCCCTTGGGTTGGCTCCCCTTGGAGGGAGCCCTTTTCTTCACAAATCTCCCTTTTGGTTTGAACCCCGAGCTTTGGAATTTGGGCTTGTCCTTGCCCCCAACTCCATTCCCCCTCATGTCTTGGCTTCTTGTGAAGGACCTTGTTGTCCTTCTGAACCTGGATTTGTCACTCCGCCCCACATCCGAGAAGTTTTCCACTTTCGTGATGGCTTTGGATAATGAGGCGGGCCAACTCTCCTCAAGCTTCCGCTTGGCCCAAGCTGGAAGCCCCATCACGAATTGGCAGACAGGGTCCATCTCATGCATGTGTCGCACCTCGAGCATGGGTTCGGAATAAGCCCTCACGTATTGCCTCAAATTTTCATTTGGGGCATTCACAAGGTCACGAAGCTTGCACCTTGTAATGTAATCGGAGTTCCTCGGGATGAATTCCGCCTCAATGCAGTCCTTGAAAAATTCCCACGTATAACCATGGTTCCTCCCCTCCTCTTATCTCACCGTCCGCCACCATGTGGCGGCATAGCCTTTCAAGTAGGATTGGGCAAGCTCCACGGCGGAATGCTGTCCAACCTTGGCGCATGCAAGTAATCGTCCATTTCCGCAAACCAAGCATCCACAACCTTGCGGTCGCAGGCTCCATTAAAGTTCCTGGGTTTAACCGGTTGAAACCTTTCACACTTGGAGGCTCCCTCCCAATGTGGTGGTGATTAACCTAACGCGAAAGACAATGGCTTCGAGTGTCATTAGTCAACTATCAAGTGCAACTATGGAACTTAGTGCCATTATTAAAATCCACAAATATAAAGGACTTCATGAGGGGCACCACTTCATTTGAATGGCCATGGAGGTGCACAACGCACCTAGGCGTGATATGGATCATTTCATTAGGGAGTGTGCCCATCTTTTCCACAATAAACAATTGGGAGGTCATTTATCCTTCTCTTTTTGCATTTAATTTTTCAAGTAATGTGTTAATATTGCTTTTGAACGTGCTTTAACTTTGTTATAGAGAAAAAAATTGTGTTGGCAAGTGATGCTTGTTCTAGACCTCCCATTATTATTAGATTTCACAATTTGCATGCAGGTGACATTAGAGGGGCCATGGGTGAGATAGCTTCCTATCACGAAAGGGACTAGCTCTCTCCTTTTTTCTTTTATTCCTATGGGCTATTTGTCTTTTGGCCTTTCTTTGACCTTCCCTTTTTGTTTCCCTTGTGATGTTTCCAACCATCAATCTTTTATTTATTTATTTATTTCAATAGATATACATATATAATCTATGTGGTTCTTGACCATAAAGGGACATATAAATAGTTTGCGAACATTTGAAATCCCTTCAACAAGTTGATGTTGCCTTTTTATACATGAAAAAATAAATTACCACAATCAAATGTAACATTTGGCATTGGTATATTAATTACAATATTTTAGATCTTGTTTTAGTTTTCACTTTTTTATTTTGATAGAATCCTTGATGCATTTTAAATTTAGTCAAGTGGTATTAAAGATGAAAAACCTTGTTGATTCCTCATCTTGCACTAAATGCAATCATATGGCATCAATTTTTTACTTCCTCCATAAAAAGGGGCATTGAAATTATAATATGGGATTAGAATGGATTGAAATGAGCTGAAAAGGAAATCAATTTACATAACTTCAAAAAAGGCGATTTAAATAAATGTAAATTGGAACTAAATTAATGCACATATTAAGCCATGAGAAACACACATTTACATCAATGTTATTTCTTCAATTTCTTCATGGAATCAAGGTGGTGACACAGTGGTGAGCATCTTAATAGGTAGATTTTGACCTAATAAACAACATTATTTCAAGCAATTCTTAAAACTATAGCCACTAGGACTAAATTTGGTAACACCTTCCCCAAAAAATAATTTCCCCTTGCTTTTAGATTGAAATTTTAACATTTTAAATTTGTGACAAAATATTTTGTTTTCAAAAACTTATTGTGCCATTCAACAAATTTTCACCCCAAAAATGATTGACTTATATGACTTACCATGACCTAAATTTGAGGAATCATCATCAAGCTCCTCCCTATATTATATTATGTTAGATGGTGATGGGATTACATTGAAATGGCAACAATTCTTAAGATTCCCAACTAGGAATCTGAATTTTTTTTGAAATTGTCAAGTTATGAATCTTGTTGCTTTGTGGATTCATAATTTTCATATATGAATTCAATTTAAAAATTCTCCTAAACAAAGTTTTATCCTTCAAAAAGACTTTTCCAATGCTAGATCACATTGTTGTTTCAATCAAAGGTATTTTTGTTTCTTCTCTCAAATGATTCAATAATCAAAAAGTTAACTTGTCAATTTGATTCCCAATAATTTTTTCACCATAACTTGTGTTTAAAATCTTTGGGATTTTTTCAACGATGTCAAGAAAACTTAATGTGAAAAAAACAAGACTTCAATTCTATATGTCATTCCTAAAACATCATAGTGGTTTTAGGTGGTAGCCTCCTTTAAAAGATTGCATGCAATATATTTGTATCCTCATGGAATACATTCATAATTGTGTAACAAATTTATTCTTGAAAATAAGGCCATCAATAAAAACCCCCTAAAATCTACCCTACACAAAGAGTATAACCATTGTTTTCAAGGAAAATATTTTAGAACCAACACTTCGAAATAGATGGTTATTACACACCAAAAAAACCAGGTAAATTTGTTATTGGGCTATAATCACTTTTATAATGAAATTGACAATTAATTCTATTTTTTGAAAATTGATATTGATACCCGATGTAATCCAAACAACCAGCATTTTTTTGCTTGCTATATATAGCCAAAATGCAATATTAGAAACTGAAAGTGCTACTACAATCAAGAGCTTTTTGAAAATTTCAATAGCCAGAATTCAATCAAAATTTAAGAAAAATCTCCAGATTTTTATGCATGGTTCAAGTAGGTAACCAAAAATATAGAAGGATGTTTTTAAAAAATTATTTTCATATTTAGATTGTAGCCAAATCTGGCTATATCTTCCTGTGTATCATTACCACTTTGGCTATAACACAAAATTGCACCGCCCCCAAAGAAAATAAAAACACACACACACACACACCAATTCAAACACTAGTTTTGTTTTTCAGAGAGAGGAGCCTAAGACCATTATTATTTCCCAAGATCCAGTACACCATACATTTTCACCTACACAAAACAAGGATGGGGTCCACAATGTTCAATGGTGAAGTCAAATAATTTTACAAAGCTTATGATTGCCCACAACAACACATTCATGTACATCAATATAAGCATGGAAAAATGCATTGAATGGACCCTACAAATTTTTTGTTATGAGTAGTACAATTTTAACTGCCTGCATGCTAGACTTTCTTTTTTTTGTATGTAGCCTAAAAAAGCTGCTAATTTCAGTTTTTTTTATCACCACATTTGGCTTTGTACTCTGCTATGTCAAATGCAACTACTAGGGCTAAATTTTTTTTTAATTAAAAAAATTTAAAAAAACAATTTCCCTTGCAACTTTGCCTTTTTTTTCTGTCACATGTAAGATCAGCTCCACACCCAAAAATGTAAACAACGCCTTTATGTTAAAATAGAATATTGTTTAATGATCACTGTCCTCACCCTCCACAAACGTCATAATAAGTTCCTTTACACAGTCAAAGACCATTTTCATGTCTTTACATCTGGACGAGTAATAGTCACTGTCCAAATCCATAGTAGAAAAAAGCTTGTAAAGGGGTTAAAATGATCACTGCAAAATCAACATCAATACAGGAGTGCAGCAGGATTTACGCTTCCTCGCTGCAAGATTTAATCAAAAGGGGTGTTGGCAGGTGTGGGTGTGGAGATGCCCTAAACTACCACTTGACTTATTTCAGTTTCAGAAAATGGATCCTTTTTTTCTTTCTTGTTTTTTGCCTTTTTTCCAATTTTATCACATGGAAAAAGCCTTGGGTGGCAATCCAATGTCATCATGTATGTACAAAACATGCATGGAGCCTGGTGAGAGTGAGAGTAACTTGTGCTCCCCATTCATTGCTTCACATACCAAGTGGAATTATTAAGGAAAAACCCATAATATTAGATTTTGAAAACCAAACCCCATCGGGTATTAGAATGGTTATATATATACATACCAGACTGGTATCAACATTTTATAAACCTGCCCCAAACCTGAACCTGGGCAGTTCTTTAGTTATTATTTTTTCAGATTTCCAGTCTGGGTTTTTCTTCAATGATTAAATACCCACCCAAGATTGCACCAAACCCTCACCAGTTAACTAAAATGGGACCGAAAACCCTGGCTGTTATTCGGGTGGGTATTTGTTTAAGAACCTTGACAAATATCTGGCTTCACAAGCCACCAGATATTTGACTCTTTGTAGTCAAATAGGCTCAAATAATCATCAACAAGGGATGTGTCACACTTTGGCCTTGCCATTTACATTAAAAAAGTATCTTGAAAGGCAAAAGAAGAATTATGGAAACTCAAATATTTCACCATGCAAAAAATATAATCCTCAAAAATAACCTCCAAAAGAAACCAAAATCCTTCATGATATTATAACTCTATAACTAATCTCAAGTTTTCCAACACTAGCCAAAATATCATCTTTCAAAAATCCTCATATAAAAATAGACCTATTATTATTACCTAGGGGCCAAAACCCATTAAGCTACTATACTCTTTAATGAATCTGAACACAATATCCTTGCCTTGGTAGGCAAAGCCAACAAACTTGCCATCATATTGCCCTGGGAAAAGAATAGAAATAAAATTCTACCATTACAATTGGCAATTAGAGAGGTATTGATTCAGCCCAGTTGACATTTTACAATTATTCAGGATCAGAGGTAGAATAGCATATTTGAAGTTCATATGTAACAACAAAAAATATCCCTTTTTGTGAAATTTAACTGAACACACTTGCAAACCCACATTTTAACTTAGTTTGAACTCTAAACCTCTCGGAATTATTTTATTGGCCTTGTCTACCAAGGCAAGAAGGATATTGTGTTTAGATTCATTATAGAGTATAGTAGTTTAAGGGGTTTTTATAGGCCCCTAGGTAATAGGTCTATTTTTACATGAGGATTTTTGAAAGATGATATTTTGGCTTGTGTTGAAACTTGAGATTAGTTATAATAGAGTTATAATATCTTGAAGGATTTTGGTTAGTTTAGAGGATTTCTTTTAAGATTATATTTTTGCATGGTGAAATATTTGAATTTCCATAATTCCTGTTTTGCCTTAAGATACTTTTTAATGTAAATGGCAAGGCCACAGTGTGACACACCCCTTGTTCTTTTTGTGTCATGACCTTTGATTGGGTGTGAAGTCCTTTGTATTGTTTCGTGTCACAACCTTTGATTGGGTGTCAAGACCTTGGTATTGTTTTGTGTCATGACCTTTGATGATGCGGCATCCTTGACACCGACACTAAATCTTGATTTTCAACTACAAATGTTTTTGGTCCTCCTTGTAATGAGTTGTTTTGCATTGTGTGCAATATAATTGGGCATAGTACTAAGAGTAAAATATTCATGTGTACCATTATGTGCTCAATTGTCAGCAATTGCAATGAGGAGCAAATATCTGATTTGATTTCTATACTCAATGTCAATTGCAGAATCTAATTTAGAACTTGCGCCAACCCTTTAACAATCGGAATTTTTGTCAGACCAATAAGGTAGAATCCAGACTCTGGAGGTGCCAACAACCGTTGAAATAAGCAATTTTGACTAGAACAAACCACAAAGTTCCTTTAAATTTTGCATGCACCTATTTCTCCTCATTTGGCCAGGAAAAAAAAATGTTTGAGCACTTTGAATTCCTTTGACTCCAAGATAGGGATGTCAATTGTCTATTTAATTCACTTATGAGTATTCATACCTACATTGTGTACACAAGCAATTTTACCTGAATACACTCGGGTAAATTGTGGTTCACACATACCCTTTCTAGATTGTAAAATTGGAATGCACCCATGTTGGGTTTCTAGTTTTTACCTAGCCAATTTGTAAAGATCCATAGAAGAACCCACCACCCACCCCCCCCCTCCCCCCCCCCTTTCATGCAATTTCATGTTTAAAATTGAAGTGATTCCTTTGATCTTTGTTGTTTCTATGGATTCCTGTTCCATATACACTCCCCATGCACCATATCCAAGGCTTGCCAAAATTCCTTGGAAGCACCTTACTAGGCACAATGGCCAACACCCGGCATGTTCCATAATACATAACAAAGTGCACAAGTAATGTGCATGGCTATTATACATTGAACCATTACTTCACTCAAGATAACTAAAAAAAGAAATTCAAACCACCAAATCCAGCAATCTCATTGATTTGGAAAAAAATCATCACATGTACATACAACCTTAGTCTGCTGATCATTGAAAATAATGGTCCCTTTCTATCTACCATTTCCATTGATCCTCTTAAAATTCTCACAAACCTACCAGACCCTATTACACATTTAATTATTAGTTCACTCAAGATCATTTTTAAAAAACATTTAAACTCGCTAAATCCAACAATTTCATTGGCCATAACATTTTTTCTTCACTCCTACACACAAGTCTATTCAACGGCCTCTATATATATTAATACACTAATATTATAACCCTTGTCTGTATACATACAAGGTTAGAAAACCAATAGACTTTTTGGGGTAATTTTAATGGTGGACCGAGTCATCATCTTTTTGAATAATTAGAGAGAAATAGCAAGTGATTTGCAGGGGTTTAATTATAAAATTTCATCTCTTTGTTTTTTGGCAAGGTTGGAGGTCATGCTTGGTTTTCTATTATTTTTAGGCATTGTCTTTTACATTCTAAGGCGAAGTTTTATTTTAAAAATTTAATCAACCCATATTTTTGTAAAAATGGATGTAATGATGAGTTTAGCATTTAGGGTGGTTTATTTTGTGTTTAATTTTTCATCTTGTGCTCATAAATGACAAAAATTATCGTGTTTTGATAAGTCCTTAATTGTTTTACAATTTTTGCCAATTCTCATGGTTATATAGTTATCATTTTTGTGAGAACCTTGTTGAACTGGTCACTTGGGTGTTGTGGAGGGATTAGATTGGTTCATATCCCCAGAATGCGCAATAAAAAATATTTTGAAAATTATGTATGGTATGATTTATTTAGCATTTCAAACTTTATTATTGAAGTTGAGGACTTACAAAGTATCTTGTGCTGTCAATCAATGGGTTAGGCCACCATTAAACCTTATGATATAACATTGAAGATTATTATCTTTGAAGTGGAGGAAAAAAAAAATTAGTGAATGATGTCTGATTTTTATTACAGTTTAGGTGCCCTAAGTAAGCTCCATAACAGTGGCTGAAATGAAAAAAAAACAAAGGGTTAAGGTTTTCACCACTTTAATAAGAGAAATGATTTTTTTTCATTGGGGGTTAGTTTTAGGAAAATTCTATTTTCACATCTTTTTTGGCTAGATTCACACCTTTTTTGCTGGTCCGATTTTGAACAGAATAAATTTGAGTGCATGAGGAGCAGCCATGCACTGCGCGGTTCACGAAATCATGGGGTCACAAAATTCGGAGCGGCTAAAAATGTGTGAATCTAGCCAAAAAAAGGTGTGAAAATAGAATTTTCCTAGTTTTATTTGACTATTGGGGGAGTGTCAAAAATAAGGGTGTGTGAGGCCCTTCTGGTCACCTGCTGGCGGGCAGATAGATACCTTGGTAGCAGATACTTGTCCTTTTCCACCCCCACACATACACAGTCTTTAAAGTCAATAGGCCAATTGGGTAATGCAGAGGCATTCTGGAACAGCCAGAATATATGAGCGATTAGTGGATGAGTTCCATGCAAAAATTTGGGCAGGACTTTATGATTTCACCCAAAGTCAATACTCTGCCAAAAAAACAAAGACTTTCTAGCACCCTTTTTAAAAACTTTGCAGGTCTTCTCTCAGGAAGGATGGGAGAAGGAGTCGAAAGACACTCCAAAGTTTTGCTACACAATAATTTGCTGACATTCAGGACATAATAGTATATATAGCAGATCTTTTTCCACCATTTTTTGTAGTTTCCGTAGTTTTTTTTTTGGACATAAAAGAGGAGAGTGAGTAGAGTGTATGAGGTGTGCTTTTGGCACATCGTGGACCTTTCATCATTTTTGTCATCATTTTATTTTATTTTTTGGGTTGCATTTGTTCTTGTTGGTGTCTTTTTCTCCTTTTTTTTTTTGTGTGCATATTGTTTTTGCATGTTGTTGTAATGTGTCATTTGGCTTTGCACTTTAAAGGTGCATCATATGGCAATTGCATGTCCTTACTTCAATGCTAGGTTCTCTACTTCTTGCATCTACATTGTTGGTTGCAGCTTTAACACATTGCAAAGTTTTCACTGCATCATGCACCTTTCATGACTTTTGTCATTTATTTTTTTGTTCAATTATTTTCTTTATGTGTCGGCAATGGTGATCTTTCTTTCTCCTGTAGCACTAGGTTTTCAACCTATTGCATTTGCATTGTGACATTGCTTTCTTTTTCTCACACCTGTTTTTCTTTTGTTTGACTTTTCATTTTACATCATGCATTTTATATCGCACATTGCACAATTTTCAAATCACACCTACTTTTTTTTTGCTTTGCTTTTTTTTCTTCTTCTATGTTCCTCAAGTTATTTTCTCTTTCTTGTTTTGATTTTCTATGTCTTTGATGTGTGCAAGTTTTTTTTGGTTGTTTCTTTGTTTTTTTTGGTAATTATCTCTCTACATGCCTTTACTTTCTATGTCCTTATTTCAGGGCTTACTTTTTTTTCCTTAGCATTTGGGGATTTTCGTGAATTTCTTGCCCCTACTTTTACATTACACCTATTTCTACATCACAGCTTCTGCTGCCAGAACCTTCATTTTGTGTTGCTTTTACATCACAACTTCTTTTCCTCACCTACATTGCCTTGTTTTTTCTCAATTTTTTATGTTATTTAAATCTTTGTATTTCTTTTTTTAAATTGTTTGTTTGCTATGTGCAAGTGTTTTTGTTTGTTTATATTTGCAAGTGTTGTTGTGGTTGCAAATCTTTTGCATCTTACATTTTCAAATATTGATAACCCACTTTTTCTTTTTGTGAAATTCTTGTTTTTACTTTTGTCTTTCATTTTCTCGTTTTTGTGATGTGTATGATAAAAATTGTCAAAATAATTTATAACGAGGGTTTCGGAAATGTTCTTGAAATCTTGAGAAGTGTTTTGCTTACATCAATTTCTTTGCCTGCGAAGTTCTTGATGTCCAAGCTTTTAATTTCTCTTTTGCTACATTGTCTACTATATTGTCACTCACTACTAATGTTTATTCTAAACTGTTTTGAACCATTGATGAATCTAACATTTATGTGTAGTGTGTTAATTTTCATCAATATTTTTTTGAATTTTTTCTTTATAAGCCCCATATTGAGTTTCCTTAGTTACATTTTGAAACAAATGCCAATTTGCCTAGTTGTTTTTTCAATTGTTACATAAAAATTTTCAATCTTGAAAAGTTTGATATTTTCCCTATTATGTTGCATTTTAATTTATTGTTGATCCTAGTTATGAGTTGATTTCTCCTCTACCTAATTATGTTGGTCATTGTAATCTTGCATTGACATTATTTTGGTGACAAGTTGTAAATGCGTCATTCGCTTTCAGGCGGATTGGCATAGGTTTTCACACATGAGCAATGAGGGCCTTGAAGCAAGTCAACACGAAAACATGTCATGTTTCGGTGGCGGTTCAGTGTTCATTTTGGCCGGTCGAAAATTGCATGCGACAAAACTTGAACTTCAAAACCTACCACCCACCAAAACATGTCAACTTTTAACAAGCTACCCAATGTGCGTTTCAATGATTAAACAATCTGAGCCCTTGAAACATATCCCACTAAAACATGTAACATTTTGGGAATTTATGTTTTGGCCCTATCCACCCATCTTCCATGTTCCCCCATGTGATCCCCATCCATGCCCCATGACCCATCCAAAAAAATTTAGACCTTTTTCAACTTCGCGTCATTGCTATGTATTTTTTCACCAAACTTTGACGTTTTCGTCAATGGTCCCTTGCTAAAGATTTAGTAAGGGTTTTGATAACAAAAAAAACTCATAGTGGTGCTAGGGAATCTATGTCTTTTCACCCACAATAGAATGTTCATCATGCTTTTATCCACAATTTTTTACATTTTCATTTTTCCATTCAAAGCATAGCAATGTTGTGCATGAACAGTCTTAGGAACTAGTAGCATGTCTTCTTTCACCCTATTGAGTTTTCTTAATGTTTGCAATTAGATATTGATTTCTATATTGTTTTTGGCAATTGACACATGTTGTGTCAAAGGTTGAGACTTTATTGGAAAGACTCTACAATGATTGATGGAACACAAATGGATGTTTGAAGAAAATGATGTAGTCTATTCGAGACATTGCCTTCAAACATCCATGTGCTATATATTGACCATTCTTTCAAATATATTTTTGGTGAATGAAGTTTTATTATCCTATTGTAGCATTCTTCCCACAATCCTTGGGTGTTCCTAGACAATTTGAAAGTTAATTTCAAATTACCTTTGAACATCCATGAGCATTTGGTGAAGTATTACAACTTGGTTACATTAGCGAGTATGTTGGATTGATTTGAAAAGTCATTCAAAACATACCCCTAGAATATGAAAAAAAAAGAATAAACATGTTTTAAAACCTTTGAAACATGGTAACAACACGATAAAAACTTTATCAAAACACTATAAACCATGTCTCACAAAACTTGACAAGTTACATAACATTATATTATTGGAAACATAAAAAAAAAAATTATAAAAACTTGTTATACAAAATGAACTTTTGAAAAACATGACAAAAACCTTAAGAAACATGTTAAAAACCTATAAAAATCATGTATGGAACGTGACAAAAAACATGATAGAAACATGTAAAAAACATATTTTTTGAAACTATAGGAATATCAAACCTTCAAAACATGACACAAAACATGATAGAAATAGAAACATTGCTCTATGAAACCATGTTGGGATCATGCCTTTGTATAGTAGTTTTAAACCAAAACCTCTTCGAATAAACGGGTGTTTGTTGCCCATACTGCGGAAACATCCTTTACAATGGATGGAATATATTCCATTATGGACCCTAGGTTTGCAAAACATCCTACAAAACACAAATTTCAAAACTTACGTTAATGTTGGGAACACACAACACATTGTGTTATGGATCAAAGGTTTTGAAAATTTCTTACGAAACATGATAGAAACCTAGAAACCTAAAGCTTACCAAAATTAAAACTACTACTAGGATACAACGAAACATGATAAAAACATAGAAATCGACCCAAGACAATAATGAAATACATGATAAATGTATTCAAACTCTAAGAGTCTTTACTTCACCAATAACTTGTTTTTTTTTTAAAAAAAATTAATGAATGCTCAATAATAAATATACTAAATATTAGCACTAATCTTCAACCACCACATTTTTAAACACAATAGTGCTTGTTTGCAATATTGCAAAGATATTAGTTATAATTGATGCAATTTAATATGTTGTGGACAATAGGCTTGGAAAATGTCCTACAAAACATCATAGAAAACATGCTTACCAAAACTAAACCTAATATTAAGGAACGACAAAACATGATAAAAACATATAGGACAAAAGGAATAGGAATCTACACAAGAACGTGTCTTTTGAAACATGGACTTCTATGTTTAAAAACTTGTTGTGAAGTTAAAAAACAAGGACTTGTAAAGCTCATAGTGATTGCAACATAGATATGCCCCATAAGAAAAACAAAATGCTAGGAAATTTATGTTAGGAACATGATTTTAGAAACATAGACTTAGAAATATATACTTATAAACATAGGTTTAAAAACATAAACTAAAAGACTTTAAAAAATACACTTAGAAGCATAGAAATAAAAACATCTCAAAATGGCCTTACCATCCATTAAAAAAAAAAACACATATGTAAAATGCATTTGATTTTTTTGAAACTTGCCGGTTGAATTGTAAAAACATGAAATTTGGTTCCATTAGTAGCTAGGAAGCAACTTGTTTAGAAATATAAATCCTCATTTGCAAAAATGTGTGAAACATGGATTGAAACATGTTGAGTGGTCGAACATTTAAATTTCAGGTCACAAAAGGTTTACTTTCCTTTTAGATTTGATGTTTTCAACTACATCACTACAACTAAGGAAATTGTGTAGTCGTTTTAAGCACATCTCGTGCCCATCATTCAATTGTTGGAACTTCATTGCTTGTATTGGGTGCATAAGCCCACTTCATAGTTCTGCTAATACTATCTACTACCTTTTAACTACTTGTCTCAAATCAATCAATAAATGTTGCATGAACATAATATTCTCAAGAGTGTCTAAAACTAGTTTAAAGATGAGATCACAAATATTCTTTTTATGGTTTTCAATCCTTTGGGTAACTAGATTTATTCTTCGTGTTTGATGTGAAAAAGGTGTGAAAATTGGGGAAGGACTGAGCATGTTATTCAACCCACTATTCAAAGTTCCATTTAATGAACCACAATAACCTTCAATTGTTCCTTTTCTTAGATCATGGCAAAAGAATATTAATATTTTAATTTGATGTTTACATATGTTTTTCCTTTACAACTGGATACATTCATAGTAGGCCCATTCAGATTCCAAGTTATGGACCTTGTAATTCACATCTTCATGTTTCAAAGAGGCGACAATTGCATATCCCCCATCATCCTCTAGAAAAGTCGCACACCTGTTGGGGATGCCCTTTGCATGAAGAATGATGTTAACAACAAATTGTTCCTACTTCCTATTTGGGACAAACCCCTAATTATTTATCAAACTCTAATACCAATCATGCAACAAAACATCTCCCAATAACTGGTGGATGCACCAATCCACCTGTCTTTTAAAGAGTCATGACTTTGTGGCTCTCAATGTCACTTTCAAGTTTGCATGGTAGCTTTTAATGGCAGCATTAGTATCTTGGTTAACATATGGGAGATTTCGATTCTCCATCACCCACATTTCGCATTTTGGCACCCACTTTAAAATAACATACAACCAAAATGCTTGAACATCTAAAATTGTTTCCATAAGCTTTAGCAACTCCTCTTTTGTGAATTCCAAAGGAGTTTTTCCATTAGGCTGCATTGTATCATGCATGATATGCTCCATATTTTTTAAGACCTTTGTCTGGACTACCACATCTTTGATTTCAATACAATCTTACTTTTGTCAAGCTTTTGTTACATGCCAAAGGCACAAAAATATGTTTGTTTTTGGCCATATTTTCTTATAATTAAACAAGACAATAAAAATATGATACAATAATCTCCAAAACATAGCCAATCATCTCAAAATAGACTGCATTTAGTTTGCAAACCACCTTATGCCCACCCACATTATTGCTTGAAATGTGCAATATAATCCACTAAAACATAAAACACTGAAATTCACACAAAACATAAACCATTGAAACCAATTTCAACCACTTACACCCACCCTAAAAATAAACCATTGTAAACTAATTCGACCAATGAAATCTAGTTTGACCAATGAAACCCACTTCAAACATAAACCATTAAAACCTAGGTTGACCACTAAAACCCACTCGAAACATAAACCATTGAAGGAATTTAGAGTTAAGGACCTGAGAATAAAATAATTTCCAAAAGATGACACAATTTCATCTTGAAGCATACCCATGTCCAAATCATTTTGAAATATAAAAAACTCTACCTTTGAAACATAGATTTAGTTCAAATATTCTGCACCCAAGCTATATGGAATGATAAAAGAATTAAAACATTACCTTGTACTATTGATTTCCACATTAGCATCATCAAAGATGAAGGCATTTGGTTTCCAATCTAGTTTTAATTCTCGCGTCTTTTGATTGATAACATCCATCCATTTGGACATGTCATTTTACTTACTCCAAAATGTGATTATGTACACAACTAGACAACTGTTCTTCCACTTGTAAAACACCATCAATGTGTACAATGGAAATTACTATGAACATAAGCAGCTTTCAATATGTGTCAACATATAACAATCATGTTTCATTATGTTTCAAAGGTTTCTTAAGCTCTACGATGTAAGTTACAATGAGAGAATTTACCTTGTTTTCATTTGTTCCAAAGGTAGCATCAAGTACAACTACATTCTGATGACCATATTGTTGCATCATTGTTGTTGGCCAAGGAGTTTGAATTTCGATTGTGAACCTTAAATGATGTTGAAACACCAATGATGGAAATTTTCAAACATGCATATGTGTTTAAAATATAGATATGGAATGAAAGTTGAAATAAATGATCGATGTGACTATGAATGCATATGTTAAGAATTAAATGTAAGTGAGAATGTCCGGCAATGGATCAATATGGTAAGAACAATTGGGTACCACTTTGTTTCCTTACATGAACTTTTCAAATGTGCATTAGAAAACATTGTTGAAGTTTGGATCCCACAAAAACATACCCAAACTCTTTACAATTTTTTATTTATTTTGTGCTTTCCAATCCAAATCAAAAAGATTACATTGCAATAGATGCCAAATGCCCAATTTTTCTACAATTTTCCCAACAAACAATGGTTTCCATTTTGAGAGTTCCCAAAACACTATTAGCCTCTTGTTGAACCTTGTTTTCATGAAGCACCTTATCAAACTCTAATTTCTCTTTCTTGTCCCCACTATCTCATTTTGGTTTTTTCAAAGTTGATTTTGGGGTATGTAATTCTTTTAGATTTGTACCTAGATTTCTTAATGGCAAGGCTCTATCCAAAACGTCTGTTTATTTCAACTTTTCATTTTTTAGATTGTGATCTGAATTTAAGAACCTTGGAAAGTAAATGCATTTGGAAATGAGGCATATTATACCATAGAAATACACCTCTTAAAACCTGTTGAAACATGGCTATTAGAAATCACCAACTGTTACTTTAGGTTTGCTGATTATGAAACTCAAAACATGATCACGTCCATGAACAAGGGATGAAATTTTGATAGATGTGTTTCGAAACATGATAATTGTTGAGGAATTCTATAATTTGCCACCGAAACATAAACTTATCTACTAGTATTGTAACATGTTTATTTGGAACATATAGAATCTTGAAATAGATGGAATGATGGATTATTGAAACATGATTGAAACATGGAACCAATACAATGTTGAAACATAACTAAAACATGATTCTTTGTTGAAGAAGTTTGAAACTTTTCGAATTTTGGGGATGAAAATGTGTATATTGAAACATGTTTCACATGAATTAATATGGGTTGCTTTTCAATTGAGCACTAATATTAGACTATTATTGTGTAAATCTTTTACAATTGTTAATTGAATCTTATTGAAACTTAAGGAAATGGTACAATGCTGCAAATTCAAATAGAAAAGGTGTGATCCAATACCACCATGTTGCGATTTATCCAGAGTGATAGGTTTCGACAAAGCGGGGCACTCGAAAATCCTTTCTAGTTTTGAAACTTGTTTAATTACTTGGCCTCCATGTTTTGTGAAACATTTTTTATGGATAACGATGAAATCTTCTTCAACTTTGTCACGAATTTCCAAGGGCAGGGTTTTCTCCTTCTTACGCTTGTGTTCAGACATCTGTATTGGTTGTAAAGCTAATGTAGTCGAAGGGCAACTACTCCTTAGCTTTGACAATGCATTTGCTTTTGCTTTATATTTTAGAAAGTTTCCATCCTTCGCAAGATAGACACCTTCTGCTACATTTTTTAATGGTGGGTACAACTTTAATTTGAAAGGATTCCCTTTGGAATCCATAACTTTGTCACACCCCTTCTTTTGGTGTTCATTGATCCTCATTATCAAATTCTTCTTGTAATGACAATAAACACAAATAAACTCCTTGTAACAATGACTGTGGCATTCCTTAAGTAATCGAAGTCATTCCTCGTGAATGTCAGTCTCCACCAAAATTGTTTTGTCTATTCTCACATTTTTTACTATCATGTTTGTTTCTTCGTTCTCCATGTTTCCTCTCTTCTTTTAGGATTAATTCAGCTTATGTGTTAAGAATAATGGAAGACCGGAAAAACAATAGAAGACTTGGATTGCCTTATGTTTGAATTGGAGGAAAAAAGAAAGCTTGTAGTTGTAAAAAATCCAAGAAATTCTACAAAGAAATTAAACCTTAATTGAACTGAAACTTGGGTGTGCATGTTTGTTCATTGTGTCAATTAACACCCAACGCATCCCCCTTGTAATCAATTCCTACCTAAACTTAAAACCTATTCCATTACTTTCATTAATTGTCTTGATAGAATAGTCCATCAAAAGTTAAACAACACATGAAAAAGTTGAAAAATGTCTAAAACGTCATGGATGGTCATGGGGCATGCATGGGGGAACATGGAAGGTGGATGAATGGGGCCGAAGCATAGCTCCTAAAATGTTACATGTTTTGGTGGGATCTATTTTAGGGGCTTGGGTTGCCCGAGCATTGAAACAAGTGTTGGGCTACCCACCAAAACTTGACATATTTAAATGAGTGGTAGGTTTCAAGGTTTATGTTTTGTGGTGCATGGTTTTCAACTAGTTGAAACGAGCATTGGGCTACCACCAAAACATGACATGTTTCTATGTTGGTTTGTTCTGGGGCTCGCACTATTCATGTGTGGAAGCTTGCACTGTGCTACTTGAAAACAAGTGACACACTTACAACTTGTTGCTGAAATAACGTTGATGTTGTTTCAAAATTTAATTCTTTAATTCATTTTAATTATGTTGATATTTTTTCCAAATTTAATACTCATTCTGAATCTAAAGTTGTTAAAGGGATTGAATATGAAACTTCTATTAAGGAGAATGTCCAAAATCTTGTTTTCCTAAAATTAATGATAAAGATATGTATATGTGAATAAAGGAGGTTAGAAATGAACTAGCATGTTAAACTTTGGGTGGATAACATTTTCAATGAAAGAAAACTCTTCTATTAGTTTGATAAAAAAATCTATTGACATTAATATGAAGATTTTGTTAAAGATCTTGTGGATCTTAAAATAACAATTTATGTACTCCAACAAAATGTTGTTTTCTTTCAGTTTTCATCCCTATTTTCTACAAAAAAAAGGTTTAGGTTTGTTTCTTGCATCATTATAAACCCTAAAACTTAAACCTTAAACCAATCTAAACCTTAACCCTAGGCTAATATTATGTGTTTTTTCCTAATATTTTTACCTTTGGAAGGATATTTTTTAATCTTTTTCCAATTAAACTATTGTGAAAAATGTTTTTATATATATTCTAACTAGTTTTTCAATAGCATCCAATCTTTAAAAAAAGGTATTAGAAAGCTTATAAAGTAGAAACAATTGTAGCACATTGTTGAATCTTCTAAAGCACATGCAATTTTGTTCAATATTTCATAGATGCAAAGTATTGTCATGTTAAAGTCATTGGTGACAAAACATCTTTTTGACCCTCAAGAACTAGTCTTGGCAAGTTCATCAAGAAACCTTATGTTGTGCTATCCATTAAGAAGAAACACAAGATGCTAGCACAAGCAATGTGTTAGCGCACATTTCCATTTGGTTTGAATCTTCAATTCAAGTAATTTTGTATGTGATTTTCTTAATAAGGGGGTGTTTTGAATTTTATAGTATGAAATTTGATAAATTCACTTTGCTTTCATTATTTACTAATGTTGTTCTAGGATTTTGTCAAGGGGTTTCCAAAAACTAAAGGATAAACATTACTTGTTATTTTACATATCAACATCGGCCTACTATAAACCAATATTTAGTTGTTGATTGTTGTTGAAACATGCAAGAAGTTTGCTTGTTGTCACCTTATTATTTGGCCTAGTGCCAAACTTAGGCCACACTCTAAACTTAAATGGAAAACTTTTGATGAAGTACATTTATTACTACTCCTATTGGCCAAAATTATTTATGCCTTATTATGGACAAATAAGATAATTGTTAATTTTTTAATTTTGAAATATAAGATTTTATCCAACGAGACTCATCAGGGTATTGGAATCACTTGGATGGAGGAAGCGTTTATTCTTTAAGAATATGGGATGGAAATAATAAATCATATGGATCTTATTTTTTTGAAGAAGTAAGTATTCTAACTTTTTTTTTTCTGATTTGCATTGTGTTGTTTTTTCTTTCTTTTTTCTTTTGATTTGTTAATGTGATTTTGTGTTTTTTCATTTCATTTTTAGTCGATTTGTGGGTTTTTTTTTCTTGGTAGGTTTAACCAAATTGATAAACATTTACAAAATTGAACAATGTAACATATTTTATTAGTGGTGAATTGAAATTTGGTTGTTTGTTATGAAATTTGGTCACAAGCATTATGAAGAACCATTTAGTCAAAAGATGGTTGCGTCTAAGAAGATCAATAAGGTAAATGCTTCCATTTTTTTATGAGGAAGCACTAAAGTTTTTTGACAAGTATTCAATCCTTTTTTTATAGCTTATGTTGGTCAAACTTGTTCATATAAAGATTTCAACATGCAAGATGTCCAAAAATTGTTGAACATGACGTCCCTCAAGGGAATGTTAAAGGATGTGAGCAAGCATGTGAGGTTCACATTTAGAATCTCTTGCCTTAGGATATATATATAATTTTTGGTCATTTCTATTTATTCTGGTTTTAGTTTTTGCAAAATAAATTATCTTTCATTTTTAATGATTTATGGTTTATACAAGATGCATTTCATTTTGGAGATGTAGTTGTTGATGGAGTTGTTGATGCTACCTTTATTGTTGTTTCTATTGATGCAAGAATTGGTGTTCATCTTACTCATGATGGCCTTACTACTACTATTTTTAATGGTGGAATTATTAGTTCTAGTAAAATAATTGTTGTTCCTTCTTTTGACAATGTATTTATGGGTTATACTTTTTATGGATTGAGAGAAGACCATGAATAGAATTGGTTCTACTATTGTATTTATGAACCACAAGAATTTTGTTGTATGTCAAGTGATGAAACTAGAGAAGATGAAAATGATAGTGTTTTTTCTTTGCATATTTTTGAAGCTAATGATGGTGATTATATTCTTCTCAATTTTTAAAAATGATGTTTGTTCTTTGTATGTTCATGAAGATGATGATGGTGTTTGTTTTGTTGTACAAATACCAAGATTGGGCGGATCTACTTTGATCTTAAAGAGACTTTTTGAAATAACTTGTTTTCAAATACAAAGACACGTTGGATTCCATCATTATTCTTCAACTACCTCTTGAAAATTTCATTGTCATCACTATTTATGGCCATGTTTTTAACCACTTTCACAACTATTGTCTTACTATCACATATGTCTTGGATCCAAAATCCATTCCTACCTTAGCACCACCATGAGTAGTTAATAAGTCTTGATGTAGATTACAAGCATTTAAAGATTTTTCATTAGGTTAATGATAATAAATTTCCATTGCACAAGTGTCTTGTTGCTTTTAAAACACATGCATAATAAAAAGTTAAGGAGGAATGTGGATATGATGAGAAATCAAGGTAAATTTTAGATTCCATGAAGATGCCAAGGGTTTAGGGTTGAATTGTTGAGAGAATAGTTCATAGGGTGGGGAATTTTGGCAAGATTTTTGGGGATGGTTCCACAAATATCCTTTGTGGATTTGGGGATTATGTATATAACAAGAATTCTTGTTGTCGTTTTGATTTTTAGGTGAATGAAAATTTGACAAGATTGGTTCTTAAGATTCATTTATAGACATCCTTTGGGAGTTTTAGGCTATGAGGCGAAGAATTTCTATAAGATTTTTGTTGAAAGTTTTCAAGGTTCATCTAAAAACGTCCTTTGTGAATTTGGGGATTATGTATCTAGCAAGAGTTCTTATTGAGATTTTAATTTCCAAGTGAATGAAATTTTGGCAACATTGGTTCTTTGTCAATTTGGGGATTATGTATTTAGCAGGAGTTCTCAACATTTGTAGACCTCTCTTATAAAATTGGGGATTGGGTCACTGAAATCCAAAATATTAAGCATTAAAAGTTATGATCCACTATTCTTTCCCATATCAATCTATTTGTGCAAGCATATTCAACATAAGAAAATATAGAAAGTGGTAGGAACAAGATTGACATTTTTTTTGTCACCTTTGTTTCTATTATAGTGTTGTTATTTTTTTCTTTTTGAAAATAATTCCCATATTTTGTGTGATAGAAAATTGTCTTGTATTCAAGAGAGTGTGCATTTCTAGAATTTTATTTTAAAATCAGAAAATGAAATGAAAATAAAAATGAAAAGAAAAAAATAGACAGGTTGGCTGGTAAATTTCACTTGGAAGTTATCCTGAAAGGCTAGCACCTAAACTAGCAATCTTAAAGCCAGTGAGGGTAAACCCAAAATACGAAGAAAAAAAAGTCATCAGTGCTTTCCATAGTTCTATGGAAATCTTACTTGTATTAAGTACCTTCCTTTGTTGCACTGATTGAATGTGGAGAAGAAAAAAGAAAAACACAATAGGAAGAAAGATTGCTTGTGTTGCAATCTTTATGCTACATCAATTACCTCCATTTAGTACCCACCTCTGGTTGATTGACTGAACGTAGATAATATAAAAGAAAAATGCAATAAAAAAAGGAAAATTCTGCTACGATCCTATGCCCACAAAAGCAGTCCTACCTCACTTGAGGCCCTTCTTGAAATAATGCTCTCATCATAGTGCTTTATCCTACACTTTACCCTCCAGTGTGTTCCATAACCAGTACTCTTGGCACTCGAAGACAATGGACTATGTCTCACATACCTCACATCGGGCACACTTGGAGATATCCATACCCCCTTTTGGACCCTTCTTTCATACCCTGACCACAAGGTTTGAGAATATTTATATCTGCAGTACACACAACAACAGCAGTGATCAGTTGAAGGCAATCAGTATACAGTGAAACTCAGATTTGGTCAAATTTGATGCTAATCTGACTTTCAGTCCCGTTGAAGCCCAGTGCACTTTTTTCATTGTTGTTAAGAAATCCCAGCCCCTTTATGACCAAACTGGAGGTACTGGTGCTCTGTTTCCCTTGCTTTGCAGATATCTCCATTAACAACCCTAACAATCCAAAAAGGCAAGCTTGCAAATTGACCACCTGTCCCACCTAGGAAAAAGACTGAAGAATGGCCATTAGAAGACCCGACAACCAGTTGCATGTTATGAAGTTCTGAAGTTAAAAACAGAAACTTTTATTAACAAAAGTATATGATCATGTTAACAATGTTAAGAATTCGTTATCATTCTCTGTGTATTTTTAAGTAACTTTAAAGAACCATCAACATATGAACAGCTGTTATCAGTGAGAACAGAACAAAATCCACACAAAACAAAATTTCAAACTTTGTAATGCACTATAAATCTTTTACAACATTCAAATGTGCTGTGCTGTGCTTGCAAGTGATCTGAACAGAGATCCAATACCAAAGCAACAGATTGGGCTCACTAAGCCTAAAACAGCCAGTCAAAATCCTATATAGAAAGCCAGCACAGTTGAAGGCATCAAGTGGTATTTGCTCGAATACAACCGAGTTATATCCAGATCAGTATGTCAATTAACTGTCAATCATGCCCAAGGCACACTATGACCACCAAGAAGCACAACTATGCAGAAAGAACAGTGATCACTCTTCTATATAGAGCTACAAGAGAATTGGACAATGGAACTTCTCACTAGTCTCTCAACAGTCCAGATTAGACTCAGATACTCCAATTCTCAACTGGACAGTCTCTTCTAACCAAGGGTAGTTTAGACAATGGCATACCTATTTCAACTTGTGTTTCCCCATGTCTTGCTTGAATTTTCCCGTGTTCAAATATTCCGTGCTTGACTATGGAAGTAGAAACCATCAGGGTTTCCGAACTCTGTTGCTCCCCCTGCAGGCTTGAACAAGAGTGAAAAACTTGGTGATTTTGCATTTTTGTATCAGTAGATTCAAAACTGTCAAACATTTGAAGCCTGTAGGGACTAGTAATGTAGAGATGAACCAAAATCCAGCTTCGCATAATAGAGAACCAGCATCTAGCCACACAGACCAAATGCATTGTCCTACCCAAGGGAAAAACATGTCAGCACTTCTGTGGCTTCTACTTGCAAAGGGGGAACAATTGAGATTGATAACAAGAAACATACCTACAAACTGTGATACTGGAACATTTTCCTTTGTAGGGGGAATGTGTGCAGGAGGATAACAAGATGCCAGAGGGGGGTACCCAGCTGCTGCAGGGGGGTATGAAGGACCAGCATCATAGTGAGGGGAAGCAGGATAAGCACATGGGATGTCCATTTTAGGAGGATCTGATGCAGAAGCCGGGTATCCATTTGAAGCATACGGAGCTGGAGGGTACACTGAGTAACAGGAACCTTCAGATGGAAAGTGACCTGGGGGATTCCCAGAAGGAGGGGGGTAAGTTTGCTGTGGAGGGTATCCTGCACAGAGTGGTGGATAAATTTCAGGTGGAGAAGGAGCTGTTGCACATTCTGTCGCAGGTGGAGGATGTGCGCCTGCATAAGGAGGTGCATATGGCCTTTCAGATCCAACTGCTTTCTTCTGCCACAAATTTGACAGAGATGTTTTAACCAACATTAGAAACCAAGTAACTAGAATCTTTGGAAGGAATTCAAGTTGGCAAATGCCCAGGAGGGGGAATAGGTTTGAGGTGGAGGGTAACCTACAAAGGGCCTTGCAGAAATTTCTGGATAAGGAGGGGCTGTTGCATATCCTGTTGCAGGTGGTGGAGGATAGCTTTTTCCAGGATATGCACCTGCCTCAGGAGGTGGATATGTCCCTGCATATCCACCTGGTCTCTCCTTCTGCCACAAACATAACAGAGATGTTTTAACAGAGGAAGATAAATCTCTAGAAAAGAACTGCAGACAACTAATGCCTTCCCACTACAAAGAAGGGAAGAGGAGAGAGGGACCCCAAAGATAGTATATTGATAAAGTGTATCTGTTGTATATTGGCAAAGTGTACAAGAACTTGAAGGCCTCACCACTGGTGAATAGTGCAAAATTGACCTCAGTTCTCCAGCATACCTGCATGGTTTGACATGATGATTGTGTTCAGGATAAGCAGTAGAAAAGCTTGAACTCAACATACATTTCACAAACAAAAAGTGCAGTGGATAGATGTAGAGGCATGCAAAGACTACCAACAACATAACAGCTGAATGTCCATATGCTTATACTTCCAACGAAATAATCAGAGAGGAGGCATGTTATTGATATCCCTAACACCAGTGAAGAGGCTAATCTGCATATGCAATATCAACATATGCACATATAGACACTTACATTCCACTTTGGGATTTGAGAGGCCATGCTGTGTCATCATAGCCAGATGACAAAGCCTTCTCCAGCAAAATTCTGCAAAATCAACACAAATACAATCATTGACAACTCTAGAACACTACATAAACTGTTCAGGTCACAGTTTCATCGATCAGGTCACAATTTGCATTTCAGTTCCACGGAAATAACGTTAAACACTCAGAGAGAGGGAACAGAATTCAACAAACCTGGTGCTGCCAATGAGGTCATCTGGAGTAAAAGTGTTACTGTTCCACACTGAAACACTTACTTCACGCAAATCTTCAATCAGGGTAACAATGAACTTTCCATCAAATGTAGGATTCCTACCCACATCTGCAACAGTCACCAAACCAAGACTGTAAACATGTTACTGTCAGATGCTGCAATAACATCAGACATCTTTGAACCATTTCATTTCTATGGCCAAATCCAGGGAAGTTTGTGACACAGTGCAGCTAACTGAAACCTCCAACTCCATTCTTGACAGAGTATGAAGGATGGTATAACAGATATAACTGAGCTTTTCTTCGTGTGATACTTGGATCAAACAAAACTTGCAACAACTCAAATTCTTAACTCTCCAGACCAAATCATGCGCATAGGATGCTGGGATCCAGATTTCTCCCAGTCATGACCCTTTATACCTCCCACTAGAAGTATTTCTTCACTCTCTAGCAACTTGGGAGAAATATTTAAGCAAACCTGTGTCAGTTCTTGTACGGAATCTGTTGGAATTATATTCAATGACCACATAGGGATACTGCTCTGAGAACCACTCCTTTTCATTTAGGTTTTTACAGCCAACAACTGCACCCTCGAAAAAATCACCAAGTTAATAATGATCAAAGAGTTGTTATCTCATTCCAGAGAATGGACTGAGTGCTTGCATATGACCTTCATATAATTTACAACTTAACATGATTAGAAGTGAGAGGTGACCCAGATGAATGTTATAAAGATTTTGGTCCTACAAAAATTTCAGCAAACAGGAAAAGAGGAGACCCACCCCTCTTGTCCAAAACACAGAGAACCAACGTACTATACTTCTGTCACAAGATGCACACTAACAGGAAGACTTCAGCATGATGCTGGCTAGCTCAAGAAATACACAAAAGACAAGGAGATGAGGAAATTGAGAAGAAATGGGAAAGATAAAAAGAAGAACCCAAAAAGAAAAGAGGAAGACAAGACAGAAACAGCACAGAAAAGTTCTCTTGGGGCATGATGTTTTGACAAGAAAGTGGTTTCGAAAAGCTCCCCAGCTAGAAAGAAGCCATGGAAATAAGCATTCTGAAGATTCCTAAGCCAGAAAACACCAAACAAAAATCACTCTTTGTTAAGCAAACCTTCTGGCTGAATTTTACTAGGAACTTTCAAGATCTAAAACTGTTCTCTCCAGAAGACTAATTCTTAAGCTCTCCATTTGTCAAGCTACATAAGAGCTAGAAGAGAAGAAGGTTCTTCTAGAAGTGCAACCCACTAAATTCTGGTATGTTCCTCCAATTGCAGACATGGTCCCTTCCAGGTGCCATTGGTTTTCCTTTTGTTTTGCAAGTCAAGCAGAACTGCCCTAATTAGTTTGAACCCATGCAAAAAAGTTCAAAAACTGCACACCATTAATCTCCAGCTGGTGTCCTTGTATGCCTTGAACTCCCCCATGATAAGGATGCGCCATGTCTCTAATTCAGCTTCCACCTGATTATTCTGCACCCAATGCTTACAAGTGTCAACCAAAACCATCTCCAAAATGTCCTTTGTGAATTTAAGAATGACATTCTAATCTTCTACTCATCTCCTTGCATCGAACTCAACTATCAATACCTTGCTCGATCAATAATGTATTCACAAAAAAGGACCGAATTTTAGCTTACAGTGGAAGAAATGAAATAAGCGGGGGGGGGACGCAAATGCAAAAAGAAGAAAATGCTAGTGCGCACTAGTAACCAAGCTTCTTGTGTCGCCGAAGACGAAAAATCGCGTCGTCCGGAAGCCGATTCCTCCGATCCTCTCGCGAGCGAAGATTCAGCTGCTGCCAGACACCAATGAAGGAGACGAAATGCTCAAAACTGAACCGAACTCTCGCTCTTGCATTAATGAAAGAAATGGAACAGGGACAATAACCAAAATCGACAAGGAAGGCAAATAGAATGCTCGCTAACCAAGCTTCTTGTGTCGCGTGGAGGACGAGAAATCGCTTCGGGAAAAGACTCCTCCGCTCCTCGCTCCAGGAAACTGCGGCCAGAGGTTGTTGGAGACGAAAAGCAAATTAGGCTTTATGTTTCGTTCGTTTCGTTGAAACCGAAATGCACGAAATAAAAAAGGGATAAAAACCAAAATCTCCGAGGAAAAAGGCAAAGAGAGTGCTCACTAACTAAGGTTGTTGCGTCGCGGAAGAAGAGAAATTGTGTCGGGGAAAAGACAGACTCCTCCGATCCTTGCTCGAGGAAGCTGCGGCCAGATGTTGTCGGGGACGAAAAGCTCAAAACATTGCCAAAGAAGAACCAAAATGAACGAACTAAGAAGGGGGGGAGGGGGGGGCGGAGAAACAGTGCAAGGAAGGCGAAAAGAGTTCTCGCATTTGCGTCGCGGAAGACGAGAAATAGCTCGGAACCAAACCAATTCCGCCGATCTTCGCGCGAGGAAGCTGCGTCCATCCCGACGACAAGCTTCGAGGGTTGCGACAACGAGCTCCGCCAACGCGTCTGAGATCCCTGTTCATCGAACGGCGTAGATTGAAGAAGGGAATTTGAGTTCTGGTGAATCTAACGGTGAAAGTTTGCCGATGAGTGGGACCGACATTGTCACGGTCACCGGTACTGTAGGGTCGTGCTCAAACCGTGTACGACTTTTAGATTTGTACGGATCTACGGAGTTGCCAGGTGGGTACCTCAACGTGGAAAGTATCCCGTGACCGACCCGGCCGGTGACGGTAATAATATAATAATAAGAATAATAATAATAATAATAGTAAATTCAGTGTTTTCTTTTCTTAGGAATTTTTCTAATGTAGCCTAAATGGCGATCATCCGTAGGAAACTTAGAAAAAAAGGAAATCATGCCTACAAAGCTTTAGCCAAATCTGGCTATAAACCAGATATGAAGTGCAAACGTTTTTATCAACCTTCCGTATGAATGGCTTTACACACTGAAAACCAAATATAAAAATATAGTGATTTTTACTCTTTGTTTCCCCCTCACTTCTGGCAATTGAAACAGTCCAAAATGACTTCATTTTTATTTTTATTTTTAAATTGATTTCTATTTCTGGCGAAATTTTAGCCAGAGGAAAAAAAAGGCTAGGTCACCAGTCTCGGGGCGGCCCTTTGAGGTTCAATCTGCAAAGTTAGGGTACCCTTTAAGGGCCATGGTTGAGCCTAAGGATCTCAACCTAAGAACCAAACATTTCTAGTGGCTGGTAAATCAGTTGATTTCACCTAACTTGGCTGGGCAGCTATGGAAGATTCTGGCGGATTTTATTTTGCCACAAAAGTCCGGGCTTTAATTTTCTACTTGTAAGTAAGGGCACACTATAATAATAAATAAATAATAATGTCTCCTCAAAATGCAAGTTAGGGTTTAGGGTTTATCTTTAGCAAGTTAACTCAAATTCAGAGTTCTTGTCATTTCATTGGAACAAAAAGTGTCTTTGTACATAAAATGATTTCACTAGATTTTGAGTGAATACACTGGTCATAAGGATTGAGTCGAGTCATAATGAATGGGACCTAGTGAAAAAATAATGAATTTGTTAGTTTAACGAACTGAGACTTATGAATGGCATCCACATTTTATAGTAGTGCTTAAACTTTAATCCTGAGGTACACTTCACATACACATGACACAATACAAGAAACCAAAAAACTATTGCAAATAATTCAAAGATCACTCATACACACCCAAAATTTCAAGACACAAACATACCATGAAAAAAATAAAAATCGCATAGTGAATTTGTAAGGACATGGTGAAAAGACACACAAAAAAAAGAGTATAAAAAAGAAGGAAATGGAACAAGTACAAAGGGGTCATATGTAGGTTTGTCGGTAAGGGTGAACAACTAGCTAATATACTTAGGGTCACTTTAGATGGCCCAAAGGTTGAAATAGTAGCAATCCTATTGAATTGAATGAGAGTCATAAATTGGACCCATGACCTTGAAAACAAAGAGTCCAAGACCAAAAGGTGGCAATTTGAGGCTAAACTTATATGGCACCATATTGGAAGGAAAATCAATTGGTTTGAACCCCAAATCAATTATTATAAAAAAAGCCAAAAAAAGAAGAGCTCATCATTTGAAGAACCAAGATGCAAGCTAAGGTCCAACTTAAGGATTCAATCTGCTTCAAATGAGTCCAAATTGGTTCTTAGTAATTTGGACCCGGGATGGGCCCCATCTAAAGGGGACCTTGAGTATGGATGGCACAAACAACCAAAACTATTTTCATTAAGTAGATGGATGGACTAAGGTTGGAAGTAACTTGCAATAATAATAGCTAAGAATGATCTTGTTTGGTGGCTAATTTTTGTCATTTTGTGAAAATGTTTTGAAAAAGGAATATTTTATTATAAACTTTTTTTTTCAGTTTTTTAAATTGACAGAAAAGGATTATTTAAAACAAAAGTAGGGCCACAAATCACTACAATTTCATACAATATGGAAGCTTGCTTAATTTTTTTTACATATCATAATATCCAGCTAAATATATGTGTGCATGAATGCCACTTGAGAATGATCACAAAATTGAAAAAAAAAAAAAAAAAAAGTTGCAAACTAGTTACATGGCAATTAAATTGAAGTAATATTGTAAGTGCTAAATCCTATACCATACCAACAATTTCTAATTTGCAACGCGCTTCAACACATGTCACAAAGCACTCCAAGTAGGTGCATAAGGCTTCTAAGTAGGTGTAGAAGGCCTATTGTAGGTGTATGTGCCTCGCACTCTTAGCATCTTGATATTTATAATCATTCTTGTCAACACACATATAACAAAAACACATAATATAAAAATAATTTGAATAATACAACACATCCAAATCAAAATATTGTTCACTTGTAACAATGCAAAATTTCAAGCTTAGAAAATACAATGCAAATTACAACAAACTGAATTTAAAAAAAACTTACATAAAACATGCAATAACAAAACATGTGTATAGATCACAATTTGAGATTAGTTGTGTACTAGGAGCTCCAAACCCTAATCACTGTCTATCGGAACAACATGGGCTCTCTCTCTCTCTCTCTTCATGTCCTCTCTTCATGTCTCTCTTCTTCTTCTGTGCATCTGCTTTGCAAAATTCTGTTTGGTGGTCCCTTTGTTGCAATCTGCATGACATCAAAGATGGGATGGATCTGGCCTGCAATAGACAATACACTTGTCGGCTGGCTGGATGGAGTATAGTTGAAGGGGTGGGGGAAGGGGGGCTCTGCTCTGATGCAGATCTGCTGGTGGTTTCATCTGATTGACCAAGCATTGCAACAGCTGCATGTAGCAGGAAATCCATGATTGCTATGCACGGCATTGTGGTTCGTCAATCCATTCACATTTGCAGTGGCCACCAGAGGCACCTTTGAGGCTCTTGTCTGTGCTGACATCATTTGGATTTTCATACCTGATGACAGGTAGAGCTAATTCTTTGTCTCCTACATCTTGAATTGCTCACCTGCCACTGATTGTATGTACCTCCGCATGTGTCTGCAGTATAACATACAAATCCCATCTGAATTCTTCATCTTCCAGTGATTGTATTTGCCTCTCTGCATTTGTCTGCTGTATGAAAAACAAATTCCAGAACTTGAATGTGTTTGTTTGCAATGCTGTGGCTTCTTCAGGGTCAGAGCTACACCATAACAGCTCAAAGGGGGAGATTGGTGATGTTTTGTGTGATTGCAGGGCAGCTGGTGCAAGCAGCCATTGGTACAGAGTGGTAGTGCATTTCCAAATCTATCCAATCTCTATGCTCTTCCTATTGTCCTATTAACAAGGATTCCCCATCAATCAACCTCCAAAATACAAAGCTGGAGAAGCCCTCAATTGCTAGCAAAGGGATGTGGGGATAGAGAGAGAGTGTGTGTCACATTTGGCATTGTTCCCAGCAGGATCACATTTAACTGCAAATTGTTATGCCCTGCATGCTTGTGGACAACTGCCCGTGTACATTGGTTGGGTTGGGCTTCTCTTTTCAAACTTCAATGTAGAATGTTTTCTTTCAACTGTGGCTAGCCAGTCTTGTATTTTTCAGAGTTACCATCAGGGTCTTGGTAGTTTTGGTGTGGAAGCAAAGACTCTTCCCACTTTTCAAATAGGGAAAGCTAACCTCCATTGACCAATCAACACATACAATGACAGACTAACAAAGTACTCCTTCAAATGCAAATACTTTGATACACTTTCAACACATCCAATCCTCCTTTGAAAGTGTTTTATGTACAAGTATTTGATTCCTGCAGCATTTTCATATTTGATACATGGCACCCAAATGCTTTGCATGCTGTGACATCTGGGTCCCAGAGTTCTGTTTCTAGAGTTACCATTTTGGCAAGCCATGCAACATTACATGGTATAAATCTCATTCCTGAGTGCTGGGTGTGGTGCTAGCCCCTTTGTGTATTTCTTCCTGGATTTCCTCACCTTTGAGAATAGATACCAAAGATCAGATGCTGTCCATTCTTTCTTTTTTGGTGTCTGACTTCCAACATGGGTACCAAGAAGTGTCAAGAGTTGTATTGCACTCTTCCCTAGTTATAAATCACCTTCTCTATGCAACTTACAGTCATGACACACTGTCATGAGGCAGTACCAAGCCTTGCATCTTTGGAATGAAACACCTTAACTCAATGAAGGTATAGTAGTCATGGGCTTTGATAGCGATTGCATACAATATACAACAGATAATACTAGAGTGGAGAACATGCTTTGGTCCTTACCCCAAGTCCTTACCTTCCTGCATGCACAAAGCACATTAGTTTCCACCTAGTCCTATCTGGAATCTATTCAAACAAGAGCTTTGAAGATCAGGAAGGACTGTACCCAGGAATCAACAGAAAGCTTCTTTCTACTAGAAATGAATGCATATGTTACACTTGGTTGAGATATTACATGCAGTGGAGAAAAGACATGCTTGTCAAACACCATGGTGTTCCACTCTTTCATGTCACTCCAAGTACCTAATCTGCTTTTGTTGGTCATCAGCTCAACTCCAACCCTGATGTCACCATCAGTGTACTGAACTCGGAAAAGTTCAAAAACCCGTCTTTGTCTGTGTCAAACATATCCATTGTTGAACTTACGAGCTGCGAAACCAAATCAGAAACCTCTTTAAAAATCAAGTGGAAGTCTCCTTTTTCATTTTCTTCAGGTAGGACATGCTGACAAGTAGTTGTTAATGATGCTGGAAAAACTACTTCATGAGCATTTCATGATCCCAGTTTTAGCATATGGGAGGAAATGTAGGAAGCTGAAGCATTTGATGAATGGAATTGCAATGAAATTGGGTTGTGAAAGATGATGCAAGAACCACAAACATCTCATATCTTCTACTGGTGACCAATGACTGAAGAAAATTCCAATTGAGCATCTTCTGCCTGAGAAAATCTGCACTTTTTGCACAGTATTTGACAATATAAGAATTGGCACCTGTTCCACTTGGGTCTGTGGGAGGGCCTGACCACAAGCAACCACCATTGCATCTGCAACCTCCGAACGAGATAGCTTCCCATCATGATTTGAATCATAGAAGTTGTATAAAACTGCACCATCAATAATACCCCGAGGATTTCTATGAATCGCCTATGATGTCTCCGACACAATCAGTCAAACAGGGATAGAAGGAAAGGTTAAGTTTCTGCTACACTGGAGTCCAGTGAAGAGAGAGAAGAGCAGCAAGAACAATGTATTACAGAGACTGCGAGGCCTGTGAGAGACAGAGTCGATGAAACTGAGATAGGTAGAAAGAGAAAGGATCCACGAGTTTGAGAAATATTCCAACTGCACAAATCAAAGCACTTGATGCATGCAGAACATGAATGAGCACTTTGAAGATTAGTCAATGGACAACTGCAGTCCACTAGACTCAGATGTTTAATGGAAAGGACAGATGAACAATGGGACATTCACCTCGAAGCTTGGCCTCAGGGGATTTCATAGCCCGGAATGCAGTGATTTCTTTGTGAATTTCATCAAAGCTGATAGTGCCATCTCCATCAGCATCAACATATTTGAATAGACCCTCTGTACAAGGTGCTGATCACACAAACATGGAAGATTGAACATCAGGTACCTCTGCCATATGCCCAGAACAACAGGAAAACAAGGGTGGCAATAGGACAGAAAAGAGAACTGTGCACATACAAGGGCCAAGCAGATCAAAGAACTTCTCTTGAGTCAAATGCATATGCTCTTTGCCTGTCACCTTTCTAAACCTGTGCTTAGCACGCAACTCCTCATGCCCTGACACTGCAAACAGATAAAAAGGTAAAATATGTATCCAAGAGAAAACAAAAGCGGCAACTTGTTTCAAAGGGAGGCTCGTGACTTCAAGAACATCTTAGACTACTTACTACATATCCAAAATGTGGCTTGAACAAGCACATGGAGGTCTCTTGTCCAGATATAGGAAAAACAGAGAAGAAGGCTCCAGAAGCAGAAAGATTGTGTCACCAGGGCAACTTAACATCTTTTAGTGCAGTACAGGACACATTCTGTATCAAAATCAAAAACACAAGCAAAATATGAAGTAGCATAGTTGTGCAGGTATGTAAGCAACTTACAGCCTCCAGGAGGACGGTGTAAACAACTGTTGGTGCTACCCATGGTCTCTTACTATGTGCTCTGATGTCAGGTCGTGGAAAGCACTCATTGTCTACTTAGTCCCTTCCATATATCTAATTGCCTTATGTCTCTTGTTATCTCCCCTCCACCTCTCTACCTTGTAGAGTCCAAGGTGTTATCACCATGAATGGATTACAGTCATGCCTCTGTAATCATGTCTGTAGACCATAGTCATCGACCCTGCAGCCACTGTACAACAACCAGATCTTCAGATTTCTTCAATTGATTTGTATCGGTTAACTCTCCAACAAGGAGCACCATCCAAACAAGTAGCGGTTTTGGATGGACCATACATATATGTCAATGCTGGAGTAAACTGGCATGTAGGGAGGAGGGGGGCTCCCATGAGGTGCCGGCTATTCTCCATAGAGATATGTAAACTACAGAATCAGAACTGAAGATGTAGCATGAAGTTCCTTCATAAAAGGCAATGTGATGGCAACATGTGAAATCAAAGCCTGTAAGAAAACAATGTGTGGTGTAGTATTGCAATCTAGTCTGCTCCTCAAGTTTTTTTCTTGAGGTTTGGAGTTTGGACATGTGTTTTTAACTCAGAATCTGACGACTCTGTGGCAATAGTGAATATATAACTGCATTAGATTCAGCACAGATGCAAAAACTTCAGGCATGTATATTGATCCCATTCTTGACCTAATAAAAAACTTGGTGCATAGACAAGGGTTTGGGTTTGCTCAGAATTGCTTCGACCGAATACCATCTTGTTTGAATCCCATCTTCTTGTTCCGAAACTCATCTCCGATGAGAAAGAAGAGTGGTAAATCTCATTCCTTTTTGTTTTGTTTCAGAGGCATGCATCTACTACATAGAATCAAACCTAAAAACACACCCAATGCAACTGTGGCCATTTCACTAACCCCCAGTGGCAGATAACCTAGAAACGGAGTGCCAAAGAAGGAGGCCCCAAGAAGGTTGAAGAATATGTAAACAACCAAGAGAAATTCAAAGATGGGATTTAGAGCAGAGAAAATTGCAGATTTCAATTTGTTTTTGGCAGCTACATTTACTACTGCTCCATGAAGATTAAAGGCAGAAAGTCCAAAGGCCACCTTCTTAAAAAGCGGTCCTGCTAAACAATGTTGAGTTCCCAACTCCAAAGAAGCAGCTCCCAAGATGGGCAGAAAAAGCTCCAAATCAGTGTCACCAAGACTGCATTTTGAGTTGATTTCTCTGACCAGGGTTGTGCATTTCTCTCGCATACACAGATCTTCTTTGAGATCAACCAAGAGAGCAAACCTGAAATTCGTTTGTGGGTGGGAAGAAGAGAAAAAAAAAAAACCACCGGAGATGGCAAAGGCGAGCAACAACAAACAGAAATGCAGAAAACACACACACAAAGAGGAGAGTAGAGGAGAGGAGAGAGAGAATGGAAGGGTTGCGAAGGGCGCGCATCTTCATCCTCTTCACTTTCATTCCTCATCCACATCTCATCCATTTTGTGAACATTTTGTGGACCAATTTTTGTTGCTTCATCCATATTTTGCATGCTTTTTGATGCTAAGGGGGGAGGAGAGGCCAAATTATGCGTAGTGTAATGGCCAAGGCCACTAACATTACCCTAAAAAGATCCATTTTTAGATTCTTCCTAGTTCTAGATTGAAAAGTTGGAATGTACACACACCCCCCACATTAATGATACAATTAAATTACATCTTAACATCCAAGATCACAAATCAAAATCATGAGTGCAATCAATATCAAGTCTTTCCTTCACTTCATTCCTAAATGGTGTCATCTAATGGAAATGTCTCAAAGCCTACAAAAAATATCTTGTGCATATATCCAAAACACATGAGATCTACATGTTTCGACAATTGATTCTAACGCTTGGATTTCACAAAATTAAAGGTACAAACAATGTTCTTTCATCTTCATCATTACCAAAAACAATGAAAATGAAAAAGTTCCATAAGATTCATAAACTCTAGTAGGTGATGGTGTCAACAAAAGAAAGAGTCTATACAACACCTCAACTCCTCTCATGAAATCCACTGTGTCAGAATGAGAATGACTCCTCTTATATTAAGTAGACCTAAACACAACAGTCCTATTGAAATGCACAGCCCCTCCCAGGTCTACCGATTCCCAAAAAGATGCACAGGTCAACTGATCCCTAGTACACACTGGTAGCGCCCCTTGATTAGTTCCAAAAACAAAAAGACAGAGGGTTCTGGCCCCGATTCTGATGTTATGAGCTGCCCACTGAACTATCTAGACAAGGCCTCTTCCCCCACCCAGAGCATCCACTAGTACAGCTTCTGCCTGCATTCCTATAACTCAGACCACCTTCAAGTTTCATCAGTCTTCATCAGCATCGACCCCTGTTTAGTCCGCACTCTCCAGATTATGGAGCTGACCATCTCTTAGTTATTGACGTAGCGAAAGAAAAATCCAGCAACCAGCTATCCTCCAAGCTCCTATGCCTTCTCTGCCAAAAACTTCTTACCTTCTCATGTCTACCTCCTGCTCTCCCTTCCTCTTCTTCTTTTCTGGATTCTTTCTCTACATTCTCCACACCTCAATCCAAGAGAGCCGGACCACCTCATCTCCCTGCCCAAAATAAAAACCAGCCCCAAAACTGAAACTTTGCACTTCCGCTTCTTTCCCAAGCCTCCTTCTAGAAGCTTCCCCTGCCGTTCTGTCCTCCTCCTCGAAATCATAAACCCTGCCGCTTTTTTTTCAACGTTCCTGGCGGGCTTAACACTCAAAACGTGAAAAACGAAATTGGCGTTCACACTACAGCAGTGATCAAGGATCACCCGTTTGGTTACTCCCTGTTCGGTCACAATGGTTCATGATTTGGTTGAATGCCAATTGAACCCACAATTTGGAGGTCTTCTAGTTGAACCCACAATCTAACTTTTGATTAAAAGGAGGTTTGATTACTAATGTGTTGTTATTCTTCATGGTATTAGCAACACACAAAAATTGAAACTCGGTTTTAGTTAGAATCAACTCATAAGCAAGGGGGCAAGTCAGGCATCACTAAGAATGAACTTAAAGTGGTAGAAATTATTAACCAAAATGGTCAAGTGGGGAACAAAGGTAGGTTCAACATCTAAATAAACCAATGGTGAAAATATATAACCCCAATTGAATTCATAAGGTCTTAAAAAGAGAAAACACAAAGCTTTCAAGGCTAGCTTTTTATTTTGCTCCTGAGCATATAGTGAATTGAAAATATTCAAGTAAAAAGGTAAATGTTTATCAAGTTCATTAATCAAAACATGTGAGCTACATCTATGCATTGCCCCTTCCTAACCAAAACCAATCATCTCTTGTCACCATGTTCACAACACCAATTATCAAGATTAATGTTCAAATAAGCCCCAATACAATACAAAAAACTACACCAACATGTTAGTAAAGATGTTTGAACTAAAACGTTATGTCACCTTCTCCAAGTTGAACAATATGGGTATTTGTCTTTGATTTTACACCACATATGCATGTACATTTATCCAAAATTGATTGTCAATAGAAGTTACCTCATCACAAGATATAAACTTTGTTAATTGCACCCAATAAAATTTGGTTTTCAACAGTCATAAATTTGAATGAAACTATTATGTCATACTCCAACCACTTGAATAATTCCAAGTGTTTCCAAGGATTGTTCAAAACCTTCAAAAAATCAAGAAAACCTTGCAATTATTCAAAATTGAAATAAAGCAATGATTTCCCCAATTTTAACAAATTGACAAATGGAAAAATTTTAATATACCTGAACATAATCACACCAAATAGGAGTCATAACAAATGTAATCAATGTTTAATTTTCATGTTTAAATGTCAAAATTTGTTCAAAGTATTTAATATGTTTTGATGAAAATATTTTTATTGTATTATGAAAATATGAGAAATTTTTTGAAATTTATTTAATAATTATAAAATACTTTTCAAAATTTTAAAAGCATTATGACTATTTTTTTTGCTATTTTTTCAAATTTTAAGTCATTTGAAATGGATCAAAACTAACATACCGGTGCACCACGTCTTTATTATGGAGGCCTTTCATTTACCATTGTGTTTTTATATAGCCCATGTAGCTCGGGCATTAAAAGTTTGTCTTTACCTTTTACATATGGCTAGACTTTGCATTTCATCATGCACGTTCTACCACTTCCCCAATAACAATCTATACCCAAGGGAACTAATTAGCTACCCAAGAGTCCTAGAATTTTTTAAATAAATAAATAAAGAAAAAACACTCGGACGAAGGAACAACAAAAGAAAAAAGAAAGGATCAAACTCCAAACAAAATACCACACCTAAAAACACAAAATGCACAATGGAGAGTCTAAAGAAGAGAAATTAAGAAACCTAGAACATAAACCTATCACCAATAGCATTAAGCAAATTGTGCAAGGAGATGAGCAAAAAACCTAGAAAGACACCAAGTTTTGGAGAAGTCAACCCATTGCAACTTCAACTCTTTGAAAAGCCACCGACACTCTCTCTTTAGAAAATGAACGCAAAATCAAAAAAGAAAGAGGTCCTACTAGAAACTATTGCAAATTTCCCTCTATTTCTTTCTTTCCAAGAGGTTTGCAAGTTTTTGCAATTGCAAGCTCTTCACCAAAGCCTAGTGTGTTGCTAGAGGTTAACACAATGTTGGTTTGAAGACTAAAAGACTTAGACCATGGGGGAGCAAAGTTCCTTCTATCACCCAATGTGTTGTGTGTAGGAGGGACATCAAGAGGATTACCTATTGGCAACAATCAAGGCAAAATTAGAAGGACTATAACCAACAATCAAGGTTGAAATTGAACTTTGCAATCACTATTTCACCAAAGAAAAATATCACTTAAAACTAGGAGGAGGTCACAGAGGCATAGTGCCTAGAGCAAAGAGATTGGTTTAAAACCTAGTTGTCAACCCTAAGTGCATAAATGTACAACAAAAGCCCCAAATAAAATGCAGAAAGCAATATTCTCAACAAAAACATTGAATGAAATATCAAATTACATGTCACAATGCAAAGCCAGAGAACACAATGGAGCCCTTCATTGAACAAAATGAACCCAAGTGCTGCTAATCCACAAAATGAAAATGAGGAGAAACACCATGACACAAAGGACAACAAACCACAATCACACACAAACTCAAAGGTTTGCTACTAGAGAATCGGGGATCGAACACAAATGAGCTTGAATGTCATGAAAACTTACAAAGCAAGAAATATTCACATGTGAGTACTAATTTCTTGCCTTTAAATGAAAAAACTCCAACCAAAAACCTCTCTTGACAGAGTACATGATGGAATATTCACATCTGGGCCAGGCACCAAACCTTCTATGGTCATTAGAGTGGGAGCAGCCTGAGGGAGTGTAGATAGGTATTGAGTTTATATTGAGGAAGAAAGTTCAGCTAAGGTTGCACAATCACTTCCAACAATGTAAATCTCTTTGTGAGCAAGCCCTTCATACACAGAGCTACAAACTTCATGGTCGACATGCATAGCCAATGATAAACCACATGATTCTTTCATACCCAATGTGTAGAAGAGATAAGTACACGGTTCATTGTTTCTGTACTGTACTAGACAACACATATGCATACTCAGATAATGCTCCCCAGTTTCTGGAGACCAACTGGAAGAACTAGGTTTAATGCATCAATGGATCAACACCCATCTTTCAACTTTGGACTGAAGTGACCACATGAATAAGGTCAGATATATATTCTTTCTCAAAGAAAATGCTATCATGTTGGAGTCTTCTCTCTCTACGTTTTACCTTGGTAAAAAGATCAATGTTGTAGCCTTTTTAAGTCTGAGCAGCAGCAGCACCCTTCCAAGATGAAAGGGGAGGGGTATGTGAATAGAGCCAGGATTGAGTCATGTATGTTGGATGGGATCTTTGTCCAGAAACAGCCTCAGGAGGAATTGCACTTTCGAGTTCATGCATCTCTTCCTCAGAAAGCTTCACACTCACAGCTCCAACATTTGCCTCCAAATTTGCCTTCTTCGTTGTCCCTGGGATGGGGACTGTACCATTCCCCCCTTTTTGAAGAACCCATGCCAATGCCAACTGACTTAATGAACATTTCTTCTTCTCTGCAATTTTGCTGACTTGCTCCAGTAAGAGCTTGTTCTTCTCGAAATTCTCCCCTTGTACAAATGGCACCGTCTGACAGAAAACCAACAATGCACTTCACTCATGAGTCCTGCACTGTCACCAGTCCTGCTGAATGCACTGTGGAGCTCCCTGACCAATCTTTACCAGGCCATTCATCATGGCAGAAAACACAATGTTCCCATGTATGAACAAGACACACCACAAAGCAAAAAACGTAAAGTGACAAGGCAGTCCTCACAACATAGTAATGCACTTTGTTTTGATAAATTGTAATCTTGAGAGTGAGAGATTCAGCCTTCTCCATTTGATTAATTAAACCTACATTGATTCATTGCAGAATCAGTGTTTTCTCAAATCAACTACAAATGGAAAATCCACGTACTAAATCCTGAAGACCTCCGGAGCGAGGGGTGAGGAGAACAAATGAAGAAAAATACCCAAGTAGGAACTTCTATTACCTTCCGGAAATCATTCTCTGTAAGGTTCTCAGGTTTCAGGCCAGCCAGAAAGCCACGACCCAGAGGGCTGTATGGCACAACCCCAATGCCTAGCTCTCTGTGAACATCATCAAACAACAAAACCTTTGTGAGACAGACAAAAAACAAATTTTGTTTTCTGCTCACAAATGGGTTAGTAGACGCTTAACTGGGGATCTACAGACCTAGCTTTCAGACAAGGAAGAAAGGAAATTGGAATTTACCTGCAAGTTGGAATGACACTCTCCTCAACATCACGAACCCACAAGGACCATTCTAACTGGACAGCAGTGATGGGGTGCACAGCATGGGCCCGCCGAATTTCAGATGGTGATGCCTCTGAGAGCCCGAGGTACTTCACCTTCCCTTCCTCCACCAACTTCTTCATCTCTCCTACCTGAAAGACAAGCTCAAAACTTAGAAGCAAAATAATGTTCTCTAGAAGGGCAAGTTGCAATAGATTTCATCATTGTATGATCTCCTCTTTCGTCATTATTGCAAGTCTCCTGCTCGGAAACGATTTCAATTGTGGTGGTCATCTTCTGGCCAATTTATTTCCTGTAAAAAATACAATGTTTCCATGGCCAGGAGCAAAACTGGTTGCAAGAGATTTTAAGAAGTTAATTCTCCAGTAATCATGATTATTGTAGCATATCATTGGTTATTCTTGACATGGCCACAGGAGGATCCTGATTACTTACATTTGGAGAAAAACAACACAATCCAGGACAACTCATGAACAGCAACAACACTAGTATCTGCGCACAAAGAACATTCAAGCGAGCTGCATAAATCTCTTACTGTAATTTCAATTGGAACTTTGGTATCAACACGGTGCTGGTAATACAAATCAATTTGCTCAACATCAAGCCTCTTCAAGCTCGCCTCACAAGCTGCTCGAACATACTCTGGATCTCCTCGAACAGTTCGGTTGCCATCCTTATCAATATGGAGTGCAAATTTGGTAGCGATTTGCACCTTGTCCCGAATCCCTTTAATAGCCTGAGAGGAGAGTTTTCCCCCCACCCACCCAATCACATCTCCAAGAAATTGTCAGTAATTTGTGATGAGGGACTTACTAAAAGATCCGAAAGAAAAATCCCACCTCCACACAGAAAAATGCACGAGTGATGATGATCCCACAAATTACATCTCCAAGAAATTGTCAGTAAGCTATAAAATGGTTTTGGCCTAGCATTTCTTCACAGTGTGCTGAGGGTGGTGCAAGTTACAGCAAAGACTGTGCACCTGCCAGAGGTGCATATTTGACATAATTGCAATTATGCTGAGCCAAAACTATTTTCCTGAACCAAATCGGCATGTTTTGGCTTTTCTTCGTCCAATTTTACTGCGCAGGATCACATTCTGATCACTGCTGGAGATGCTCTTAGAACTACAAATTGTTTGCAGAGCTGCTGGTTTTGCATGTGTTGTTTTACCTTGCCAATCAGGACTTCGTTGGTGAAGGGTCCATAAGTATCAGAGGTATCGAGCAAGGTAACACCCAATTGCTCCACGGCATAACGGATGAGCTCCACCATCTCTTCTTCCGGCCTTGCGGGTCCATAGAAAGAAGACATCCCCATACAACCCAATCCCAAGCGGGAAACCTCCAGACCCTGAGAACCCAACTTCGTTCGTGGCACTTGCTGCAACAACGCCATGGCTTGCTCCCCAAAAAGAAACGATCTTGTAGGAATTTGTGCAGCCTCTCTCTCTCTCTCTCTCTCTCTCTCTCTCACTCTCTTGTGGTCATGGATGGATGGATCGCTGCTCTCACACAATCACAAGGTTCTAGCATGTAATTTATAGCGTTTTTTTTTCTTCCCCTGGTATCAACAACGAGGTCCCGCTGCTATGTGTGTGGAATGCATGCATTTGCGTGCGTAATTAAGTAGGCGGGCTCGCCAACAAGTGTTGTGGAGAACAGTTGTGGGCAGATTTTTTCCATTCCAAATGCATGGAAGCACAGCATCAAAGAGCAGCTAGATTGCAAAGAAACTGCACCACATACTTCGTCACAAACTTCGTCTCAAAGGTAGATAGGTAGATGGGTGGGTAGGTAGATAAGTAGGTAGCAAAGGTAGGTAGGTCAATGGGTAGGTAGATAAGTAGGTAGGTCAATATGTAGGTAGGTCAATAAGTAGCAAAGGTAGGTAAATAAATAGGTAGGTAAGTCAATAGATAGATAGATAAGTAGGTAAGTAAATAAATAGGTAGCAAAGGTAAGTAAATAAATAGATAGATAAACAAGTAAGTAAATAAGTAGGTAGCAAAGGTAGGTAGGTAAATAGGTAGGTAGAAAGATAAAAAGGTAGCAGATTGATAAGTGGGTGGGTAAGTAAATAAATATTTTTCATCGATTTGTGATGTAATTGAAATCACAATCATTTTATATGAAGATTTAATCAAATTTGAATATAAGTTAAATATGAAATTAAAATGGGTTTGCATATGTAGGTAGGTTTTTTTTTTTTTTGGGGGGGGGCGGGGATCAATTTGCGATGTAACAACCAAAGTGCTGGTTATGTATAGGAACATTTTAGTCAAATAAGAAAACAAGGGGTGTGTCGTGTCTATAATGATTTAGTCAAATAAGGAAACAAGGGGAGGGTTATGTCACATTGTGGCCTTGCCATTTTACATTTTAAAATATCTTTAAGGCAAAAGATGAATTTATGGAAACTCAAAATACTTCACCATGCAAAAATAATAATCTTCAATTCCCTTGGGGAGAAGCAAATTTAACTAAATTTCCCCAACTTTCTCCCAAGAGAAGGGAACTTGCAACTTTCCTAAGGCAAATGGGCCCAAGTTCCCTAGGGAAATGTGATGCCTATGGAAAATGGACCCATATTAACATGCTCCCTAGGGCAAATGGATCAAAGTTCCTCAAGGAAACTTGATTCCTCCAGACAAAATGCACCCAAGTTCCTTGAGGAAATGTGATGCTTGTGGAAAATGGGCCCAAACAAGGTTCCACAAGGCAAATGGGTCCAAGTTTCATAGGAAAACTTATTTCCCTAAGGCAAATGGGCCTAAATATACCTTTCGGAAAAATGCCAAGTTTTCTCAGAAAACATGTTTCCTTAGTTCCCTAGGACAAATGAGCCCAAGTTGTCTAGGGAAAGGTGGTTGCTTGAAGAATATGGAGCCAAAACATGATTCCATGGGGTAGATAGGTCCAAGTTCCCTTAGGAAATGTGGTTGCCTGAAGACTATGGGGCCAAAACATGATTCCATGGGGTAGATAGGTCCAAGTTCCCTTAGGAAATGTGGTTGCCTGAAGACTATGGGCCTTTAAGCATGGTTCCTGATAAATTTGGCATGTTGTGACAAGGAACTTGGGCCCATTTGCTTCAAGGAACCCATGTTTAGGGTTCATATTCCCCAAGCAACAACAGAAGTTGCAAGTCCCTTCTCCCTAGGGGAAGTTGAGGGAACTTAATTAAGTTCTTTTTTTTTGCAAAAGAAGTGTTTTTAAGGGAAAGTTGAAAAAAGAATTGAACCTTAAACCTTTGGACATAAAGGGGCATTTTTAACTTTTGAACCATGATTTTTTTTCTTAAAATTGTGGTGCAAGAGAGATGAGTAAAGCATTCATCATAAATCATGTGTAATAAAAAAATATTCAAAAATAATTTTCCTACTATCCATTGTGGATTACAATGCATGCATCGAACATATTGCCACATTTCATTCGTTGATCCTATTTAATGTTTGTAGACTAAGTCAAGGTCTTTGAATTCAAATTTGACACTTCATGAATTGAATATGGCCATAAATTTAAGACCTACCCCAAGACGGTGAAACTATTAGTGCAAGTGTTAGTTCACCCTAAACTATTCAATTAGTGGAAAGTGATTCACAAATGTCTTTCAGCTCTTGTTGTTATCATCATCCCAAAAAACAAAAATCTTGTAACAAGTAAAGATTCCATATTCAACTTTTAGGGGAAAAACCAAATCAAATCCAAGAAACCTCTTTAAAGCCAACTCAATATATTGATAACAAATAATGCATTGTAATTAAAGTTTAAATTTTGGTCAAGTCACATAGATCAAGATGCTAAAGAATTTCATCACATTTCAAGGACCCAAAAACCATATTAACATAACATTGCAATGAGTATTGAACATTCATGGGACATAGTTCATTACTTCTCTAAGTGCCAATGCCAATATTTACTAAAAACATATTCAAGGTTGGTAAAAATGTGTTGTATGCAATGTATAAAGATGTTGTTCCACTGAATATCAAGGTGGTTTTCTCCTAGGTATCCACTAAAGGTGTTCATGATAAATATCATGTTGGTTGAAGGAGCTAGAAGAGCAATCCTTGTTAAGAATTGGCAACTTGAGGTATTTGACCTTCCCTATAAACCCACGATTCTTAAATTAGGGTTTTTGTGTGGGTTAGAATTGTAAATTAAGGTTTCATTTTGCATGGATTAATAATTCACTTTTTTCCAAGTTTTACAAATCTAATGAAAGAACCAATTTCAAATATTCAAGTATTGTGACATTGAAAAGAAACATTTCACAAATGTTCAATTGCAAAGAAAAATGATATTTTAAAACCTTGGAGGTCCTTTTTTTGTTGGGATCCAACTTGTAGCAATTTTCATAAAAAATGATATATACCTAGCATTAGTAAGTTTTTTTTTGGTGTATAGACCAATGTTGGTCTAGTATATTGGTCAAACCCAAGTATCAATAATGATATCAAATACAATACCAATCTGGTATCACATTTCCTAATTTTCCCCTTGATAACATTATACCTTCTTTATAGAATTCTTATTTTTTTGGCCTATACCATACAAGTTTGGTATTAAGGTTCTTGATATTAAACTATTACCCAATACCAAGCACTCACAATCATATTTTCCTTTGTATCAATAGTTAATCCTCATCTAATGTGCATATTCAACTACTTGCAATGATTGTGAAAGATATGGTGGAATTTTCATTCTAGTTATGATTTAATATGCAAGTCGATAGCCATGTTTTCTTTCAATGTGTTTTTTTTGTGAGCCAATGCCCTATTTCATCTTCAATAATGATGTGTTAGAAACATAAAACAAAAACCTAAAACTTGTGTATGCTTTGAACCCTAAACCTTTTGCACCATGATTTTTTTGTGTATTTTTTCAATTTGACATGTCACATGTTTTTCAACCATCATTTGCAAAAAGTATGTCGAATTATAATTTTCGTTGTCATTTGGTGTTTGGTCTCATTGTTGTGAGTTTTTCTTGTTTCCATGGTGGTGATCATAATCATGTTGGTTGATTAAAATTTATGTTTTTGGGAGTCTTCAAAGTTCATAGGGGTCTAAGGTTAAGGTTTCAAGTTGCATAGATTGTCTAATGGATTTTAGTGCATTCCCAAGTTTTGATTTCAAAAATCTTATTGGGGAGGGTGAAGCAAATGAATTTACCATAATTGTGATGAGCAATTTAGTGTAACGAATTTTGACATGCCCCCAAGTCCCTTGTTAGACTCAAAAGAATCCAACTATGTCAAAAAGCAGAAGTAGATGGGACTTGGTGCCACTCCTAGCTTCCAGCACTAAAGGGGGGTGAGAGGGGCATGCTGAAAGCTCCGGGATTAAACTAGGAAGAAGGACAAGCTACTTAATTATTCGGTCCTGCATCCAAAACCAACCAACAAGTTGGTTAGAATTCATTTTGCACACTTTTAATGTTGGGACAAGCCATGGGTGACCTTAGAACCACTTGACTCACCACGGCTCAGACTCGAAGGAAGCCACCACCTTCCCCCATATAGTATTCTCTGCATTGCTCCGCAGTACCCGCATCCAAATGGCTTTTATTCCCGGGACTCCCAAAGAGGAGTCCCAAAACTATCCCAGTTTGGACTCCTGAGAGTTTGGCAGCTCATAACTCTCGGCTCAGACCTCGGATTGGGATGAGGTCTAAAGCTATCTTGTATCTCTCCTCAAGATCTTTCCAACGGTGTGTTGCACTCTATCTGCACACACCAAGGTTAGGTTGATTCCTGACTTTTTGTGGTTGGGAGTCAAACTGACAGTTTGATTCCCGACCTTTTTTTTTTATCATAACTTGTGTTGTAAATGTTCGAATGGCTAATGCAAGGCCATTTTTGACATCTACACTTCAAGGCCTTCCAATGGTATTAAAAAACACCTCAATGCAAGGTGTTTTGACCTCTGCAATTGAGCTCTGAAATTGCGAGAGTCCCGGAGGACTCCAAATTCCCACTTTTGGGTCATCCTCACACTTGCCTCAAAGTGGGGTTGCAAAAAATTTCGACCAACATTGTGGATGAACCACAAATCACAAAATTATTGATGACAAGTTTGCTACCGAACATGAAGCCATTTGGAATGTGTAGTTGAGATAATTACATAATTGTTCTAGGTTTTTCATTGTTACAACTTGGTTACTTGGGCCTTCTTTTTACTCAATGACCCTATTAAAAAGGTTGACATTCAAAACATGATTTGTGTATTGTGCCACCCATGTCTACAAACATCCTTTAACAACAATTAAACACAAGCAAGCAAAAGTATTATTCTTACAATCATTTTCATGGAATCATAAACATGGAAAAACACATTGATAATGAACATGCTTCTACTTTATTTCATTACAAATAAAAGGTGATGGTCAATGAGGAATATAGGCAAATTCAACAACAACAACAAAAAAAACTAGGGAAATACCTTAGTTGAGAATCCTTGGTTGTGGCACCTTGTGTTACAACAATGTGGTAGAATGAGGTTTCCATCTTGTAAGATATTTGTCCAAAAACACATCCCCAATATTTTTGTTAAGATGATGGAATGATATTTGTTTCCAAACCTTGCACAATGTGCAATTACCACTACCTCTTTTAAACTTTACATGTCTAAAACAAGGTTCAATATTTTTGCATTTTTCATACATTTTATTAATGGTGCTTAAATACCATGTCACATCATAGTTGGGTTGTTTGAAGTTTTTGACATTCTAAAACAATGTTGGTTGAACAAGTTAAATCCTTGTTGGTTGGCTATTAACTCATTAATAAAGTTATAGTTTATGTTAAGGACGAGGCTACAAACTTGAACACCCTTGCTATTGCTTTGACCTTAGTTATGTCATGTGCACCGCTACAACTTGTTATATCTTTTAGTGAGACCTATTTTGGCCATGCGATGTCAAAAGCATGTTAATATGCTACAAATGATAATAATCACTACAAGAAAAGCTTGCCTATTTTTATTGAAAATTTTGGTCAAAAAAACCCCCCATATTGTCTTTTTGCCCCCATGTCCAACTTGACCAAAGTGCCATTTTGGATAAGTTGATTTGTACTTGACCATATTGATTAGGTCTTTTTGGTTGGTCTTTTGGACTGCGTTTTTTTTATTAGGTGTCTTTGATTGAACCATCATGACATAATATAATTTAGGCAACAATACCTTACTATACCCTACCCTAACTTACATACCTACCTACCTAGGTACATAATTAATAAACCTAGTAATTAATTAATGCCAAAAAAATTTAATTATTTACATATAAACCCTATGTCCAAAGCCTAGGCTAGACCACCTAGCTTAACCACTTGCGCTAAACCAAGCCACTTAGGCTAGGCCAAGGTTAAGTGGTCTAGTAGGCTTTACAAACTAGGTTAGTAAATTAGGTCACCTAAATAGCCAAAATAGCCTAGTTTGCAAATGTGGGGACTTGAACTTTTCATGATGCACCTCGAAATTCCTCGATGGACTCAACTGCGAATCTAAAGCTGAAAACAATAGAAGCAAAAGGAGTTCAAGTGTGTTTTTTAACTCGTAACACTTTGGGGGTAAAAGGCGTGTTGGAGCTTTGAGATGGAATTAGGATGAATGACAAGTAGGTCAATTATTGATAGAAATTTACAAAAACCAAACAACAAGTTCGTCCGTGCACCAAAAATGATTTTTGGTGCACGGACGAACCACGAGCAAACACAGACTCACAACACTCACCAAGGCATGGACTTCGGGGAAGCCACCACCTTCTTTCATATAATATTTTTTATGTTTGGCCACACAAGCCAGCATCCAAATGTCATTATGTCCCAGGACTCCCAATTTGGAGTCTCGAAATTCCCTAAATTTGGACTTCTGCAACTTTGGGGGCCCATAACTTTATGTGCAAACTTTCGATTGAAGTGAGATCTATAGCAAAGTTGTAGCCCTCGTCAAGATCTTTTCAACAATATGTGGCACGCCACTTGAAAGCAAAGAAATCAGGGCGATTCTTGACTTTTAAGGCGATCAAATTGGCAATTTGACTCCTGACCCTTCTTTTGGCCATAACTTATGTTTTAAATACCCAAATGGGACATGCGAACCCACTTTAAACTCTATGTTCCAAAATATTTTCAATGATATACGGAACTTTTCAATCCAATGAGTTTGGCCTTTGCAATCGCCCTCTGAAAGTTCAAGACTCAATTGGGACTTTAACTCCCAAAATGGGAGCTCATCTAGGGGTGTGGGGGTTCATTCCCTCACACTTTCTTGCATTCCTGAGAACATGAAATGTGATTCCTAAGCTTCATTTTTGGCTTGCAGCTTTGTAAGTCCTTGCCTTGATTGCGAACTTGAGGTTAAAGTTGTGACACCTCACCTTCACATTTGAGGAATCAAGTCATTAACCATTACACCACCACCCCATAAGGTGATTTTTTGACAACATATCATAATGAACATGATTGTGGACTAACATATTGTAATCAACTTCCATGTTCATTGTTTTTCAACATATGACATTAAATGAACTTGAATTTTTTTACATTATTTACATAAATAATTAAGTTATATGTAGTTAGGTTAGCCTAGGTAAGCAAGAGGTACCTATTAAAAAATACATGTACTTAGCTAACATGTAAATTATAGTTTATTAAGCCTTATAGGTACCTATTAGATCTATGTTTATATTTACTTATTCTTATGTTATTTAATAAGTTATGTAATACTTATTAACCTATTATTAATAAATATAAACTAGGCTACCTACCTAGTAGCCTAGGTGGCCTAACCTAGGTTAGTTACACACCTACCTAATAGGCTTAAGTTAGTTTAACCTAGGCTACCTAAACTATGTACTTACCTAGGTAGCCTAGGTTCATTTAATCTAAGTTATTTAAGTTATGTACTTACCTAGGTAGTTTAGGTTAGGCTACATACCTACCAACTAATAAGTTTAGGTTAAGCTAACATAGGTTACCTAGGTTAAATTATGTACCTATTTAATAAGCCTAGATTAAACGACATACCTACCTAGTAGGCCTAGGTGGCTTAAACTACACTACATACATATATAGTAGGCTTAAGTGCCCTAGGTTAAACTACTTACCTTGTAGGCCGAAATGGCTTATGTTATGTACATAGCTACCAAGTAGACTTCAATTGCCTAGGTTAAAATATTTTATACTTAGTAACCCTAGGTGGCCTAAGCTACTTATATAGTTAGTAGGATAGGCTACCTACATGACTAATAGGTCTACTTAATAAGCTTGGGTCATTTAAGACACCTTCTTAGAAAGTGTACACTACCTAATTATAGGCTACTTAGTAATCCTAGGTTACATCATAAATAACCTACTAGATATGTTTGGGCTAAACTACCAGTTAGGTTATTATTTATAAACAAATAACTTATTAATTATGTTAGGCTAGATAGGTAGTCTAAGCCTAACCTCACCTATTAATTATGTTAGGTTGGTAGGTAACCTAGGCTTAACAAGTAAGCTAATTCATCAATAAGCGGCTCCATCAGTGGGTACTTCACGGTCCACTGCCGCTTTGCCGCTCGGTTCACATCCTCCTTCTTGGCAAGGATTTCAGCCGAACGTTTGAGCGTTAGAGAAATCGTTCCTTGATTGTCAGAAACGTTATGCGTCTCCTGAAGCCACGTGATCAAGTCTGCTTGCGTGAGCGATGGATGCTTTTCCTTGTGCTCACAAAGAGCTATCCGAACCTAGTTGGTCATATTCGTATTAGTGGACCTCTGTGTTGTGGTTCTAGTTGTGGCTGCCATTGTGTTGTGCTTCTGGTTGTGGCTGCAGTTGTGGTTGTGGGTTGCTGCTGTCCCAAGGTGAACGCCACGGCTCGCAAATGTTACAAATGGCGTGAGCGGATAATTATTTAATGACCCTCTCTTTATTAATATCCTGTCTAAATTAATACAGAACCCCCGGTCCCAGTAGTATTAACTTAGACAGGTTCTACTGTACTTATGATCATCACTTTGAAAAACACCCACTTGTAATATGATAATTTTCAAACTTTTCACATGGCTCTCAAACTTATTCCAATCATATGGAATCACAATATTTAGTAGATACTAAAAATTTCATAAAAATTAAAATTCATTTCAATCATTTTTTTGAATATATTTCCATTTTTTAATATGATGTGACATATATATATATATTTGGGACAAGTATATTTTAACATCACATCAAATGAAATTTTTAAATGTAGTTTCTTTGGCATTTAATTTGTTTGGGTGGTCAACCTACCATAACATGCAAAAACATTGTGAAAAATCTTTCATAATAATGACATGGTTGAACTTTAAACTAGTGTTGGGTGGATATCTTGATTGGATATCATTAAGGATATCATATTTGAAGTCCTTTAGATATCAAAAAATTGATATCTAAGGTGATATCCTTAATTTTGGATTTCAAAATAATGATATCCAATCATATAATATCTAGATAGAATAATTGTTTTTGAAAATTTGATATCCAAGGCGGATATTAAATCCTAGTCTATATATGGATATGAAAAAGGTTCAGGTTTAAAGTGTAGGTTATTAAAATGATGAAAACAAATTGTGGGTGCCAATGTAGGCTGCTACAAGGAAAAATAAATTATGGGCACTATTGTAGGTTGTTACAAGGGAAAAAAAGGTTGTAGGTGCCACTATTAGACCTAAAGAAATAAAAAATTGAAATGTAAAATAAAATGGGCTTAGGCCCAATTTTTCCTTTTCCCACTTCTCTCATCATATTGTTTTCCTTTGTTCTTCGCACTACTTTCGTCTTCATGATGTTCTCCTCTTTGCGTTGGTTTTCTTTCCTTTTCACATTATTTGGCTTTGTTTTCTTGTTCATGTTGATGAGCTCTAGTATCATTTTCACATTGCTTTATTTTCCTCTTCACACTATTCAACTCAATCGACTTTTTTGTTGTTCTATTATCCTTTTCACGTTGTTCCACTCTCTTCTATGTGCTATTCCATTCTTCTTTTCACACTACTATGTTTTTTTTTGCACTCTTTTGTTTTCGTTTTCATGTTATTGGGCTTTCCTCTTCATATTACTTTAATTTCCTTTTTGCATTACTAAGTTCTTTTGTTCATGCTACCTTGTTCTCCTGTTATGATGCTTTGTTATCCTCTTTGCACTACACCACTCTCCTCTTTGTGCCACTTGGCTTTTTTTCGCATTTTTTTGCTCTTCTTTTTGTGTTGTTCTGTTTTCCTCTTTACATTACTCTCCTCTTTGATTACTTTCCTATTTTAGGTACAAGGTTTTCACACTACTATTCTTTTCTTCACGTTGCTACTATTGGTATTGTTATTCATGAAAAATCTTGTACTACCCCTCTGCATTCCTTCTTGCAAGAGTTGGGAGTGGCCAAGAATTGATAGTTGACCACTTGTTTTTTTCTCAGTATGGTTTTTTTTCACTTTTTTTTTTCATTTATTTCGTTTTTTATCTCATGTCTTTTGTTCCTTTGTTTTAATGTTTTTGGTTTTTTTTTTGGTGGTGCATGCCTTGTTATGAATTGTTTTTTAAACAAACATAAACCTTTGTATTTTTGACAATTTTGTATCTTTGCTTACTTGTTTTGTAATATTATATTTTTGTTTGCTTGTAAATGTTTTGCATCATACTTAGTTGTGCATAAGAGGATTATCATCACATCACATAGAAACACCTTGTATTTGTTTCCTAATTTTCTCCACCATTTGCTATTGTAGAACAATTGTGAAAGATGGAAGTGTCAAATGAATTTAATAATCAAACAATGCAAACTAAAGAGCATTAATATCATAAATGATGAAATTGAAGTTAATCAAATAATGGAAGGAAAAAAAAAATCGAAGCCTGCAAATTGAAATAAGTCGAGTTTCAAAAGAATCTAATGAAAAGAAGATCAAATAGATTTTGCAATAGTTGCAAACTTAACATCCTCATAACATAAATACATTTTGTTAGTTCTTTTATTGTGTTAGTGATAATTGAAAAGTAAATCACTAGTAGAAATTGGTCAAAATGTAACCACTCTATTTGTGATTACATACGACTATTAGTTATTTACAACTACATTTGGACATTTTTGCAACTATTTTGTGTTGGTCATATTTGTGACTATTAATGCGACTAGATTACGACTATTGTTGGGTGTGTTAAGATTTATAAATGTATACAAACAACCATATTAGATGTGTATTCAAGTACTATAATTAGCATAAATGGCTTCAATATTATGGTTACATTAAATAATGTACATTTTGAATATATTAAAATTTTATGTAAAACATTTGTTCAATATATTGTACCCATATTACAAATTTATCCAAACCATCTTATTATATTTCATAAAATTATTACAAATGACATTTGTTATTATTATTATTATATGTATTTATATTAATTACATGTAATACAAAAATAAATTTCAATATTATCTTTGACTAAAATTTTAAAATAGTAATATCTTATTACATCATAATGATGTTGATGATATTAGAATGATAAAAATAATAATTATATAATTTCTGAAGTAATTATCAAAAATTTAATATATTATTATATTATCATCAAATGTTTTTCAAATGACTAATGTACTTATTACAAATTGATTTTTCTTTACTAAAAATGAAAACTTAATTATAATAAATCATAATAGTTCTAACAAGTGACATAATAATATATATATTAATAATAATAATATAATTAGCCTAGGCTAGCTACAAATTACATTATTATTATTATTATTATTATTATTATTATAAGTAATCAATTCTAAAATATTACTAGATTAACATAATAATTACTAGGAAATATTGATACAGAGTTTTTATTTCTTATATTTAAAATTTAAAATTTGATATTTTTCAATTATTAATAAGTCAATCATTATAATCAATTACTGATATATAATTTTATTTTCGGTTTTACTATTATATTATTCTATGATAAATACTGCATTAATTAGAATGGAAATTTAATAAAATATCATACAAGAGAAATTATTTTCGAAGGAGAAATATACTTATTAAAAATATATACTACTTTTTGTAATAGTTGAATTAATGTAATTGTCACGATTAAATATTTACATTTATATTTATTAATAATTATATAAATGAAAATAGTAATGAAAATAATTATAATAAAATAGTTAGCCTATGCCAGGCTTTAATTATATTATTAGATATAAAACCCTAGTATTCAATATTTATAATCAATAAATAATTATTATTACATACTGAATATTTCGGTTATTATATGAATTTATTTGGTTACGAAATAATAATTCACTATTCATTAATAATTAGTTAATTATTTCAATATTAGCCAATTACTAGTTAATTAAATTGGTTGATAGATTACTATAGTTAATATATAATTATAATTAAAAAATTAATTTTTTATATAACTAATAAATTAAATAATATGTAATAATAAATAATAATATGATTAATTCAATAATCATAAGATATTGAGATTATCACTATAAATAATTAATTAATTGGACAATTTATAAAATGAATTAGTTAGTTTATAGTTTAGTTGTTAATTAATTAATTAACAAGTTTGTTAATCTATTTTTCTATGCTTTATTCATTAAATAGTTTGTAATTTTATTAATTAATTAGTTAGCTTTTTAATTAGCTAGTTAGTTGTCATTTACGTACATAATTATGGACATTTCAAGATGAAAATGAATGCCAAAACATATGGGATAATCTTTTAGGTTACAAGTCATTTGCAATTAAAAATGTTTAATTATAAACAACTTGCAATTAAAAAATTTATCCCATATGTTTTTGCTTTCATTTTCATTTTTAAAAATATATAAACATGGTGTTTTGTCTTACATTTTCTTATTTAAAAAGATGGGCATATGGGATGAGTCAATAAAATCAACTTAACCCAAAATAATATATAAATATTCATGTACTTACACCTAAATATCTCTTCCCCTAACTTGCCCACCTTCCTACCTACCTAAGTAGGTATTTGGCCTAGGTAGGCAAATAGGTATTATCTAGATAGGTGTTTAACCTAGATGGGTAGGTAGGTATATAAGTAAGTAAATACCTAGTTCAACTTACATACCTAAATATTGTTTTAAATTTAAGTTGGAAAAATTCAATTATTGTGCCACATGGGAAATTTCTATTGCACCACGTGTCACAATTTAAATCATTTAAACATAAAACTAAACGTATTAGATTATTTCAAAATAATAATAAAATAATTTTAATTATTAAGAATTGGACACGTGGCAACAAATAATTTGTTCCCATTGTTCACCCAAAAATCGCATTTTAGTGTTAAACAATAATACGTGTACGTCCAATCAAAGGATGGAAGCATATTTTGTTGATTTTAACCTTTCATAAAAAATTCGTTGTCATTTGCGGTTAGTGTCAATGTGACTTGTCCAACATGATTATTAAGATTTTAGTTGCAAATGTCGCTTGTAATTTAAAAATTAATCGCATGGACCAGTTACAAAATGGCCATTTTCTACTAGTGAACCTAAATGTTCTTCAAATGATACGTTATTTATTGTGTCATTCTCAACCTATTGTTTTTATGAATTCAAGAGAACTTTTGAAAAGTTTGATAACATTTTATAAAACAAGTGGCATAACATATTTGCAAAAACATTTTAATACAAATCATTTGACAATTTATAAAAATAATCAGGAAGAAATTAATAAGGAAAGGAAAAAAATAATGAAAAAAAATTTATTCCCAATTCTTCCACATTTGAAGTTTTTGCTTCAAAAAATCCTTTTAAGAAAAATGATGTGGAACAAAAGATGTTTGTGGAAAATCTTGCACTTTTAATAGTGAAAAATTACTTGCTTTTGCAATTTGTGGAGAATGTGTGGTTAAAGTGTTTAGTGTTGCAACTACGTTTTCATGTGCAATTCCCTTCTTGAAAATTGTTTTCAAACATTATTTTGCTTAAATTAGTTGAAAAAACTCAAGAAACATATGTTTTGCCTTTGCTAAATGATCGTAGTTGTGTTGCTACCAATTTTGATTTGTGAATGTCCAAGGGTGCACATGATGTGTTTGTCTTGGTCATAAATTTTTGGGATTTGATTGGAAACCAAAACATGTTAATCTTGGTTTGTTTGAAGCTACTGAAACTACATGACAAACGTTGGCTAGAAATCTTATTATCTTTTAGATGCATATGGCTTGAGAAATAAGATCATAGCATATGTGAAGGCTACGAGTTCAAATTTAGATACATTGACCAATGCTTTGAAGTTTATTGTTAAATGTGAATTTAGGTTTGGAAGAAAGCTCTTAGGGAACTTGTTTTGGTCATGTTTTCTCCAAAGTGTGCCAATATGTCACAACTAATGACAAAATTTGCAAGAATTTGAAATATGTGTATACTAAATTTTCCTAGGAAAATTTCAAAAATCATTACTTGGCCAAAGAAATTTAATAAAGGTCGTAAAAAATGGAACAAAACTTGCATTGAAGCTGGTTTTTGGCCCCAAAAATTGAACATTCCAATGAGAACAAACTTAGTTCAGTTTTTAAACTTTTTTTTTTTTTGTTCCATTTTCGCAAGTCTTTTGTTTCTAGTTTATTTTAATTGTAAGTTGTTTTGTTCATCCCTAATTTACTTCTACAGGTTTGGTAAAATCGTCCTATTCCAAAAGGCATTACAATTCAAGGCAGTAATTGTTCTTTGTTATAATTAACAAATTGTAGTGAGGATTACTAGTTGTGCCCTTCCACGTTTAATTTGGCACATATCTCAAATAATTATTCATGTTTTGTCTTCAATTGTGTTGAACGAATATTGTGGGGATTGGTTGTTTTTTGATGTTTTGAATGCAACAATCACTCTAAGCTTGAAACTTTTAAAAAATCTTAAATTTCATCTAATTTGCAAGATTTAATTGATGACGATTATGTTGTAGCCCAAGAATTATCATTGCTTCCATCTAACATAAAAGGAAAAGTATGTAGCGTTTTAGATGGTTTTTTTTAATTCTTTAAGAAATATGAAGGAAATAAAACACATAAGATGTTGTCCCTTATGTTAGACCCTAGATTTAAAAGTCTTAAATTGGTTTCATCTCTTATTGGTCAAAAGCAAGTTGTTTCCATTGTGGAAGAATATGACCAACGATCCTTATTTCCTATGTTTTTGAGATGCTACCACATCCTCCATCTTATGGCAGAATTTGCACTTGTGGTAGATATGCAAATTGATGAAGAAAATAGCTTGGACGTTTTTGAGATGTTTGCTAGAACTAATGAGCCAACAAAGGAGGTGGTGAACAAGGAGTTGCAAATGTTTAGAAAAATTCAAGTGGATGTCAAGGACATTAAATGTCCTTTAGAGTGGTAGGTGAAACATGAGTTTATTTCAATTGTGGCATTTCTTGCTTGTTAAATTCTTGGCATTGTTGGTTCTCAATAGAAATTGAGATTATTTTTCATTGGCTAAAATTTTTACAAATTTGAAAAGATGTTACTTGCAATTAACTAATTTAGATAACATTATTTTTGTTAATAAAAATTGGCCTAATGATCATAGGGTGGGTTATAATTCACCTTCTTGTTTGATAGAGTTGATTAAAGTTGATGATACCTTAAAGGAAGAATTAAAACAAAATGAAGGTGAATTTGAGCGAAATGAACTTTTGAACTTATCATTTGCAAAATATTTTTGAAAAAAAAAAGTTTTATCTTGTTATTCGAAATGTTAGGTTATCCCATGAATATTAACGGTGATGGATATACAGTTGTATTGAAATCCAACATTCTGTGTTTTATTTTATTTTGATATCCTTAAAGGATGTTACAATTAAATTTTTTTAAATGATAAAAATAACTAGAATCGATGGATAACAAATAGGCAAATAACTAGAACTAAAGGATACAAAAAGAATTTTAAATTTTCCCAACATTGGTTTAAATATGGGATGTCTAAAAAATAGTACAATGTGATAACAATCTTGACCCCCCTAGTGTGTTTTCACCTTGCATTTAAAACCAAACTAGGGGGGATTGGTTACAATTTAATGTTTTATTTGCAACCCTTTCCCTTTGTACTAAATTGTGAATTGAATACCAAGTTCAAGTGCTTGTGAACTCACTTTTGGCATGTGGGGAATTTGACTAGGAGTTGAAAATTTTGTATGCTAAAATGGCCCTTGATGTCATCAATGTGTTGGACCTTTGTTTGGCATTTGCAATCACCTTCAACCTTGCTGCTACACACAAGATGTGTGCCCTCTGACTAGATCCTCGTTTTAAAAGCCTTTAGTGTGTTATGGAATATGTTGGTAGAAATATAACAAAGGTAGTTGTAGAAAAGTATGATGAACACATTTTGAGTTCCTCTCTTAATAAAGGTGTCTAAACATCTAAACCTTGGATTTAAAGCTAGCCCAATTCTTTCGACTTGTAGCATTGATGACTTCTTGTGGGGAGTTGGAACATCCACTAAGGAAACCAATCTCTCTTTGGTGAAAACTGAGTTATCATTTTATTAGTGCATTGGTATGAATGAATGTGATCTGAAATCACCCTTGCAGTGATGCAAAGATCACAAGAAACAATTCCCTAATGTTGCATTTCTTTCTCGACAATTTTTGGGTACTCCAAGATTTCAAAGTGATGCTAAGCAAAGTTTTAGTGTCAACTAGGAGTGCAAAACTTGGACAAGTTGGTGATGGTTTTGAAGAAATGACCAAGTGATGTGAAGACAAGATGCGTTCTTGCTTTGAAGGGGATGGAGGGATTCTTTGTTGTTAATAACATGTTTGATGACTACAAGGACAAGCTTGAGGAGGCTGGTTATTTTGGGGATGATTCCCAAAACCTTTAAATCATTTTTGGTGCTTAGGATTCTGCCTTAGTCTAAATGTTATGTACATGGACCTAGGACCATTTTGAACTTTGGGGTTTAGGGTTGAAAACAATCAGTTTGGAAATTTTGTGCAGATTTTGTGCAAGTTGTAGATTTTTTGCATATGCAATCACTTCTACAAAATTATTTTGGACATTGGGTGCAAGAATTCAGAACACACAAGGCACTAGAAGATTGTGGAAATTTTGTTGCACCTCCGTCTAGAAATCCAATACTTGAAATTGTTGAATACTTTGAACAAGTTTTAGTTTTGTTTGGATGTAAACCCACTTAAGCAAGTTTCAGTTCTGTTTAGATTTCAATTCTTGCAGGTGATCATGTTTATGGTTATGTAAATAATGCATCATCAATGAGAGCATTATCGATGCCACAGTTACTATATATACCTATTGGTATCAAAGTCCATAAGATATATGTCGATACCATTGCATACACATTCCACATCTTTTGATTGTATATACCATACCATATTTACCATATTTGAATTGCTTTGATACCATTATGCATATGGTATCAAAAAAATTTAGAACTTGTTTACCAGTACCCGACTGGTATCTCTTAACGGTGATACCCACCCAACACTGGTACAGACATAAGATTCAATATATAACCTACTTAGCTATCTATGTAGTTGTAATTGTAGTTGTTGAAGTGAAAGATTTGTTCTTGTATTACACCCACACAATCAACCTTGGGTGTTTTTATCAATCTCTTACAACTTTATAGGATACCCAACAGCATAGAACTGCTCTCTTATAAAATGTAATGATATTATTATTATTGTTATTATTTTACAGTGAGAAAAAGAATTGTCTGTTTCTTTATGTAGGAAGGAGAATGGAGGGCTCTCAATTGGTCCCTTCTTTTGCTTTTGAGATGTTGACAGTATCCCTCATCACATTCTTCTTCCGAGAAATGGGTTGGCAATGATCCTTCAGAAGGCAGGCAGCCAGGTCTCTTTTCCAGTCAGCAGATTCGGGAACATGACGTACATGACTTCTGTGTTGCTGATTTTGATGCAAAAAAACCTCATTACTGAAGCTGTCCCATCATGTGTTCCATTAGACCTCGGGTCAGGTTTGTTGTTTCTGTTGCTTGTGTATCAACCTGCCACACCACATGACCAGTTTGAGGCTTGTTACTGATAATATATGACTTGGGTTTTCCAACCAGTACTGACTTTCTATGAGTCCATTTGATAAAAGTGGACCCCCGAGTAATTCTGTCTGCAGACTTGTACAAATGGGTTTTTTGTTCAAGCATACCGTCTCAAGTACAGAGTCCATCAGTAGATTGGAAGTGTCGGTTACAAGACCCACTTCTCCTACTATACCCTGCATGGTGAATTGGGAAGCTGATTCCACCAGATGGACTTCTCCTACTATACCCTGCATAGTGAATTGGGAAGCTGATTCCGCAGCATCCAGCTCAATCATCACATCATCTTCAAAGGTAATCCACGAGTCCAAAATATCGAGTAGTTGGGCCATGACTATGTTCATTCCATCCTCAGCTCTCTCCAAGTAATCCGGAGGCTCTACAGTCTCATCAACCTGACAAAGTTAACACTTATCACTCTCAGTCATCAATGTCCCCCTTCTGTGGAAATCTCCCTTGTGCAGAGTTACAAGCTTATATTATCATCATTCTTAGGAGGGTTGAATCAAATGGGTCCATACAAGAAGGTTGACTGTCTTTCGAGATTGAACAAGTTCGTCATACTCAACAGCCATTTCTGCATATAAATGTGGCAGGTACACTTCTTTGATCTGCAAAAACCCACCATGGATATAGTAAATATTTCAAGGCAAAATAACAAAACAAACTGTCAACAAAATGTTTGGGAGTGTTTGTCACTGGAAAAGAAAGATGCACAGTGGGTTTCACGATGGATTGCAATTCCTTTTTTTGAGATATGAAATTTCCTCAAATCTCTCAGCAACCCAAACAGAAACACTTCAGCAGCTGTGGATGTGGTTTTTTTTTTCCCAAGGTCTCAAACCTGTTTCTCAAGAGGATCCTCAAACAAGCCCTTGTCCATACATATTTGAATTGCAGTGGACATCATATTTGTGAGGTACAATCTTCCCACTTTCTGTGCCTCCACCTGTAACACAAATCATTAAACCCCATCTACCTCATTTGTAGACAATTGGGTCAAAGGGAAAAAATTTCCATTCATGAGTAGGCTCAAAATTCTGCAACCTCTGGAGTTCATCCCAATGACATCCTCACCAAGACCCGTCAGCCTGAACCATCATGCTACTATCCAATCTTCTCGAAAAAAATTTCCCCTTCACTTTTATTGTACTGTCCTGAGCTAGTAGGAGACCAAAAACATCCTAATTCTTAATTTACAAGAGGAGCAGTGATCACAATATGTAGCTGTGTCATTATGGTAATTAGCAGGCTCCCAGCAATCACAATACACAACCACACCTGCTCTTTCTGAATCAGAAACTACTTCTATGATAATGATGATGTAGGCATTTTATGAAAATCCACTCACCTTTGATCCCAAGAGTGCTTCTTGTTTGGATAATTCAGCCTCTTGTATGCACCGCCTTTCTCGCTCCTCTTCACATCTAATTTCGGCAAGCCACATTCGTTGCCAGCAATCAAGCTCTGCAATTTTCAGGAACTCGAAGGACTCCTGTCATAGTCATACACACACACCATTTTACTGCATTGTAAGTTACTCAATTTGTCCCAATCCTCCAAAAGGAAAATATTTGTTGCCTAGATCATAAGGATCTCCAAGGATCATCAACTAACAAATTTTCTTCAGCAATTCATGTAGTTGACTGAATTCCTTAGAATGAATCTCTTTCTCTTGCCAAATAAGAGGATGAATCTCCAATACCCGTCTGTCAATCCTGATGCTGCCTGCTGCAAGTCTTCTGGCTATTGTGAGACACTTGCGGAAATTTGGGCATAGGCAATAAAAGAATTGAGAGGTTCACCTGGTGGTTGCGCATGTAGTTCACTTGAAGCTCTTCTTGGGCATCCATGTAGCCTTGAGCTAGGCATCGACCAACCAGAACCTCAAGCATCGGTTCCACATCAGAGTCAAATTCAAACAGATCCCCTGGCCATATCTGACAAGATTTAGTGTAAGCAGCTCCCTTTTGAAGTCTTATGGGTTGGTTTCAATGCATCCAGGAAGAGATAAATCATAGCACAACCCCACCAAATGCACTTATACTCACACGTTAAAATGAAGTGAAGAGATCAGTTCTTGTTCAGAAGAAGGAAAGAAAAGGAAGCAAAAGAAGAAGGGAGACGTTCCAAAATTATAACCTGAGTTTCTTTGGCAGGTCCAAGAGGCCAAGGAACAAAGACAGGTGTTGGAGCTCGTTCAAAGTAAGGGTCAGGGTCTGGATCTTCATGGTCAGGTTTAGGCAAAGCTTCCAAATAAGACTCTAACTGCTGCAAATGTAGCATTAGCTCTCACAATTTTTTTTCCATCAGACAATCTTGTAATCAGATAAACATTACACTCATGGATTATATATATATATATAGATATGCATAACAGATCAGATGCAGAAAGAAGATGGGACATGCAGAAAAGTCTAGTAAAACAAAAAAAGGTAGTTCCAAGAGTTGCAGCATGAAGAGAGACACTTTTATAAATTACCTGAATGGGTGGCTCGGGTGTGGGTGCATGGGAGATCATCACTTTTGGTGGCTTCAGCTTTGGCGGTTCTTCCTCAGGTTCCATCTACAAATCAAGAAGGACAACATAAGAAAATTTTGTCAAAGGAAGGAAAAAGGCTGATTGTTACCATCTGCTCTGTCTATAAACTCAAGTCATAACTTTATAATCAGCAGCTTGAAGCAAAATGTCCCATTCTGCCTATTTGTATCTTGTGAGAAAAAAATTTACCCAGCGTTTTGGATGAGGAGATCCTCGATGAACCCGGAAATCAAACATCAAATTTTGCATGCGTGGATGCAAGACAGTCTCTTTGGGTGCAACACGAATTCGGCGTATTTCTGCAGTTGCTTGTATCTGTGCCACTGTAAATTTAGGTCGCAGTTTGTTTGTCATATTCAACTTTCGGTCTAGTAATGGATTTGGCACTGGCCTTCCTTTCATCACTTGAGCCGACCCCATCCTTGCAACCTGTTACAAGACCACCAACCTGCACAGAAATCAGACTCTGTTCAAACCATCACCCTGCCATAACAAAAGAAAGCGTTCCAAAGGCACAACTTTTGGAGTCTAGGGTTCAAAGGATTTGTCATTGACAGCTGCAAAACTTTCCAGCAAAAGCACATCAGAATGGGAGACAATGACAAAAGATGGCAGGAAAATATGATGGGTAGTAGTCCCAAGTGAGGTGATTTGCTGACCTAACAAAGAAATTCAAGGTGGTTGTTGGTCGTCTTCAAACAGCACAGCATAAGAGCAGCTTCTCTCCTCTACCCAGGGCAAAGCTTGCTCTCAAATTCTGCAAGAAGCCTGCAAAACATTCAAACTGAAAGACAGTTGTCAGGTTCTGAAAGCATCTGGGAGAAATGTACTCAGACGAGATGGGAAATGAAAAAAACATGTTAAAATTGATTGTCTTGCTGAAAGTGCAAAGTGGTATGTGGAAGAATGCCATGTGCAAATTGGCAAAAGCAGCAGATAGGTACAAGAAAGAATCTGAGATTTTATTAGGCAGAGAGTCAACAAACTGCTTCCTCACTATACCTTCAAAAAAAAATTAATGTTGTTACCCTAGACCAACTGAGATTGAGAGCTCAAAGGCTGTGATTTGCTATCAGCATAAAACCATCCATCTATCTGATGGGTATTTTGGTTTATTGTTGCCCAAGTTGCCAAGTTCAAATGTTTCCACAAACCTGAATTTTGATCAGGTTTCCACATGACTGAACCTGACGTCATGGTATTGGCAGTTGCCAACATTACAGTTTGGAGTTGCAAAGGTCTATTGGATTTCTCTGGGAATTGCAGCAAATTTGTACTCAATTGAATCCAACTATGCTCCCCACACTGAATGACTGACTGACTGATTGCACCTTAATGCAGCATCCAATTTCTTGTGGCAAGATTTGAAGACAGGCTTCAATACTTTCCAGATTCAAACTTCATTTCTCAGATGTTTACAAAACACCACCACCCACTGTGGGAGCATTTATCACAAAGATTAGAACCCCTTACTAGAACAAGAGCAATAGAGGTGCCCACCACATGAGCTTGAAGGCATAAAAGCAATTATTTACACAAATTTGTAGTCTGTTTTGGGACCAGGCAAAGCTAATGAGGAGGATATTGCACAATCAAAATGCTAGTCTATTCAGCTGTGAAATAGAGAAACCTAAGTTTCCTTCTTCCAGTGGATGGGTTGGCTCCTCTGAAATTGGGATTTTGAATTTAGTTTGAAATGTTGTCAACAACTTGATGGCGATATGCTTCCTCGTCAACAATCAAGGGTGGAATTGTCCAAGAACCAAAAACATGCTTCGATTTACTTCCACCTGTGCCCATGTGAGTTGTAAAAAGACGCCCCAATAAGTCTGAAGTCCATGAACAAATTTCCAAATTGCAAATCCAAAAAACAGAGAGCAATTTTGCACAATTTTGTAAAATTGTGCTTTGAGAACAAAAAAACACAAGTCTACCTTAAGAAGAAGAGTGACTTTCCAGAGAAAGATAACACGACCACATACCCTCTTTGACAGCCTCCAAGCAACGCCCCCTGTACTTTGCTGCTAGAGTTGGCTCTAACCCCTGAAGTAAATTCTCATATTCTTCCTCAGCCTTCCCGATGAACTTAGCCTGGACCCAAAAGGTTAACCAGTATGTACATTTAAAGAAAAACAATGATTGGTGCACATGCTCCAATTCTGTATGTTTCCAGCCCCATCATATGTTTCTACCCTGTAAAATTGCTTTTAACTTCTTGGGTTGTGGATATTTCTCTGATTATTGGGAAGCTTATCTCTTTCAATTGATTGCTATTGAGTAAGAGCGGTCTTCTTGCACATTACCATGATTTCCTACACTAAAACTTTCTGAAAACAAAATGCCATTTCAAATGGGATACAATCAAAGGGAGTTATGAGCTTTGGGTGTAAACCCAGCAACCAATTGACCTGTGTGGAGGGAACTGAGCACTGAATTCTGAAGCCCTTGACTTCCTTTACCACAACATAGATGAGCAAAAGATCTAATGAGCAGAATCTAAAAGTATTGCTGATGAAGAGTAGTGATCAGTCATTGTGCCAATTCACTCTACTAAAAACTTTCTGAAAGAAGAGGAAAACATTGTTCCGTGTTGACTCACAAGCATGATGGGACCCTCCTGGGACCCGTAAATGTACAGAAACATGCGCAAAATGTTAAAGCTGTTGTTCACAACATCTTCCTGCGCCCACCCACCCATCCACCCATCTGCCACTGACTCGGTGGAGGAGACAGATACTTTCAATGCAAAAAAAGTCACTGGAAACTTGAGTGGAAGGATTTTGAAAGGAATATGGCCAAAAGATTTTACCTCATAATCAAACCTGCCACATCCCACAAAAAAAAAGGCCCTATCACTCTTAAGGCTTCTAAAACTTTCTGGTTGCAATGTATATTCTTAGCCATGAAAACGTGACAAAACTGGGTTTGGACTTCAGTGATGGGATTGTGTCAACAAGCTCCTTTTTATCGAAATAAAGACTCAAAACTCTTGATCAGGAACTGAGTGGAAACCAGGAGCAGAGAGGAATGGTATTTACAAGTCATCTGAAATCTCCACAAGAAGCTCTGATATGGAAAGAAACTTAAAGTGGACCTCATCCACCTGCCAGCAACCAAAATAGTGTGAGTAGTATGGCTACCAGTAAATGAGAACAGACACTTTTGCTGTGACTTCTACATCACAACAGCTGACTTTCAGATAAAAGAAAGAATGTATGTACCCATATGAATCAGAAAAAACAAGCCATCATGGTCAAGCATGAGACAAATGGAAACAGAAAAAATAAAATAAAATAAAATTTGGATAGGGTTACCAGCTGGTTTTGCAGATGATACATGAGAAGGTTGAGAACTCGATAGTCAAATGACTTCAATTGGATTGCTTGTACTACATCTTCCACCTTGATCTGATACAAACAAGCAAATAACAAGGATAAAGACTTGTACCCACGACACCAATTGAGAGGAAAACTCAAGAAGCAATTCAAAAGACTTGCCTGGCTTCCAAGAGAAACAGCATTGCAAAGAGATTGCTCAAGCTCCCAATACTGAAGGCCATCTTTGAGCTCCTCCTCGATTCTGACCAATGGCTCCAACACACATTAACTCAAAATAACTTCTCGCCAAAGTGCCTTCAAGCTCTAATATCTTCAAAAAAGGAAGCCCAACCAGTGGAGAATTGCGGTTCTTTGAGCTCAGAAGGAAAAGAAACAGTGCTTGCATGTTCAAAGCAAAACACAAACAGACAGACACAGAAGTGATTGCACAAAAGATCCTCACTTCATCATTTGGAACTATGTGGCTTCATGTGATGACAACTCTTTGTCTTTCAATAATACAAAGAAAAGATGCAAAAACACTGCGCCTGTTCAGGGTCAAATGGAAGCCAGAGTTTGTCACACAGTTGTCAGTTTGGATTGGAGAGGAAGAAGAAAAGGAAAGTAACAAAAGAACCTTGTGGTCATTAAGCCTCTCTCAACGAGCATTACTTGGAAAGCTGTGAAAGTGTCTCTGCCTAAACCTTTAAATTGCCTTGCCCCTTCTTTGGCTGGTGTGCCATTCTTGGTTGGAGTGTCTTGGACATCCTGTTTGTCACAACACATCTTGTGTTGGTTTTTGTTTTGATGATTCAATTCGGAGACCAAAAGACTACAAAGAACCAGATGCCACCCAAGAGAATATAAACACATTAAAACAGCATTTATCAACTACCAGAGCAGCTTCGTCATTCATCACTACACTGCTGCTTGCAGTAATGGGTGCATAATTCTTGGATGCTGAGAAATGGACTTCCTTACTTTTGTCTCTGAAATGCTGCCTGTATGGCTCTTGTTGATTTGGTCCACCTCTGTGCTTGTCACAGAGTTGTCAGTGCAAAGACCCAGATCACCAACAGGCAGTGACGATAGATGTAATTGGTCTTCATTCAGCTCATCAAGCTTCACACAGATCAAGCAAGCAAGCATTATTACAGATCACTTTCACAAACATCAGCAACTATTGAAAGTCTACAGGAAACAATGTTTAAAAGGTTATCTCTATTGAAATTCTCTGGAAGGAGAGGGACGAGGAAGAAGAAAAGCAACCTTATAAATGAAAGACTCCACAAACATGAGAACAGGGAGATGGCGGAAGACATGTACAGGGTCATGCACATCCAAGCCATGGAACATGAAGTAGGATCTGCACTGTCAAGGAACACAGCAGTCAGAAAAAACCCACTATTTTTCAGCAATTCCACACATATAACCATTATGAGTGGAGCTCAGAACATATTGAAACTGACAGAAAAAGCTGAACAATGTGACAACCCTTCTCACATAGTCTTCCAGTGTAGATCGTCCTCGTTCCATATCTTTCAGTGCCACCATAGGCATGCTCACCTCCTCCGAGCCTTCATGACACTTCTTTATACGAACCACCCTGTTCAAATTCGTTGGAGTGCTGCCAGAAACCTGCTTTCTTTTCCACTCTCTGAGTCTCATGTCATTTGAGACTTTTGAGGAGGAATGAATTTCCTTTCTGTTGGGGACCTGCTCAGAACTGATCTCATTCTGAATAGGGGGCCAAAGATCAGCAGCTGGGGTCTCTTGTCTGTACAGTGCAGAATCTGCTGCTTCGTGTGTCAAACCTGTAAAAGAGCATGAGAGATGTAATATACCATTCTTTCCAGACCACTATTATGGCTTGGCTACTGCTGGACTGAGATGAAAGGATGATCAGCTCACACTGCTAGCCATTAGAAAACCCAGGACAACAAACACCTGTGGCTTAGTTGAAGACACACACTTACCTGTCAGTTTTCTGCTCTCAAGCTGCTGGAATAACCCAGTACCCATCATCTGCAGAAGTGTACAATCACCACAGAGTTCATTTTGCTTCTTTGGGATCATAACATTAGTGGGTTGATTAATTGCATAGCAATCTCTCTGAAAAGCTTAGGATTCACCTTTAAGATTTTCTTTCTGAATTCAAGCTTTTGATACAAAAAATGCTCATCACTCTGCTCTCACTTCTCCAAATGCTCTGGAGTGGACTAGTGCCTGTGCTGGATGAGTCTGCTGTGCTGCGGTGTGTGGTGAGACAGTTTGAAAAGCTGTAATCCATTGAAAAGCTAGAATTCGAGCTAGGTTCTATTGACAGCATTCAGAACTGGTTTTTTCAATAGTAGCCAGCTTGATCCTAAACCCTAAACCCTAGCTTGATCCAGCCAGGTTTCCACTTTCTTCAGGCAGAGTAGAAACCACAGTGGGTGATTGCTCCTGCTGCAGAAGAAGTGCACACATGATCAAAACAAAAAACAGTGATGATAACCAAAGGTTGTCAGAATCGCTGTCCAGGCAATGCAAGGTACATTGGAGAGAGAGAGAGGTTTGTAAATCATCAAGTGCCTGTGGCAGGCAGCCACTGTTCCAAGTCAAAGGCTCTGTCTAGCACAGAGGAGAGAGGGAGGTAGGGACACACCTTTGGAATGACATCCATCAGAATCTCGCACCGTGTTACCATTTCTTCAGATTCCTTGCAGACTCCTTCCTGTGAATTTTCATGACAGATATTATGAGCTCAACAAAATGCTTTCAAATCTAAAGCAAACAACAAAACATATGCAAGCATTTCATTCCGGGAGTTTGCTTTCTAGAATTTCTGTGTGCAAAAAGCAAATTCCAGAAAGGTGGTGGAAGGCAGAAGGATCAGTGGACACACACACCAGGAATATGACAAAATCTGCCAAGAAGCGGTTGTTGTTGCTGCTGCTGTGAGGTGAGACCAGGGAGTGGGATTGAAGAAAACCCATTGTCTCATGCACAGCTTGCAGCTTCTCCAACACCTCCATCCCTCTCTATCTGTTGTATGGGTATGTGTATGTGTATGTGTGTGTGTGTGTCTCTCTCTCTCTCTTCTGAAACCTGTTTTGCTTAGTGTGGATCTTACTGTTCCAAACCTTCTGGTTGATCCCTTTGATGCAGGGAGTTTGGGAATTGCAGATTCGTATCGTCTTGTCCCCCTTGTGTGTGGTTGGTGGTGGGTGGTGGTGCCGCTGCTTCTGGGAGTCTCCTGTTTTTGTGTCTCTGAACGAAAGTGTTGAAATTATTGGCAACAGCAACAACAAAAAAACTACACAGGACGCAGAGAGATTTGCAAGGTGCAAGCTGAAAACAGATCTGTAGAAGTGCTTTTTTTACAAAACATTTCGGTCCCACATACATGCAAAGCAAGTTTACCTTCAAAACCCCAAAACCCTAAACCCTAAAAACATTCCAGCGGTAGTGTAGAGACGCTTTGCATCTTTGGCAGTATAGTAGAGTCAGGAGTGCTTGTCAGGATAGAAAAGACCCCATCCAGTTCTTCTTCTCTTCTGTGGGTAGCTCCAGTCTCCTGATTCTCGTTGAAGAGAGCGAAGATCTGTAGGTATCTATAATGCTCACTCCTGGTCATAGGGGAGTAGTACCTCATAGCCGGATTTGCAAGCACGAGCTTCATGAGATTGTTGTGTTGCAGGTGTGACCATTGGTAAATGCTGGGACCCATTTGTCTGCAACCCCATGTCTGATGAGCTACATTTGCATCAGAAGCCACAAGTCTGGGTATATCACTAGGATTTTGGATTGCTGCTTTTACTTCTAGAATCCTTGGGTTTGTTTGTTTGTTTGTTTGTTGGTTGGTTGGTTGGTTGTTTTCTTTTCCTGATAATCTGAAAGCTCGTGAGTCGATGGAACCTACCCATCCACCAACCCAAGAGCCACAGCTGGAAGGAATGTCTATGTCCTCCACACTTCTCGTTGGCAGCAACTGACTGACTGTGTGGTGGATTGATCAGAGATTACAAACAAAAGTCAGATGAAGACGAAGAAGAAGAAGAAGCTAACTCTACTGGATTGTATCATCTTCAACCCCAACTACCATGAATGTTGTTGATGATGGATCATCATGAGCTGCTCTTGCTGCTGCTGCTTCTTCTTCTTCTTCTTCTTGCTGCTGATGGAGATCTAACATTCCTTAATTCTTCACAACAAATGCAACAGCAACTAACAGTGATTGCAACAATCATAGCATTACAGATTTTTTATGAACTCAATCAACATTTTCTTTTCTCTTGGAACACAAGTTACAACAACAGACCCAATTGAGGAGCTAATGCTAATTATGAAATTGGGTCTGTTGATGCATGTAATAATCTAACTTTGATTGTTTTGGTTTTGAGGATTGTTTTCAACTTATAAATCATGGGTTTTTTTTAATCCCAATTAGTTTTTTCCTTAGAAGTGGATACATAGCTCAAACTGCACACCCCAAATGTTGGCCTCAATCTCTAGTTTTTCAAAGACTCCAATGGCTTGCAATTGCAAATTCTTTGTGATCTCCAAGCAACATAAAGATGACAAAATTGCAACTCAGATTTTAAGTAATCATTGTCATGAATGTTCTTTATATGATGCATTGGATGGTTGATGGCATCAAAATGAAAATGTGATGAAACATGCAAGTGCTCCTGCAAATGAAATTGATGAAATTGTGAATAGTCTACAATTCTAAATTATTTTTTTTAGTAATTTTATGGATCATGGTAATAAGGAGCCCGTGGACAAACCCTTCACACTAGAGGAAGGTTTTTTTTAAAAGAAAAAGAAATAAAACAATGTTTATGAACATTTTTCAACCATCAATGAAAATAGTACAACAATATTACAACAATTTGCAAAAAGCAATGTTTTACTCAAATATATAGATCTCCAAATTGAACATTTCATAAATAAATTACAAGACATAACATTTGAGTTTTGAATCATTCATCATAATTTAATTTAAATTCAAATGTATTCAAGGAGGCAACATTATAATATTTTCTCAACATTTTTTTTAACTTCAATTTTTTTTGGTTAAAAAGTCATGAGCTATCTTTTGAAACATGACTTGCTTATTTGTGACAATTCTTTTTTTTTCCATTTGATCTGTCTAGTCTTATGTGGTTGGTTTTATAGGTTTAAAATTATCATGTTGAATAGGTAATATTAAAAATGTGGGACCTATTTACAATTGTGTAAATAGGTTTCACTTTAATATTTTGGTGTTAGAATGTTTAGGTCTTATTGAATCCAATAGATTAATGATTGCGACACCTAGGCCTATAGCAAAATTAGGGTTTGGCTTTGGCATAATGCCCTAGCAAAGGACTCCTCAAAAGTTTCTTATCTTTTTCTTTTTGTTTCATTTAGAATTGTGTGATTAGCTTTGTAGATTTAGGATTACCTTATAACGGTATGTAATATTTAGAAAGTGGGGCTTGTGTTCATAATAAAACTCCTGCCTCATGGACACCAAACATCCCATGTTCCCCAACTCATCACGTTTCATCAAACCTTGTAGTTCCCATTGCCCATTCATTTCATCATGTGCCATCAAGTAAAAGCACACTAAGGTATACCAAAATGGGTAGTTGAAAATCCATTTTTGCAATCCAAATCTAGTGTATTTTCACATTAAAACATTCAAATCATGTTGAAATTAACATTTGTTTCCATATTCAAATTCATGAACCTTTAATATAAACCATTTTAAAACACCTCTATAAATAAGGGTTTTGAAAAACTAAGTTTAAATACTAAAATGAATTTTATGAATCTAACATTTCATTTGGATTCATAAACAAAATGAAAGACCTTTTATAACTTGTTTTTTTCATTTTAAATACTATAAGCTTGTAAAATAAAGCCCCCCAAAATTTTGAACATGTCGTCCACTTACACTAAAAAAATAAAAATCGTATCCATAGTTTTTAAACCATTATTTTGACTATTACACTTTACATACCCTACATTGTAAAGACCATTTCCCCATTACATATTGATCTTTTTGGTGTAAATTTTTCAAAATTTGGAGGATTATAATATAAATTTCATTAGTTCATCATAATTTTTAAAGATGCACACCTACATCTTCCACCTTCACAGATTTTTTATTTTATTTTTAACCCTTCTTTCCTTCAAATTTTTGGACGCATTTTGGGTTTAAGATCCTTTGATAGCCCATAAATACTTCTAGTTTGTAAACAAGCTTCCCTCCCAATGACTTTTGGTGGCTCATATCAACATCCACCATCGCCCTAGCAGTTTATTTAGGGAATTGGGCCCTTGTCGTTTCAATCATAGCTACTAGGTTTATGGTTGATCAATGTCCCTTCTTTTATGAAGTTTTAACACAAATTAGCAACAACAAATTTCCTTTCCAACAACACCTCAAAGTAACATGTGACCTTTTACCACCCTAGCCTTTGTGTGTCTTCTTCCATTTGAACAACTCATCATGCAACAAATGGTTCAAGTTCAAAATTCCACTTTGAAGTGTGTACACCATCATACCCTTTTCCAGCATGCTTTCCAATAGATATCTAAGGCCCATTGTGCTTGAATTTTATCATGTTTTAGCCTAGGGGTGGGCACTTGGTTTACAAATCAACTATTCTTCCCAACCTTTTAATTATCTTCCCCAATTTTTTTTACACCAGTTTGTATTTGACTTAAACTACCCTCATCCTTTAATTGTAGGAATTTTTTGATGTGTGTGCACACATCCCATCAACCCTATGAGTATCCACCTTTTATGTTGTGTTCATGACAATGAATGCACTCAAACCCATGATGCAATTTGTGACACCTTTGTCATCATTATGTGAGATGTTGGCTTCCATGTGGGATGAAAATAATTACATGTGCTTCCTTCAACCACATTCAACTCCTTTTGTTGACAGGTTGACATCATGTTTACCAAAGATGGTATTTGCACTTTAACCAATGTTGTCATTGTCAATCCAACGCAAGCAGATTTACTTCCCTGATCTTGCACAACTCAAGGATTTGCCACCTTTGATGCAATTCAAACCAAAGAAAAGAGCTATCACAACTAACACCCCATTGATCAATTTTTCATCTTAGAAATTGAGGTATTTAGTTGTTTACACAAAGATGTTGATGTGTTTATACATGAATGTGCCAATGCCATTTGGAACTTGAAAGGGCCAAAAGGCCCTCAATTTTCTACCTTTGTCATTTTTCTTTGTCAAAATTTTTTTATCACATTACAAAGGATGCAAACATCCTCCATCTTAACTTGGGCGATAGTTGTAAGTTTAGCCACTTCCTGACTTCCACCCCTTCAAGACACACCTCCCATCACCATGGCCGATCTATTGTAAACCATTAGGTTTTTTAATATAAATATAGCTGACCTACCATAGGCAGTTTGGTTATGGACATGGAAAGATTTTGACACCTACTTTGAACCAACTTAATGTCTTGTCACTTTTCCCTTTTTCCTTAATTTTACTGCTTTGTACATTTTCCTAATGTACAATGTGTTTTTAATTAAATCTTTACAAGACTTTGAAAAAACTTCACTTGATAATGTAAATATTCATGAACAAGAGGCCAAAAACAATTTCCATTGTTGTCCAAGACTAAGGAAAAGGCTGGAAAAACATTTGAATAATTGTCTCATGATAAAAGTTAAACATTTTTTTTTGAAGCTATTAGGTTTTAGCTACACTGAACAATCACCTTTTCTTGTGGAAAGTTTTATTGTGTTTTTTTTTTTCTTTTGATTTTTTTATTGAATTTATTTTGTTGTCGGGGGTATTTGTTGTGCATTGTGTTTACTAGAGCCCAAAAAATGAGTCTTGTGCAAAAAAAAAAAATTGTTTGCCTGAAAAAAGAAATTTGTGCAACAAAGGAATAAGCTTTTTTTCTTCTTTCATTTTTTGACCTCTATGTGGACCCACAATTTTTTTTCACCATTTTTATCAAATCAAATATATGTTTTTCTTTCCTTTGTGGGCCCACATAACTTTTATCCTTTTGTCCTACATCTATTTTCTTACCTCTTTGTGAACCCACAATTTTTTTTCACCACTTTTATCAAATCAACTACATGTTTTTCTTTCCTTTGTGAGCACACATGACTTTTGTCCCTTTGTTTTACATATGTTTTCTTCCATCCAGTGCCAATGGGGAAAAAAATCTCATCATTTATTTATCTTTTTGAATGGTTTTATGTAGCATGAAAATAAGAATATAATTTTGTGTTGTGTTTATGGCCCAAATGGGCTTCTATGTGATATTAAATTATTTTGAAAGGAATTTCTTTTTTGTTGTTCATGTAGGTCAGAAATGGAAATTGTGGTAGGAGTTTCTATCACAACACTAAAATCCTATACAAATGAGGTAGCATAATATCAATCTTATCATACTTCATATGTCGATTGAATCATATTCTTATTGATGTTAGTCTTGTGTTTCTTTTTCTATGGTTTTTTTTGGCCTCTTGTGGACCCATAGTTCTCTTCAGCATGGAAACAAGAATATCTTTATGTGTTGTGTTTATTGCTCACATGGGCTTCCAATATATGATGAAACCACATTATTTGAAAGGAATTTCTTTTGTTGTCCCTGCAAGCTAGAAATAAAAATTATGGCAAGAGTTTTTTTTCATTGGAGGCAACATAACATAAACCTATTAAAATTCAGATGAGCATGGCAACTATGGGAAGCTATTTTTTCCTTTTCATTCAATGTTCATGATGTTTTTGTATTAGGATAAATGGACATTAACCATGAGAGGAAGAACAAGGTAAAAATTAAAAATTTGAAGATGGCTAAAATTTTAGTAGTGATTTTAGAAAAAAAAATTTAAATTATAAGTTTGGGAAATTCTAGAATTATACTTAATATTTGCAATTCAACCTTTTCCCATAATCTAAAGCTTAAAACCTTAATTTTAGACCTTGAACCTTATTTTCAAACCTTACAATTTTATTTTCAAACTTTTAACTTTAATAGCAAACCCTGAAACCCTAATTTCAGGCCCTAAGACCCCAAATTTAGACTCAAAACCTTGATTTACCTTACAACAATGAACAATAAAATTTCAAGTTCTAAACCTTGAAAGCCAAACCTTACAAACTAAACTCTCAAAAGACCAAAACTGAACTGTAAACATTAAATTTTAAAATTTGAAGGTTTGAATCTTAAACTCTAACCTTAAACCTAAACCCTAAAAATTAAACCCCAAAATCTCAAGTCCTAAACCCCAAAAAAACCCTAAATTCAAACTTTTGAAAGAACAAACTCAAACCTTAAAAAATAGACCCAAATAACTAAATCCTAAAAAGACAAATATGAATCCTAAAACCTTAAAAGTTAAACTTTAAACCCATAGCTTATAACCCCTATAGGTGAAATAATCATACAACCATAGAGCCCATAGACCATATAACAATATAACCATAACCCCCCAAGCCTCCTTCAACCCCAACATAACACCTATAACATACATTATAAGTTGGAAAATAAGTTGTTGGAAGGGAATTGATGTTGGGATTTAAAATTTTTATTTTTTATATGTAAGATTTTGTAAACAAGGAAAGGATGAAGCACCAAATGGGAGGTGAAAGTCAAGCCCAATATGGCATGGCTTTAAGGAAAACACTATTGACAAGAAATTTCTTGGAAACCTTCAATCCATGTCTTTTTATGAGGAAAAACAATTTAAAATGATATGTTGGCATCAAAGGGTGCAACTTAAAATAAGTACCATAATTGAATTTGGTCATTTGATAATATAAATAATATTTTCTTACAAGTTAACATCATATTAAATTATGAAGCTAGTTGGTGCTTAAGAGTTTTTTTTATATACATTTTCAACATTGCAAAAGTGTATTTTTCGAAAAATTAGCAATTTCAAAATGTTATTAATTATTGCCTCACCCACAAAAATACCACAACAAATATTTCCCTCAGTAAACTTTGAAGTGAAATACACAAAGATTTATCAAAACAAAGTCTAGAAAATGTTTAGAAATCTTATAAAGTTAACAATTGAAAACATACATTCATAGCTTTCTCAAAATTTCACACTCAAACAAGAACTTCACCACCCTTTAAGATCATGGATTAACTTGAAAAAAAAAACAAGTCTTTACTTGAAATAATAAGGTTAATTTTTCTCTATTCAAGATAGATTTTATCCAACCATATAAACTTTAATAAAAAAATTTAACAAAAGAAATAATAGAGTTTTAATTTTGATAGTTAGATTCATCTAATTGGAAAACTTACCTACCCAAACACCTATGGGTAAGATTAATTCACATAACAAGTTCTCCACACTTTGGAATATAGAACTATTCCAATGAGGTGCTAATTCAACCTTCATAAGAAATCTACAAGGAATAAAATTTCTCCCCATTTGAAGGTATTTGTGAGTGCATCTCATGTGTGAATTGAAAAAAAACTTAAAGGTTTGCAAAATAATATATAGTCCAAAGTGTTAATATATCATAAATGATCACATAAAAGCTTACAAATGTCATATTCCTCATTTGAAACAAGGTGTCATAGCTCATAATGTCTTTATAGAAGAATTCACAAAACTTGACATCATTAGATATGGAAAAATTCCAATGATATTAGAGAATTTTGAGTTTCACTAAATGATATAACCCAAGTGAAAAAAAAAAAAGAATACATGACAATATATATCATCTAAAAATTCAACAACTAGCAAAAACACTCCTAACTACAATATTTCATCCAAAAGTTATTGTATTATTGTTGCTAGGCATGCTCAACATTTAGATGTTTTATTTTTACCACCTACATTAAATGCAATATTTGGTTTCACTATTATTTAATCTCTAGATTTAAAAGGTTATATCACAAACGGATCCATAAAACCAAAAAGTTATGCTTGAAATGGATTTATAAAGTGTAACTATGAGAAGATAAATAGGCTTAAGCAAAATGCAAATCATTGTGGTGTAGATTATTGTAAAACCTTTTTTTTCTCATGGGCAAATTGATTACTATTAAAAACATTATTGTTGTTTGGAAGGGGAACAACGACAAACAATACATCACATGGATGTGAAATCTACCAACTTCAACATGGATCTATATGAAGTTATATACCAATGTTGGGTAGGTAGGTAGGTAGTCCATTGGGTAGGAACTAGAGGTTTTGATTTTAGGTATTTGGAACTTATTCAAACGAAACCTATTTTCTACAATTGGGCAAGAACCAAAATTGAGTTTTGGGCTTAGTTTTGGAATCAAAGGTGGAACCAACCCCCTAGTTCAATTTGGTGTTTTTTTCTAGAACTAGACATGACGTCCAAATCCCAAGTGGGTCATAATTAGAATTAGATTAGAATTTTATTAAAAAAATGGCAAATGGTTCTAAGTGAGTTAAAGCAAGGGATTTTGAAAAAAAATCTTATTCATCATTTTCTTATTTCTAGTTTTAGACTTTGCAATTTCTATGGGGTGCATCCCATGTTCAACTTTTTGTTTTTAGGAATGAGTTATTTTGATTAGCCCATCACAAATTTAAAAACGATACTTTGAAGCTTTCCAAAATAGAAATTTATATTGGAAGATGAAATGCCTCCCCTTTGAACCACATCTTATATATGACAAGGTCATGAAGATTAAATAATAAGGGACTTTTTAAATTTTGTAAAAATGATCTTTGAGAAATATGCTTAAAAGTTTCAATTTTTTTGAAAAACAATCCATGAAAAATAGACTTCAAAGTTTTTTGAAGTTTTTCCAAGAATGTTTTTGAGGAATATGTTTAGAATTTTTTAAAAAATGAAGATTTCTTAGAAAATAATTGATAGAAATTTCTAGAAGTTGTGATAATTTTATATTAAAAAAAACCTGATTGACGAAATTTTATAAAAAGCCATTTATTAAATAACTATAAAAGTTTAATTGGTAGAACCTTCTAGAAGGTTCTTGATCTTTTATAATATGTCATTGGATAATACAAGTAAAAGCCAATAGAGCATCACCTTTTAATCCCACAAACAAATTGTGAACTTGTATTTTAAATCATCTCTTTTTAGTTTGCATCATGTGTTTTTGTTCAAATTATAATATCATTTAGTTTTCATTCATTGTTCAGCTTTTTTGCTTCTCAAGTTTATATAATTTTTCTTCAAGTTGTGTTTTTGTTGTCCTATACCAATAACTTTGAACAAAACACATGAGATAAAAGTTTGGTGTTGTTGAGAACATCTTGTGAAAGACATGGGAAACAAATTAAAGTCAAATAATTTAAATGTTTTCCCCACTTTCCCCCCCCCCCCCCCCCCCAAAAAAAAAACCTAGGTCTATTGGGTCCATGTTTCATTGCTTCATTAGTTCAACAAAATTTCTTTTCCTACGTATTTTTTTTTATCATTTTTGACCTAGGCTAACCAAAGGAAAGGGGAATATGGGTGTACATTGGAAGTGTTAGGGGCACAAAATTGAGGCAAAAAGTGGGGATTTTTAAAGGGGAGGGGAACTAAGGGTAAAAGTATGAGAAAATTTAGGGATGAATTAGGAGGATTTTGGGGGCTTTTTTGGGATTAAAAATTATGTTTAAATTGGGGGCTGTTTGAAACAAATACCAAACACATTTTGGGTATTTTTTGGGGGCAGATTTGGGGGCGGTTTGAGGATATTTGAGGGTGGAATTATCAAGTGTTCTCATGTAAAATTATGGTAGATTGTGGATGCTTTGGAGCTGAATTCAAGGGTGACAAGAGGCCATATTTTAAGCTAGTAAATACAATTGCATGAAACCCGTAAAAAAAAAAAACGACATGGCAATGGAAAAAAATGATTCTAATCGTCAGTATTTATGTAGTTTTGAAATTAAAAATAGGCTACTTTGTATTAATTTGACATTATTAAACCTTTGTAATATATTTTTTAAAAGATTAAAATTTCGGTTTTTTTTTTTCACTGTGAATTTTGATGTTTTAAATCTGAACCAAAGGTTATGGAATTGCGAATTGGAACCAACCTAATTTAAAAGTAAAAAGAATTAAAACCATCCCTTAAGTTTAAAAACCAAAATTGAGTCCAGGTTTTGAAAAACAAAAGAAAAAAAACACTAGAAAACTATATCAGAATTGGTTCCTTGAAAAATTTTAGGAACTGAAATCAAAGGTTCCTCTAGAACCTAGAACCTAGGAACCACCCAATATTGCTATATACCTAATTAACAACCTCAATGATTTTGTTAAACTAGGAGTAGAAATAAAGATATGCAAATTGAATCATAGCCTAATTCAAAATAGAGGCAAATTTCTTGAATTGTTGCTTGGACATGAAAGATTGAATATTGTGACTTTAGTTTTCTCAAAGGTTTGAGGGAAAAAAATTGTTGATTGTTGGTTCTTATAGTTTTAAAACAGTGAATGTTACATTACTCTTCATATTGCAAATCTTGCAACAATTTTGTTTGAACATATGGAAAATGGGTTCAGTTTTTTTTGCCAACAAAAAGTGTGTAATAGTTCCTTACAGTTTTTATACAATCATGGCATTTTGAAAAATATAGTTGCAATATTACCGGTAAATGACCCAAGCTAATTTCAAAATGTCAATCTCCCACCTCCCTTATAGTTTTTCTTTAGTTTAACGAGCACACATTGAATATAAAGTGAAAATAATATAATTTGAATATTATAAGTTGTCTTTGGGCCCATAGACAAACAACTTGTAGGACCTAGGAAATCTAAATAGCTTCAAGGTGAAGAAGCTCTTATTATTTAGGAGACAATAAATTATCTTCTCTCTCTCTATCTCTATACTATTGTAGATACATGGAATTCGGGTTAATTGTACATAGCTATAAAGTTGAGGAAACAAGTATCCTACATGGGTAAATCCTCGAGTACTAGCCTACTAGAAATTGGATACAAAAGAAACTAGATACAAAAGTGTTTCCTTCACAACACAAAAGGTTCATCAATCTAACATTAGGTGTTGACATGCGTGCAAACTTGATGTATGTACCAAGTCAAAATGGAGAGGGACCCATCTCACATATTTGTGTTGAATAATGCTTGCTCATGTCCTCCCTCCTCCCCCCACCACACTTTCTCACACCCAACAAGTAAGTTCAATGTTCAGGGGCTTTGGATGTTTGCTAACTTTGTCACACATGTGAGTGAAAGAAACCAACCCTTCACAAGCTCAAAGATCCAAAGGCATCCGAAGTTAGAACTTTTAGAATTTGTCATGAGATAGTACAAAAAAGTATGTACTGCAAAAACAGCTCAAATTGTTGTACCTTCAAATTTAATAGGCTTCTGCTGAATCGATGAATCTTGCACGACATAATATTCCCACGAGAGAGTGGAACACCAGAAATCAAACATTGAACACCTTTTTTCTTCCTCAATGGAACATTGGAATTTCTTTTGTATTTGACTTTTTGTGCTGCGACAATTCTGTGTTGCCAACTTGCAACTTGTCATGCTCAATCTTCCCCACTTTATCATGACTATGAAGGGTTTTAGGAAAATATATATTCCTTTGTACTTTGAATGTGCTTACTCTCGTGAACTTACCTGAAGCTCCCCTTTGTCGGCTAAAGTGCATTCACAGAGTTGTTGCCTGAATTGCATTCGCAGAGGCGTAACACAGTCACCAAGTTGGCCAGAGTGTGTTACTCTCTGTTTAGATAACACCTTTCTTGTTCCAATTTTTTTCAAATTTCTTTATGAAGGGTAAGGGACCTCAAGCTACGAGGGCCTCACAGGTTCTCACCCCTTAGACTGCCTGCCCTTAGTTCATAGGCTCAAACCTGTCAAGCCCCTCTCAAATGGGTTGCCTTACCCTAGACACAAAGTAGACCGTGAAATCATCTTTTGTAAGAAGCAAATGGGTCCCCCCCACTTTGTTTACATACCAAAGTTTCCTTTCCTTGCAATATAGAACAACCCATTTGCTGAATGATTTGAAATCATCCTTTGCACAATGGGTTTAGACTTATTCCAAAAGGAAACTTGTGCAAAGGATGATTCTGGCTTACACCAGGAATTGGTTTTAGAGTTTAGACTGCAAAGAAGTATAGTGAACTTGTGCAAATGATGAATCTGGCTTATGCAGAGAAAGGGTTTTAGAGTTTAGACAACGAGGAAGGAAAGGAGACTTATGCAAAGGATGATTCCGGCTTATGCAGCAAATGGGTTGTTCCAAATGGCAAGGAAAGGAAACTTGGGTTAAGTAAAAGAATGATTGGGGGGAGGTTGTGTTTGGGGTGGGGGTGAAGCCCCCATTGGCTTCTTCCATAAGAACACAACACAAGTAGGTATGTCCTGGTTCATGGCATATGGATTCCTTGGTGTGACTGGCATCTCCTCACCCTGATCCACCTGATCCTTGGATTCTGTGGTGATGAATCCCCACAATCCCACAAACCCAATTCTGTTGCTGACTTCTCAAAGGCTTCTTCTTCATCATCATCATCACTACAACCCCCTCACCTATGTTTCCAAGTAATTTGAACCAAACAGAAGAGTATTTAACAAACTTCCAACTCCTCTCTTTCTCTGTCTCAACTACAGATGTGATCACTAGGACCTCTCAGATGATAGCAAGAATGTATGTATGCATGTTGTTCTTTTTTTGGTGGGTCTTGTTATGTTTGAGAAGTTAGCTGCTGTTTTGTGGAGTTTTTCCGATAGTGTTTCTTAAGTTAGCTGTTGCTATGTTCCTCTTTTCAGGCTTTTCACAGCACAGCAGTTAGGAGGACCTTTTTTTAATTGCCTTTTACTATGCATGCAATGGGCAGCCTGGCTGGATTATACATCCTTTGTGCCTTTGATGTTTTGGGCATGGGCAAGGAATCATCAGTTGTTCATTTTTTTAATCCTTCAATTTCATGGACAGATTTTCTGAACAAAAATTTGTGATCATGGAAATGGTGGTTTTGCAAAGTTCCAAATTGTTTTGCACCCTTGGAAATGAGACCATCAGTTATATCACTGATTTCTTTCTGAAGAAGATTGAAACATGATTAGGACTGCAAAGGTGTCGTGTCCCAAGGTGGCTTCAAGGAGATGAAATTCAGAGATCTGGTGATCATGATCACCCAGACTAGATGCTCATCTACTTGAAGCCATCTTGGGACCCAACATTGGCTATTGCAAATGCTCATCTACTTGAAGTCATCTTGGGACCTGGCATTAGCTACTGCAAATGCTCATCTATTTGAAATCATCTTAGGACTCGACATTGGCTACTGCAAATGCTCATCTATTTAAAACGATTTTGAAACCCGACATTGGCTATTGCAAATGCTCATCTACTTGAAACCATCTTGGGACGTGACATTGGCAAGTACCTCGTTCAATACTAGGTATTTGTCCCCAAATTGTGCATAATTCTTTAAACTCCCATCACATTTTTTGTGTGATGATCTAGTTCATGCGACTAGAAGCTTAATATGTGGTCCATGTTCTTGTCGCAAAGGATCTGCTTCATACTTTACAATCTTGTTTACTGTGGAATTATAGGTTTATGATGAGCCTTCCCTTCATGAAAAAGAAAACCAACAAAACTATGTCTTGCATGCTACAAATTAAGAATGAATGTGGTTTCAGGATTTCCGACATGTGATCTGCAGGAAAACTTGAAAGGTTTTACAAGTTGGCTTGGAGGCAGATATGGACAGGAGAGTATAAGGACTGGGTTTTTTTCATCCCACTCATGAGCTTGAACTGCAATTTGGTCATGTGTGAACAATTTTCAAGAAACAATCGGGTGCAAGCTTGGTGTGTATTTTCTATTCATGCCATTGCAATTGCTTCCTTCCTGCATGAAGTTCTTCTCTCAGGGTTGGGCGGGGGTTGGGTTTCAGAGGGTACACCAGACGCATCTGTTGCACATCCCAACATCTCCATCTCCATCTCCATCTCTTCTTCTTTTTCTGTGCGCGAAGAATCCGCACACGCAATTCATAAAGCCAGCAAATTGCAGTCGCTGAGAGAGACGCAGGCGGCGGCGGCGGCGGCGGCAAGCTGTAACAGACGAGACTTTAAAAAAAGAGCTCTATTTCATCCATCATCCATATTAGTATGAAAATTGCAATAAATTTCATCTATCATCCATATAATTCCTTCTTTTGAAGCATGAAAAAGTACCCCCACTCTAAAGGTTGTGGGGGAAAGGGGTGGGTTTGTCTTTTTCCACATGGAGCCATTTGATAGGCCCACCACCATTATTTTTTGAATATTGGGGTGGGGGGGGGGGCACTACCCCAACTTAGAAACCTAGACATGCTTCCCTCCCCAAAATAGAAGATGCTTTGTCATTCATGCTTCCCCCTTGCCCCCCCCCCCAATATTCCAAAAAATATAGTACCTTGTTGGGTTTCAAAAATGCCAATTTTTTAAAGAAATTATCTATCTATGGAGGAAGGTAGTTTGTTTTGTTTTGTTTTGTAGTTATGAGATCCACCGAACCGGGATGCTTCAGATCATGTTCTTGGTCTCTTTGGAAGGCTCTCGAGGACGAAGAGGGATGCATGGGCTTGGTTCCATGGCATTTGGACGAGTGTTGTTGTAATGGTATATCGGGTACACTTGTAATATGTACCAATGTATGTATAAAAGAAAGATGAGAATCTATTTGTTGGGTATGTCTTAGAGTATATATATATATATATAGAGAGAGAGAGAGAGAGAGAGAGATTGATTTTAAAACCTAAGATTTTTTATTTTTTTTGTGTGTACATATTTAGGTTGAAACATACGGATCAAAATTTTGAATTGTTTTATATTGTGTTGACACCAATACTTACTTAGGGTGAGAGATTGGGGTTGGGAGGGGTAGGTGTAATGATAATGAGGGCAAATTTTTCTTGGCTCCAAAATGTCGGAGGAATTGGAATGTTGCCTTTGGTGTTATTGTTGGAAAGATCTTGATGAGCCAGGGATTTAATGGAATTTATTTGGTAAGATTTTTCTACAATAACATTTACCGCCCCAATGTCCAAATATTATTATTATTATTGGTTTCATACATTAAAGTTATCCATAAAGTCAGGCAATTAGGGGGGGCGAGAATTACGGCCAGTTTCGGCATAATAATAGGCCATCAAATGCAGAATTGAGAACGAAAATTTTACAAAATGAAATAACTGAGACCCAAACTAGCACTTCCACCGAAATTTTGGTGGTAAACTGAGTTTCATCCTGTCTTTCATTTTTCCCGAGCTCCTCCACTGCTGCTACGTATATATGTTCACTAGTGCTACCTGTACAAGTACTTTAATTACTCTGGAACCTTGTGCATTAAGTGATGAGTTTCAGCATTTCATACAGAGATTTAATAAAAGCTGCTTTATTTTTTGTATACCATACCACTGAATGATGGATAGGGGGTGAAAGAGAGGGTTACTTTAGGGATATGTCTATTATAATCTAAACTAGTGGGTACCCGTGATGTTCGGACACAATCCGCCTGTGCCCAGCTCGTCCGTGCCCAGTCCGCCTGTGTTCGTGCTTAATCTCGTACTCGTGCCCGTGTCGAGTCCGTTCGTGCCATGCTCGCCTGTGTCGAGGTCGCTCGTGCCCAATCTCGCCCATGCATGTGCATGTGCCCACTTCGTAGTTTGTATTTGCGGGGTTTTGGCTTTGATCGAACATTTTGGGCAGCTTTATAAAAAAAATAAAAATGATTTGGCTTGCTTGCCACATAAGCCTCCCCTTTAATGCCTAAAAGGCAGACATGGTTGTTCTCAGTGCCTTCACATACACGGGTAGCAGCTGTAAGTTTTCTAAGCTGACCGATTGGGAAAGTTTGCCTCGCGCACTACCCAGAAATTAATGTTCAAATAGGTTTTTGCCCGGTTTTTTATGTACCTATGAAAGTGTTGGTGCCCGTTTTCTACCCCCCCTTCCCCCCCCAAAAAAAAAAGATAAAATTTGGTTCCAGGGCAGGCAAGGATGCCCAAAACGGAGGAATGTAAGTTAAAAATCGACGATCAAATAGGTAGGTGGGTAGGTATTTACGTACCTTCATTTCGTATAATATATGTACGACACGACGAACACGTTGATAATAGAAACATAAAGAAACGAAAGGTAGGTAATACCGTTTGAGCACATGCAAAAGTTGCTTAGTATAAAGTAACTTAGGTAAATTAAGTAACGGAAGGTAACTTCGAAAAAGTAAAAACTTCAGACAGAATGGAGGAACATCGTTCACAAGATAGGCGGCAAAAGAAGAAGAAGAAGGTGGAAATATATACTTACCGGACCGTCACCGGTTCTGCCATAAAAAATGCAGAGGCCGGTTCTGCCGGTGAATTAAAATGCAGAATTGTCGTGTCAGACAAACAAACGCACGCACAGACTACTTGAATTTATATATAAGATTTTAATCTCCATTTTTACATCAATAGGATTGTGAACTAAGAATAGATACATCAACATAGTCATGAAATGGTGGAAGTCACCTTTCTATGTATGGGCCATGTACAAGAAGATTCTTGCATTGAAGGGAAGCTTTATCCTACATGAATAAAAAAAGAGGCTGAATTTTTTCTTAAGTAATCCAAAAGAAGGGTGGCAAAAGTAACTTTGGCAATTTAGTTTATTTTATTTTATTTTATTTTGGCACAAATGAAAAAAAAGAAATAGAAACAAGTCCCAGCCAAGAAGGACCCAGCTGGAAGGGAGGGGAAAACCCTACCATCCAATCACATAATCATGAGGTATCCAGGTAGCACCATCTAATGTGAAGATCATCTTTGGAATAGATGGTGGAATAGATGGCCCATTGTTTATCTCAACTTTAAAAAATTTCCTCTTTAGCTTCAAGGGAACAAAGTTGAATGAAATGAAGCATCTTGCCTTGCTCAATTCTAGCATACTCCAAAATCCCCAACCAAATAAGTTGCTTGACTTTGTAGTCACTTAATCTTTTTTTGTTGAAAACTTGATTGTTGTTGTCAATCCATATGGACCACATCACAAGCTCATATAGACATTTCCATACCTCCTTGAACTTATGGAATATGGTGGGAAGTCTCTTGCCAAACACATAATGCTCGAGATTTAGCTCTTTCCAAGGGGCCATTAATTCCTGGTCTATAGTGAAGTCGGATCATGATGATGAAAGCAAAAGACCAATCAGAGTCTTTGCTTGAGTGCAATCAAAGAATCTATGTTTGAAGGCTTTTTGTACACCCATGTTACAATAGGAGTAGCTCATATCAATGTTAGAATTTGCACACAATCGCCAAGAATTGATAGTAACAACTCTATGGTAAATCGACCATATAAAGGGCACATTCTTTTTGTAACCTATTTTTGTTCACACCTTTTTCCGAGAAGGATTAAAGGAGGAAGGGAGGACCAAGACCATTTATTTGCAATGAACTTGGAAAGATCTTTTAACGCATGTAATCGTCCCCTACATGCCTTGATTTTACAATCCCATTTTCAAAAAGTTGAGTTGAAATTGATGGAGAGTCAAAGGGCCTGCTAGCATAAGATAGGAAGATGTGCCTTTGATGATTTTAACAACTCTACAAAGCTCGCCAAATCGATGGAAAAGTTTGGGGCTTCTTTCACCATCAAGAATGAAAGAGTCTTTAAGACTATAAACCTATTGTGTACACCTTGACCTCTTTAGGTACATGAAAAGTGCAATTAGTTTGACCAAGAACTGAATTAAACTCGCTTGAAACTTGTATGACGTAGATGAAGATGGGTTTGTCCAAATTGTTTGAGAATTGCCATGTTTGTATTTCCACTCCCCTTCAATCAACCTATTGAAATTAACAACTTTAGCCTCTTCCAAACCAAATTGATCTCTAATTTTTTTCCCATGGTTTGAATTCTTCTAACTATTTCTTGGTTTGGGTATCCCAAATATTTGACAATTGCTTTAAATCTTTCATGTAAAGGGAATGATTCTTTGGTGAAAACACACTAGGGGGCAACTTGGGCAGTTTCATGACATGTGATTAAAATATACACTTGCAAAATGTGTTGCATTTAATTTTTGGTTTCACTTTTGGTGTTTGGGCTTTATATTTTGAATTTCACAAAGTTGATGTTAAATAAATTTTTGAAAAAATATTAAGTTTGAGAAATAATGGATACATATATGATACTGTAATATACTACAACCTTTATATATATATTGCATTAGGTTTTGGTTTGAATTACTCAACCAAAAAAAATTGAAATGAAAATTTAAAAAATGGACCCACCTCACATATATTGTCATCTTCCACTTGAAAATGGTTATTTGTCAAAATGTTAATTTACCACATACTTATGAACATTGCATTGAAAAACATTCATTTGATTTCACATGGTTCATGAATTTATTCCAATCATATGGAATTACAATGTTTAATAAATATTAAAAATTTCATAAAAATAAAAAATTATTTCAATCATTTTTTGAATAAATTTTCATTTTAAATATGTTTGACATATATATTTTTGGCAAAAATATATTCTAACATCACATCATAGAAAGTAAGAAAATGTAGTTTTTTTAACATTTGATTTTTTTGGGTTTTGACCTACCATAATGTGCAAAAACATTGTGTAAATCTTTTATAATAATGAAATGATTGAAGTTCAAACATGGAACCCCTAAAAAATAGTACAATTTGACAACAATTTTCGTGCCCTTGTAATGTGCCTCTACCCTCCTTTCAATGGACCAACCAAACAAACCTTGTTTGAAATGAAAACTCCAAGATATGTTTTGGTGTGGGATGGGTTCTACAACTCGAACCTTTTGAAATGAAAGTTTCACTAGATGTTTTCATGTGGGATGGGGTAATACAATTTGGGCCTTTTAAAATGTAAGTTCCATCAAATGTTTTGGTGTAAGATGGGCTAATACAACTTAGGCTATACATATATATCTTTAGGGCCATCTTCTTTCATGTTCAACCAATTTGTCCCTAGATTTTAAAACCAACAATTTGTTGATATTTGTCCACAAAACTCCAAAGCATGTTAAGGGGCCATTTTTTATAAGGTTATGGCATTGCGTGGACAATTTATAACCAAAGAAGATTTAAAGATTGGATTCACTTGGTTAACATGCCAACATAATCCATTTGATAAGAGAAAATCTAAAAGTTTTTTCTAGGTCTATACATCTAAATCATCCATTTTTTCATTCAATGCAACAATTTAACGCACCTTTAAAAATCATGTGATTTTTCAAGAGGTTGAAGTTGATTAATTTGATTAATGGACATGTACATTTTGATTAAAGGCCAAGGGTCAAAATGACACATGTATTTTTTGACCAATCAACTTGATTGTAATGGTTTATTTGACTATATACATATAGTTAAGTTGTATAACCTTAGTCAAAATGGTCAATGGTTTTTAGTCAAGTGGAACATTTAGTTAAAGTGGCCAATGATTTTTAGTCAAATGCAACATGGTCTACTACCCTAGATATCTACCTCCTACCTATTCATCTACCTATTTACCTAGTTAATATTTATTTACCTATTACCCACCTACCCACACACCCACCTACTTACCTACTTACCTATATCTTCTCATCTACATACTTACTTACATATATTTTTCACCTTCGTACAACCTACCTATTTACCTACCCATCTCATACCTACATATTACCTACCTATCCACCCATTTACCTACTTAAGTTTAACTATTAGATGTAACTATTAAATTAGGTTAAGTTAATTAAACTAAGTTAAGCTAACACCTACCTACTTAAGTGCATTTTTTGACCTACCTACTTACTTATCTACCTAAACCTAAGGTGAAAGCATCCTTGGATGGCACCATTAAGAATGTCACACCTTGATTTTCCTAGACCTATTGAACTTTGAAAAATCATAAGAAACATTTAAATAAATATTTTCATAATTTTTTGTAATGGGTACATTTGTTAGGTTCCGTAAATTTTGGATTTTCCATGATATCAAGAATATTTTATATTTTGATGTTCCTAATAATTGCATTTCAAAAAAGTTTCAGAAATGTCACGTTAATTTTTTTCCTTGAACTTTTTGTTTAAGATTACAAATTTGAAACATGATTTGAAAACTTTCTTGAGAATTTTTTTCCTACGGTAATTTGGAAGTCATTCTATTTTTATTTTTTTTACGAAATTAATTGAATAAGTATGATTTAGCCATGAATTTCCAAAATTAAAGCTATCAATTTCTAAAAGGGGCACTTTTATTAGCAGTATGAATTTTTAGCAATTTTTAATCTTTTAAACTGCAAAATAAACTTCAAGCTATATATTAGTGCTTACAATTGGTAAACATGAGAAAAAAAATTTATAGTTGTGAAAACATTTAAAGTAAAAGGCCCATGAAAATGATTTGGTTGTTTTTAATTCCTTAACCATTCCTTGAGGTGGGTTTTAATGGTATCACCCAAGGATGTTTTTGCCCTTATTAATTTGAATAATAATGATGATGATGATGATGATGGTGATTTTAATTTCAATATATATTTGACTTAGTCATATAATCCACTATTTACTAGTCAAATAATTAATCATTTTGTCAATCAAAATGATAAGAAACAAATTGATTACTTAGTCATGTTAAGTAGGTTTTAATCTATTTTTCCATATTGATATGGTGGTCTTTTTCACACCTATCATATTTGGATTTTTTATTATTAAAAACCCCAATTAAAAAAAAACCAAGAATTGTAATATTGACCACTTAACCTAGGTGTAGGTCAAAATTTTGTGCTTAGTCTAAAGAAAATTCCTAACCATAACATGAATTATTTTAATTGCCTTCTAAAATCTTGCCCAAACTATAAAAAAAAAACCAAAAAAAGGAAAGGAAAACGTTATTAACTATAACCAATTTACTAGCTAGTGAAATTTTTGTGGTAGACCAATAGGAAAATTTCTTTTTAAGTTGTTCAAAAGAAATTTATCAATGTTTACAAGATCCAAGTTGAAGCCAAAAGGGGTTCCCAAAAAATTAAAAAGATTTTTTTTTTGGGCTCACTTCCAAACAAAGGAATGGATCCATGAAAGCTAATCACCATTTAAACTTTAGTAATATGCAAGGTTTCTGTCATTGAATTCAAGACTTGGGGTAGTTTTGAAATCATGGCAAATGTTCGCCATGTTGTTGATGAATATTTCTTCAACCTTAATAGTTAATGAGGTGTCGTTTTTGTATTGGGAAATGAGTTGTTTTCCTTCCTTAGTAAGAACATCCATGTTGTTCTTTGCATTCAACTATGTACTTGACCATAACATTTAGAGCTTCACCTACAAGGATGAATAAATAAAGAACAAGCAAGTAGCCCTACCTTAACCCATGTTGGACTTGGAAGGAAGGTGATTTGGATCCATTAACATTAACGCACGTTCTACATCTACAAAAAGGATGTGAATCATGTTAATGTATTTAAGTGCCATCCCAAACTTCTCCAACACGTCAAACAAAAAGGTCCATGAAATTTTATCACATGCTTTAAAAAAGCCTAGCTTTAAGAAGATCACATCTTGTTTTGAGTGTTTAGTCCAATCAAAGTTTCTTGCAAGAGGAGGACATTTTCCAAGATATGTTGCAAAGGGAGGAAAAGAGTCTAATTTTGGGTCTATGATTTCCATCAAAATTGGTTGGAATCGAATCTACAAGCCTTGGAAAAGATGTTATATGCAACATTCAACAAACTAATGGGCCTTTAGTTGGAAAGCTTTTCATAGATCCCACTTTCATGAATGAACATGATAATGTCTTTGGTAGCACCTCAAGGTAGGGCATGATTCTCAATTGAAAAAAAATCATCCTCTAGTTATCTTCACCAAATATGTCCCAAAAATATGTGAAACATTTGACTCCCACACCATTAGGGCCAAGGGACTTGCATGCAACCATGCTTTTAGCTACATGTTTTAGCTCTTCTTGTGTTATTGGGGGTACTAGCTTCTCATTCATAACTGCAAAAAACTTTTGTGGGAAAGATTTAAAAACATTTTCCTTAACTACTTGGTCTATTTTTGAAGATAATTGTTCCTTGTATAGGTCTGCATAAAACTGTTAGCGAACCTGCTCCAAATTCCTCTAAGTTTCATGTGAATGAACCATCCTTCTTTTAAAGTCTAGTAATTATTGGGGATTTAGGTTTCTCTTTCATTTTAACAAAAACATTTGAAACGTTAAATTGCCTTTGTGTCACCATCTTAATCTAACTTTAATCTATTGACCTTCAAGTGTTTTGTTTTCATTTGCTTGTAAAAGAATGCATAGCTCATTAACTTGAAATTTTAGTGAAAAATTAGAAAAATCCTCGTGAAGTTGGATTTGAACTTTTAAAACCCGCATTTCAATTTGACTTCTCTAGCCTTGAATTTAATAGAAGATTATTTTGCAAAAGATCTTGTAAAATTTTGACTCTACACATTTTGTAAAAGAAACCAAATCACCAATCGAGCTCTAGATCCTCTTGATGTTTTCATTATCTTGAATTTAATTAGAAGATTATTTTGCAAAGATCTTGTAAAATTTTGACTTTACACATTTTGTAAAAGAAACCCAAATCACCAATCGAGCTCTAGATCCTCTTGATGTTTTCATTATTTTTATCCCAACCATTTCATGCTCATTTCCAAATAACCTTACCTTTCCTCTTTGAACCAATCTCAATGATGCTTAAGACTAGACTATGGTTAGACCTTGAGCCATCTCTAGTAATCTTGTACTTTGACAATTGGATGTTAAATAAAGTTTATTTCTTTGGTGTGTAAATCATGTCTAAGCAAGCCATGACTCTTTGCCCATCATTTTTAGAATTGTATTAATAATAAATAGGACTTCATGGTTTGGAAAAAATGTCTTCCATTGCAAAGGTTTCTTTAACTTCATCCCAAAGTTCTCTTTCATAAAAAGGCATCAGTGAACCACAAGTAAAAGACTTGTCCATTGCACTCTCTACCATGTTAAAGTCTCCAAAGAAAATCCATTCGTAACATTGAAAGAGTTCTTAAAACATCTCCTTCCAGAGAGTGTGATGTTCCCATGGGTTGTTGGGGGCATACACATTAGTTAATGCAATATCTCCTTTTGGAAGGTTCTTAATCTAACCCAAACCATTATGTTATTTTGAAAAAAACCAAAAAATTTAATAAAAAACCTCCAATTATTATGAACTAAAATGTTAACTCTTCTTTTAGTAATTCCATTAGGAGCATTATCATTATTGTGCCTTACGGAAGCTTCCTTAGTCCAGCTTAAAGCTCCTAACCACATTTTCCATTATAACTTTTAATTATATCACCTTTCAACTTATGTTTTTGAGTCAAGAAAAAATCAATAGTCGAACTTTACTATTTGATATAAAACCTTGACTACAACAACTATTTTGGGTCATTGAGCCCTTGAACATTATGTTAGGATCTTAACTTTCATGGGTCAACAAAAGGAAAAGTAGACTAGCCAAAGCTTTATCACCCGGACTATGTTTTCATCAATAGTTTGAATATGGTTAAGTGTTGACTTTTGAAGCCTTGCAAATTTGGGGTAGCAAGTTGGGATCCTACTATTGAACTTGTATGTCCAATTATTTCATCAAGATGTTATAGAAAAATCTTTTCCATGTGCTTGACATTTGAACTAGGGGGTAAGTTAAGAAGTCTATTATTTGTTGCATCTTCTTAGATGTAACTAGTAGCCTTAATGTCCCTCAACACTTTCTTGTGAAATTCTTTCTTTTAACATTTATTGCAATTCATGTAACCTTCATATTTGCATGCTGATTAAGGGGCACCTGCAAATAAGATTATGATTGTTCCATAATTTTAATGATAGTTGGTGGCTAGTGAGATGCTTGACTAATGTAGTTTTTTTGTGTTTGGTGCCTTCAAAACATCATGTGTTTCCTTAACCACATCCAACTCCTTGTTTGTAGGGGATGGAAGGATTCAAACAATGTCATTCACATGAGGTACCTAAGTTTGGTTGTTAGTTGTAGCTTGTGATTGTTTTGGAAATGTCATTAACATTTGACACGTATTGGAAGAAGTGATGTTAATTATTGTTAAAACATGTGATTAAAACCTTGGTAGATGAGATATAATCCTAAATGATTAACTTGCACCTTATCATCTTCACAATTTAGTTCTAATTCTAACCAACTAAAAGTTGAGAAAGTTGTGTTCAAAGTTCTTTTGGCCTTGTTTAATTTAGTTGTGATCATTCCATGTTAGCTTCTGCAACATCTTTGGGTGAGCCTTGTGTTGTAGTAGGGGGAGTAATCCTAGGAAATGTCATACTCAACGTCGGTGTTGCTTGTGATTGTTGTTCAATTGCAACAAGGTTTTCATTGCGACCATCTTCATTAAAAGATGCAAAGACAAGGTGTTGGAATTTGTTGCTGAGTTTGAAAATCTTATCCCACTCGCTTTGGTTCACAAGAAGAAGAGAAGCTGCATTTAACATGTACAAATTAGTGTTTATGTGTGTGAACGTCAATACTTATATATACAACATGTAATTCCTTTACATTTTACATCTTCAAACTTTTCACACTCATAGTTATATTGTTGATGTGCATATAAATATTTTTACACTTACACATGAATAGTGTAATTATTTGTCAAATACATTTACATGGTGACATGTAAATGCTTTAGGGCATGCAATGTACATGTTATATATCTTTAATAACTATACATTCTTGCAATCCATATTAATTGGTTATAAATATATTCAAATGTGGGTGCATCCCAAAGCTCAATGTTTTTTTTTGCAATGTGCCACTTTGATTTACCCTTCACAACAACAATTGATTGTTTAATATTCCCCCAATAAAAGCATTTTTTATGACATTGGCATTATGGTAGTATTTCCCTTTAGTCATCTATATACAATATAAGGGCAAATTTTTGAACAAAGGATATGAGACAACTTGTGGTACTATTGTAACAAATATGTTTGGTCCATTTTGCTTTTGGTCCATTTTGCTCAACTTTTATTTGTTTCAGCTCATTACTTTAGTAGAATTTCTATTCTTAACCAACCTTGATTTTGTATCCTAAGTCACTAGTGTCTCGAACTTACAATGACTTTTACCATACCTAAAATTCAGTTTTTAGGTGTGAATTGATAATACTCATGAATTGTTGTGTCAAATGTGAAACATTCGGAATTTCCTCACATACCAAAAGATTACCAACCCAAAGCAGTTAGGCCAGAAAAAGGGAATTGAAGGAGAAGGTAAGATCAATTAGCAAAACAATTAAAAAAAAAAGTGGCGATCTAAACTCTAGACACAATGAAGAAATTTGAGATAACATTGTTCAAAAGATATAACAGTTTAACTAACACTTGCATTATCCATTCCACCCCTAGCAAAGATCGCTTGCCCCCTATATCGTCAATATGAGTTCCAATACTGCCTTTATGGAACAATGCCAAAAAAACATTCATGAGAAGATAATACTCATGAACAAAATTGAGGAAAACTGCAAATCATGACCACTGGTCAGTTTGCATTGGTTTGATTAACGGTCGCTGCTGTCAGTGCAGACTGACTGAAAGAAAGACATTAGATCTTGCCTACTTATAAGACATCTGAAAAATTGGTCTGAAATGTATGAGATGTCAGAGCTGTATTCTCAGCTTCTCAGGCAACAATCGATCATTACCCCCACCCATCTAATGTTCACTCTCTACCGATCTCTGCTAGTTCAGTTCCGTAGGCATTGAACAATGCCTAACCAGTTTCAAGTGTTGGTGAAAATTTCTCCTCTCCCTCATTCCACAATCTTACATACTCAACTGAGCTACACATCTTTATCATGTCTACAACTCCTCATGCAAGTCATCCTCATCATCCTCACTATCTGCCCCAGGTCCTCCAGATGCCTGGTAAATCTTTGTGATGATAGGATTACAAACACCCTCAACTTCCTTCAGTTTCTCCTCAAAGTCTTCCTTCTCAGCGCTCTGGTTATCATCCAACCATTCCAAAGCCTCCTTCACAGCTGTCTCAATTGTTTCTTTGTCCTCAGAATCTATCTTATCTGCCAATTTGTCCTTATCACTGATTTGATTCTTCATATTGTACACATAAGTTTCCAAGCTGTTGCGAGCATCAATTCGCTCCTTCAATTTCTTGTCCTCATCAGCAAACTCCTCTGCTTCTTGAACCATTCGGTCAATATCCTCTTGACTTAGCCGACCCTTATCATTGGTGATGGTGATCTTCTCCGACTTCCCAGTTCCTTTATCTTCAGCCTTCACATTGAGGATACCATTGGCATCTATTTCAAATGTGACTTCAATTTGGGGAACACCCCTGCAGTACAAGACACAAGTAAGAACACATTGCATTGAATTTATTGGCTGGATACATCATCAAAACAATGTACCTTGCTATGAAATAAACCCAGCTTTGATTCACACCTTTGATTATCGTGTTTGACAAAATTTTCCAGAAAATGATCAATAGTCCCTCTTACCTAGGTGCAGGTGGAATGCCAGTCAAGTCAAATTTTCCCAGTTCATGACAATCCTTAGTCATTGTTCGTTCACCCTCAAACACCTGAGGAACAACCAAACAAAACAATTAGAAGATGGCTTCTAAGAGGTGCAACATGGTTGCATTATTCCACAGTAGCCAGCCATAGAGATTCTTCCCCAGACACACACGTAAAAGGCAAGTCACAGACATTCTTCCCCATCAACAGCCAATGAGAAGGAGATCACACAACAGACCTCAATTGAGTAGACAAAAAACTGTGGGTCCACATCTTTACACACCTGTATCGATACTGTTGATTGCTGATCCTGGTAGGTTGTGAAAACTTGTGACTTCTTGGTGGGAATAACAGTGTTTCTAGGGATCAACTTTGTCATAACTCCGCCAACAGTCTCAATACCCAAGGTCAGAGGAGCCACATCCAACAAGAGAATATCTGCAAATCCAATGCCATATATGTCAATTAAACCTGCAAGGATAAAAAATTGCACTGCAAACACATAATGCTGGAGGACATTCTTAAATAACCATGCCAAAATCAACACATTGTTTTACAGACACTAGATACACCATCAGTGAATCAAGCTCACACAACAAAATTTCAGGGGACATATTAAACACCCCACAAGATGGATCAACACAGCTTAAACATAGTACCTTTGGTCTCATCACCACCCTCTCCACTTAGGATGCCACCCTGAACAGCTGCTCCATAAGCCACAGCTTCATCTGGGTTCACTCCCTTGTTTGGTTCTTTGCCATCAAAGTAGTCTTTCAACAACTGCTGAACTTTAGGGATACGAGTACTGCCACCAACTAGAACAATCTCATGAATATCAGATTTTTGCATGTTGGCATCATCCATAGCCTTCTTAACAGGTCCCATAGTCTTGCGAAACAAATCATTGTTGAGCTCCTCAAAGCGGGCACGAGTAAGAGGTTCAGAAAAGTCAACGCCATCAAAGAGTGACTCAATCTCCACTCGGACTTGGTGCTGGTTACTGAGAGCTCTCTTAGCGCGTTCAGCCTCCCGCCTCAGCTTGCCAATTGCCCTCTTGTCCTTACTAATATCCTTGTTGAACTTCTTCTTGATGAGCTTGATAAAATACTCCATGATCCGTTGGTCAAAATCCTCACCTGTACCAGACACATGCTCCTGTTAAAGAAACTTATTGCAGTGTCACACTTCACATCTGCATAACATCATAGGTGAATGAAAACAGGGGGTATTGCCAAATAACCTGCATACATTGCAAATCCTTCCAATATCTTGGAACATACCTCCAAGGTGAGTGTCTCCATTGGTGGACAACACCTCAAACACACCATTGTCAATGGTCAAGATGCTGACATCAAAAGTACCACCTCCAAGGTCAAACACAAGGATATTCTTTTCTCCTCCCTTCTTGTCTAAGCCATATGCTATAGCTGCTGCTGTGGGCTCATTGATGATACGGGCCACATTCAAGCCAGCAATAATACCAGCGTCCTTGGTAGCCTGCCGCTGGGCATCATTGAAGTATGCTGGAAACAAAAATCATAACCAAAAAATGAATGTATAAGTAAAGGTGTTGTCTGTTCCAATTTACTCCATAGAGAGATCCATATTAAAAAAACCCATCAATCTTGCACATGATTTCTTTGTGACAAGGCCAGATCTCCAACTACCTAGGTGTTTGCTCACCTGGGACAGTCACAACCGCATCCTTGATCTTCTTTCCAAGAAAAGCTTCAGCAGTCTCCTTCATTTTCATCAGCACCATTGCACTGATCTCCTCAGGACTAAAGACCTTGGTCTCACCATCTTTGATCTTGACCTGGATATTTGGCTTTCCATCCTTGTTGATGATCTTGTATGGAAACAGCTTGATGTCTTTCTGAACTTCCTTGTCCTCATACCTGCAAATCCATTCAACAAATTGCTGAGTATCTTTGCAAAAGAAGCTGTCTGTGCTGGAGAGCACAACATTCTACATTTGCAGTACTCATGTTTCACAGTATCCACAACATCATCATATAGGCCAAAGATACCACCAAATCTTCCTCCCTGACCGGCACTAGATGTACATATCAGCCAGCATGTGATGAACATGGTTGAGTTACAAGGATTATCCAAGGGCTAGAGAAAGGAACAAGAGAATAGAATGGGACTTACTTCCTTCCAATCAATCTCTTCACATCAAATACAGTTCTCTCAGGGTTGACAGCTGCTTGGTTCTTTGCCGCCTCTCCAATGAGTCTTTCACTGTCAGTGAATGCCACCCAGGATGGCGTGATTCGGTTACCCTGGTCATTGGCTATGATCTCAACATGGCCATTCTTATACACGCCTACACAGGAGTAAGTCGTACCCAAATCGATTCCAATCACTGTGCCTAACTTGGAAGCTTCGTCAGCAGCTACGAAAGTTGCTGCAATCCCTGGCATTACACACCCAAAGGCACACCCTCAGATCTCATCACCTAGCAAAATGCTGACCCACATTCTAAGACTTGCTGATCTTTGGGAACTCTGAATACTATAAACAAAACCCACTACCATGATATCATTCACATCACCATGAGCCCACAAATGTGCCATCCCACTGTGACAACGTCCATGCCATGCTCCCATATCAAAGGAACGTAAAACCACAACAGTACGACATCCTTTCTCCCAAACAAAACCACACAAACCGAACAACAAACGCTTCGACCACAAGGAAAACACTTGAAAAAGGCAAAACACCAATCACTCACAAACGACCGTCTTATCACCAAATGGAATCCTTGTTCTGAAACCCCCCTAATGTCTACACTAACATCCTGTAAGTCAAACCACAAAGAGACAGTCCCTCAGAAAGCACATACAAACAAACCACTGCCGGAAAACCCCTAGCGAGTCACGCGAGTTTGCATCCGTCCAATGTGAAACAAAAGGAAAAATAGCCCGAAACAACGTCGGAGCGTGCCCACAAACACAAACGCACACACACGGCTTACCCGCAGCCAAGAGGACGACGAGGAACAGAAGAGACGGCCGCATCATGACAGCTTCCGTCACCACCACCACCACCACCACCACCACCACCACAAAACCCTCCTTCTTGCTCAAGCGCCAACAGATCTGAACGGTTACGGATTGTTTCCAAAACAAGACGCGAACTAGAGCGAGATCCAAAACTCACCAAAAGAACAAAACAATAAACAACAAAAAGATCTTTACGCAGTGATTAGAACAAGGTCCTTAAAACAATAGCGAGAGAGGGAGAGAGAGAGAGAGAGAGATTTGTCCAAAGAGACCAGCGGCGTCGCTGGAGCCATGCGCGCATGCAGAACAAATACCCCTCACGCAGCAGCCGCAGCTCCTGTGCACATGAACGACGGGCTGAACACGGGACCTGGGGTTCGCTCGCTCGCTCCCACTCACACCTGACACGTGGCTATCTTTGATAGGATCATCGACGTGCCAAGTTCTGTTTTGTTCGCTCTCATTGGCTGGCTACGCTTGTCATGACGTTTTGTGGTTGACCGAGGTGTAGATCGAGATCCAGAGGATGGATGGATGGGGTTGGTATGGATAGATGGGATAGGCGCATCCATCCATCTAGCTGGCTAAAAAAGTGAATTGTTTTTTCAGTGTTTTATTTTTTTTACTGGTAAATTTTAGCCAAATTCCGTACCTAAAAAAAAATGATTTCGAAATTCTACCTAAGTAAAAAAGCATTTTTCATGGAAAAAAAAAATGGGCCCAAATTCGCCGGATTTCTAGGAAACAAAAAAAATCCCAAATCGCCATATTTTCATGATTAGTTTCCACGAGGTAGCCAAGAATATAGAAGGATCCTTTTTTTTTCTTTTTTTTAAATCCCAATTTTCATATGTGGCATGTAGCCAAATTTGGCTAAAAGATTTTATGGATGATCGCCACTTTGGCTACATCACAAAATCCCTTTTTTAATGAAACCTTGGGCAGAAATTTAAAAATAGGTGAATACTAGAGGGGAAAAAAGAGAGTGTTGGGGGGGGGGGGGGGGGGGGGTCAACCCTAATTGATTTACCAGCAATAATAGGTATTAATATCCGCTAGGTACTGGGGAGTGGGTCATAGAGCACGTATTAGTTGGTGGCGTGGCGATCAGAGATTGGGTAGAAACTAAAATTTGAGTTCTGATTGGCGGAGAGTTGGAAAATGACGCGGTGGTGTCCTATTGGGGTGGGTTTTGGTGGAGGGGAGCAGGGGAGGTTATAGTAACGTGTGCTTCGGACTGACGGTGCCAGAGGAAAAATATTTTACTTTTGATTCTGGTTTGGTAAATAGTAAAAAAAAAAAACCCAGCTAAGTTAAGGTCGTTTCGTCAAATGTGGCCCTTTTATTGGCACCTCAAATCGTTTTTTTTAGCCCCTCACATCCTCGGCCCCTCGAAGTGGCATCTCAAAAGCACGACGATTGAAGGTCCGGGAAGAAGGAAGAAGGCGAGCGCGCGAGAGGGAGAGAGAGAGAAGACAGAAGAAGAGGCGACGCGCAGCGCACACCACCGATTGTCTGTTTTGCAGCAGTTGCGGCGTCGGATTTTGATGCATCGAGCCATGTCCCGTTTTGTAGCTTCAGTGGCACTGTGTGTGCTGATATCATTGGCTTGTCTTCAGCTCCATAGTAAGCTCTCTCTCTCTCTCTCTTTCTTTACCTGTTTCTCTCACTTAGATCCAGGGTTTCTAAGCGTTTGAATCGTTCAGCTTGTGTGCGTGTTTGTTTCTTCTTCCTCATTTTGATGAGTTCTGGATGTGTATTTGTGATGCATTGGGGGATTCCGTTGCAATGATGGCGGGTTGATTGGAACTACTAGTTGTAGGGTGCGGGTTTTGTGGTTTGTTAGGGCTGTGGATGCTAGATGATGGTTGTTATGGAGGAGGAATGTGCGCTTGTAGCTAGAATCGGAGTTAGATCGGGTTAAATAAACCGTCATTTGCAGTCTGGAAAAGTTAGGAGAATAGTCGAGTTCTTCGGGGATGGTGAAACTTGAGAAGGGAAGTCTGTGTGTGTGTATGTGTGTTTGTGTTTACGGGAAGGAGGGAGTAGCTCTGAAGAAGGGGATGGGGTTCAGAGATACTTGATAAAGGTGTCCTGATTGGAAATGGCTGTGATTTTCTGTTTTTTATACAATCTGTATTTGGTGTGGATGGTGTCTTGTTGTTATGGTGGTGACAAGAGGATTTTCCTGATGTTGCATTTTTATCAGGTCCACATGCACATGTGAAGGCTGAGGAAGGTGCAGTGGAGAATGGCATTGATGCACCAAAAATCGAGGAGAACATTGGGGGTATACCCAGTGGCTTAACCACCGATTCAGAGGTTGTGCAGAGGTATTAGGTTTCTTCCTCTCCTTTTGTTCATCTTATGGCATTCCAGAAATAGCAAATGGATGCTCGATCATGATTTTGATCACTGTTGCAATAAGGGTAAGACTATGATGGTCTGATTGCAATAAAGGCTGTTAGTATAAATTTGTGGCCTAGTTCCACTGGAACATCATACCTTAATATGGAAAGTTCCTGTCAATGCAGAGAGACAGAATCCATTTCTGAAAAATCATTGAGAGGCAATGCTGAGAAGTTTGAGTTCCAGGCTGAGGTTTCGAGGTTGATGGACATTATCATTAACTCACTGTACAGCAACAAGGATATTTTCCTTCGAGAACTCATCTCCAATGCCTCAGATGTATGCATCCTACAATACTACTGTCATTCTTTATGGTGGTACTTGGATTGTATTTCAGTCCTTCCGGACTGTATTTCAGGCAGAGGTTTTCGAGAATGCAAGTTTGGAGTTGCCCTCTTTGTAGTGGATAGAAAACTTTTCACCTTGCTTGGTCTGTGTTGTTGTGTGCAGGCGTTGGACAAGATTCGGTTTCTTTCTCTCACTGATAAGACTGTTCTTGGTGAAGGAGATGAGTCCAAACTTGATATCCATGTAAGATGCCCTGATGACACTACTGCTGCCTTGTGTGCAAGTGTGCCTTGTAATCTATTTGCAACTTGCCTGTACATTGGATACAGTTGTATTCTGGCCTCTGTCTCAATGCAAACCTTCCCTGAAACTCATGTTAATGTGTTGCCCTGAATGTACACAAAAATCACCATGTGGCTTATGATTGATAGATCAAGCTGGACAAGGAAAAGAAGATATTGACTATTCGAGACACAGGCATTGGTATGACCAAAGAGGACCTCATCAAGAATCTTGGCACAATTGCCAAGTCAGGAACATCTGGTAAGCTTTTAGTTCATTCAGTTAGTGAACTGCTGTCTGTGAAAACACAATTGTACTGTGAAAGTTTTCAGTCTCAATGTGGTTCAAAGGCTCCTAATTGAACCTGCAAACTTTTACTGCAACCTTCTATTGTGTGTGATCAGCTCCAAAGAAGTATCTCCAGTCAGGCCTTGCTGCCATCTGAATCTGATCTGGGTTTTGCTTTTCAGCTTTTTCTATATCCAAGCCAACCTTGTCATCTACAAAGTGGATCATGTGCAAACAAGATTGGTTGTTTGCTGCTATATACACATGCTGCAATCTGTATATTAGTGCTCATTACCATGTCACTGTGAAGCTCACCTGACAAATGGCCTCTTTGGTGTGTGCTGCATTTGCAGCTTTCTTGGAGCAGATGCAAAAAGGAGGGGATCTGAACCTCATTGGTCAATTTGGAGTTGGATTCTATTCAGTGTACTTGGTTGCAGATTATGTTGAGGTTGTGTCAAAGCACAATGATGACAAACAGTAAGTCAATTGATGGCATTCTTGTCTATTCCTTCATAGTGGAGCTTTGACATCCCCTTCGATTTGTTTGTGATAAATCACCCAGCGAATAAGCTCATTTTATCTGCCAGGAACAGCATGGTCTTGCAAGTTCATGCTTTATCTGTTTAATGTTCATCACGTGTCTCTTACTTCCTGGTGTGTCTTGCATTATCTTGGATGGAGATATAACCCTGATTGCTATTCTTGAAACTAACAACGGGCTCTGTCTCCTCTGACAGATATATTTGGGAGTCAAAAGCTGATGGAAACTTTGCAGTCATCGAAGACACAGAGAATGAACCTTTGGGTCGTGGCACAGAAATTAGAATCCACCTCAAGGAAGAGGCTGGTGAATATGCACAGGAAGACAAACTGCGAGTAAGTATTGGAAGACAGGGTTTAGGCTCTGGATGTAGTATTCTCAACCTGTTTACCCTAAGTTGTGTGCAGAATTGTGGGGATTATTGAGAGCCAAGCTAATTGTCTGTGTATTGCTCTTTCAGGAGCTGGTGAAGAAGTATTCTGAGTTCATCAACTTCCCCATCTACTTATGGTCAAGCAAAGAAGTCGATGTTGAGGTGCCCGTTGATGAGGATGAGGAGGCAGATAAGGAGACACCTTCTGGTAGGGTCCTCTGCTTAGACTTTTTGGTGGAGATTGGATCAGCAGTTTTGAACTTTTCATGCAGACCTGTCTAGTGTGCTTCTGCTCTTTGCAGGATGCATGTCTCTCCTAGAATGTATCATTTTCCCTTGTAACAATTGGATGTTGGATTCCATGATTGCATCCTGCTTTATGTTAGTGACATGATTGGATGCATTCAGCCATTGTGTGGCTGCTATTCTGATGTTGTGTCATGTGAGATCTTCAAAGTCAAATTTCCTGCTTTTTAAACACATATTGGCAAAATAGCTGATTTAGTTTCCTCATTTGGGGGTTCTGCTGGTTGTGACCTAAGATTCAACAGAGGAGGAAGAAATAGTGGAGGATGAAGAGGATGAAGAAAAGAGTGAGTACATATGACTCTTACTCCCTGTTATCGTTTCCCCCTTTTGTGTTATTGGATGTTTCATGGGCTTGGACACAAGCTGATAGGATATTTCCTACAGGCTAAGGTTGAATGGTATTCCTATGTGTGTGCAGAGCCAAAAACAAAGACAATTAAGGAAACAAAGTGGGACTGGGAGCTTCTGAATGATGTGAAGGCTGTTTGGCTTCGAAACCCAAAAGATGTGACACCAGAGGAATATGACAAGTTCTATCATTCTCTTGCGAAGGTAAATAATCTGTGAAGAGCTCTAAGACTTCATGCCTTGTGTTGGAAGCTCTTCTTCACCAGTCTTCTCAAGGCTGCTACCTGTGATACGACTGGTGTAGCAACAAGAAGTTTTTTTGTGATGAGTTGAAAAGTTGTGGTTAACCCACAGATGTTCATTTGAGTTGTAAAGCTATGGTGAAGTCCTGGTCCTAATTGCAGCCACTCTTATGCTTTCAAAATTGTGCAGGACTTCAGCACTGAGAAGCCAATGTCGTGGACCCATTTCAATGCTGAAGGAGATGTTGAATTTAAGGCGGTCCTTTTTATCCCACCCACTGCCCCATATGACCTGTTTGAGAACTACTACTCTAATACGGCAATGCTCAAGTTGTATGTACGACGTGTGTTCATCTCGGATGAATTTGATGAACTTCTTCCAAAGTATCTCAGTTTCTTAAAGGTTTGGACTGGCAACCTTTTGCTGCAGATTTCATGTTATGAAGTCCTTACTATTAAACTTATGCAGATAGTCAGGATCAGTAGTACCATCATCATGCTATACACTGGTGATTGAAGGGTCTAGATATAGGTCAGTCCACTTAATGGTGCAACACTGTTCACTTTCTGACTTTCCCACACCTGTGCTCTCTGCATATCTACACTGGTATGCATTGCAGGGCATTGTTGACTCAGACACTCTGCCACTTAATGTGTCTCGAGAGATGCTACAACAGCACAGTAGCTTGAAGACAATCAAGAAGAAGCTGGTTCGGAAAGCCTTGGATATGATCCGTCGCATTGTTGATGAAGACCCAGATGAAAAGTTTGAAGAAAATGAGTCAAGTAAGCTTATGAATTCTTTGTCTCAGGTTCAGCCCCCTATTCTTAGGTGTGACATTCATGACCTTGAGAGTTCTTGGAGAGGCATGTGCAATCAAAAGTGGAGAATGACACATGCTTGTTGTAATTAGTGATGCTTCTTGCTTTGCATATGTCGTGTGGTTGAGAAATTCCCGACTGTATGGCTTGTCAAACATGGTGTTAATTGCATAATTGTCAGACCAAGCCGGTTACAAATCAATGGTGTCATCTTGAACCTTTTTTCTGTGCTCTTAGGCTTCTCTTGTGCAGAATAATCAGATTTGTTTGTTTCTTCTGGAAGGTGATGAAGATGAGGACAAAGAAGAGGTTTCTGCTGAGAAGAAGGGCAAATATGCCAAGTTCTGGAAGGAATTTGGAAAGGCAATCAAGCTTGGTATTATTGAAGATGCAACTAACCGTGTCCGTCTTGCTAAGCTTCTTCGGTTCCACAGGTATCACTATAACTTGCACTAGAACTTTCATGGCATTTTCAGGTGCCATATTTGAAAATTGCATGTCAAGAATATTATGTGTCATGTGTTGCTTGATTATCCTTGTTCTTTGATCATTGTACTGTCTTTCCAACTTGTTGGGGCCATGTTGTGCTTATGTACAGCTCAAAGTCTGGTGATAGCTTAACTTCACTGGACCAATACATTTCACGAATGAAACCTGGGCAGAAGCAAATCTACTACATCACAGGTCAAGACAGGAAACAGTTAGAGAAGTCTCCATTCCTGGAAAAACTGTTGAACAAGGGATATGAGGTATGGTTCTTCTCTTTTGAATGTCTCCTGTTTAATCACTTTCTTTACTAAGGAAAGTTACAGATTGAGCATGAAGTTAATAGAAAGTAGTGGGTGTATTGGAATATGGGAGCCACATGGACTTAAAGCAAACTTGAGTGATCCTGTCTTGTGAAATTAGGTCTCTATGACTTGAAAGCTATCCCCTTGATTCTTTGATTGTAACCTCACTTTCATGTATGAGAAACACGCAAATGTTGTAGCTACATGATGCATTAGTAATAGTGGATTTGATTCAGTGTGAGATTTGTCTTCAATATCTTTAATGTCTTCTAGTGCTGTTGTTCGTGGTTTGGATTTGTCTGAAATGTCTGTTTCTTATGCAGGTTATCTATCTTACAGATGCAATTGATGAGTACTTGACTCAGAACTTAACTGAGTACGACGACAAGAAGTTTCAGAATGCTTCCAAAGATGATCTTAAGATTGGAAGCAAAGATGAGAAAGCTAAGTTCAAGGAAGTCAAGGAGTCTTACAAGGAACTTACCAAGTGGTGGAAGGACTTACTTGTTAATGAAAATGTTGAATCTGTGAAGGTGCCATTCAGCACTCTACCATATGATGGTGTATTTTCTGAGCACAAACATTTGTAGTAGATGATGGAACTTCTTAGAGACATTTGAGTCATATGCAAGAGACTACCTATCATGTCATTGAAAGCAATCTTTGTCTTGTGATGCTTGTGTAGGTGAGCAAGCGCCTTGCAAACACTCCTGGTGTTGTTGTGACCTCCAAGTTTGGATGGTCTGCAAACATGGAGAGGATCATGCAAGCTCAGACACTGGCAGACCCCAGCAAACAGGCGTATATGCGTGGCAAGCGCATTCTAGAGATCAACCCTAGGCATCCCATCATCAAAGAACTTCGGGAGAAAGTTGCATTGAGTTCTGAGGTGCACAAACCTATTTTCCCTCCGACTTGTTTTGGGTTTCTGTGTTTGATTCCACATTACACATTGCACATTTGTCAGGCAATCCAGTTTGAAATATGACATGACTGTAGGATAGTCTGGTCACTAAATGCCTAATTCTTGAGTGAATTTGCTTCACAGGATGAGGGTGCCAAGGAAGTTGCGAAGCTGGTTTATGAGACAGCGCTGGTGGAGAGTGGCTTCATCTTAGAAGATCCCAAGGACTTTGCTACCCGCATATATTCTGTCATCAGATCAACCTTGAATGTTGACCCAGATGCAGAGATTGAAGAGGAGGATGAAACTGAGGATGAGATCGAGAAAGAAGAGTCACAGACACCTACAGAGGAAATTAACAGGAACCCAGAGCCCCAGGAGGTAAGAGATGTAATCAAGTTTCATGCACTAAGGAGAATCCCAAAATCAAATTACTTGGAATTGACCACTGATAAAAAGGAATCTACTTGATGATTAGTAAAGCTATTGAATAATGGCAGTCCTTTTTCAATCATGGAGGAGCAATAAATGATTTCTGATATTTTTTATTTGAACCCTTCTAAGGTTCCAAGGAGGGTGCAAGTGTAGTATTCAACTGATGGTTCTTCACCTGTCACAGGAGGACATTAACTTCAATGAGGAGACAGAGGCAGAGGCAGACCTTGTTGAACAGTTCACAGATTCTGAAGAGGACATCAAAGATGAGCTTTAGAGAGCGGCAGGCAATTTAGAACTCAGAATGGATATTAATCCTGTGTTTGAGCACTCATAATCCTAGTAGATCCTTAGGAACAATAGACTCAGTTTGTAGGTATAGAGTATCTTTGGTTGGGCACATTGCAGGAGCCATAGGCAGTGATTTTCTTGATGCTTGCCTCCATCTGGATTGCTGTATACAAACTGATGAAGATGCCATTGCGCTGTATCATTTGAAGCTTTTCAGAATGTGCAATTGACAAGTACTTGTGGAAAGGATTGATGTTTGTAATTGGCAATTGTTTCAGATGTATATCAACACGTACAGTATTGAATGACAATTCATGAGTAGAGCTCATCCAGTTTGGCTTGTAACTTGTGGTCACAAGCTTGTTGAGGCTTGAATGACTGACAGGTTTGACTAGCAATGTTTCTGAAGTTGCCAGCTGACGGCATGAATGTGGTCTCCTACTGCTTCTGAAAATGTGGTCCAAGTATTTGCCTGAAATGTGGAGCAGATGACTTATGCCCACCATTGGCACCTGATAAAGCCAGTAGGTGGTAATGGCTCCTAGTTCATGCCATTCATGGTGAAGTTGGTACTCTGTGCGTGAGGTAATGTTATGATTTTATTCATCCTTGTTGTGGCAGTTTGGTGTTGCTAGAATTGATACAATGGTAAAGCTTTGGAAGTGTGAATTGCAGAGATTTTTCTGCACTTTCATAGATGTGGTCTAACTGCACCAGATGTCATGTGCAAAAGTCCAGTGGCAATAATTCATTGGAGCTGGTTAAGGGAGGACAACTTTGGGTTTCATAAGTGGTCGAATGTCGAATAGTTCCAAAATGGATTTTTCTCTAGTCCATTTTCAAGCAAAGAGGCAAGATGTCTTTTCAGATTTGTGTATCTTTAAAGTTTTGTTTTTCCTAACATTGTATTCACAAGAAAAATTCAGTACATTTTCCACTAATTTTCATTCCATTTTTTAAAATTTGAATTTGAATTTGATTCAGTTTAATTTGAATTTAATTGTTGAATTGAATTTAGTTGAATTCAAATTCCATTCAATTCAGAAATGTTGTTCATGCTTCAATTTCATTCAGGTGTGAGGTAGTGTTTTTTTACTTTAAGAACATTGAGAATCTTTTATATTTCACAAGGACATTTGTTTTTTTCTTGTTTTTTTTTCAATGCTTCTAATCTTGATGCAAATACCGAGAATTTATTGCATGTTACATATTGCATCATATCAGCATTATTCTTTGGTTGAGATTCATTTATATCAAAGTTATTTCAACATATCATGTTATTGACACATGAACATTTGTTGGTTAGCTAAGTTATGCTTGGATATTACATTGTTCAAGAGATTGTTAACAAAGAAACAAATGTCATTGCAAAATGTGAGAATGGAAAAATGTTTTTGCATTAAACATGTGAAAACAACCACGAAAGAATCATATTGATATTATGCATGGCACTCAATTTTATTATTTTTTGGGTAAATCTAAATTATGTGATTTTTTTATAATTATGTAAATATTATGTGAAAGTTATATGCACAAAGGGCAAGAGGGAGCAAATGTGAAACCATGTAATGAGCTTGGTAATGATCCAATGAAATTGTGTTTTCAACACAAAACAAGAATGAAGGTTGCCCATAAAATTGAAAACATTATAATTGTGGAGAACTTTGTTTTTATCATGTAGATTGTGATTTTTTGATGGAGCATTTTTTGTCTTGAGTTTTTCTATGTTTGGGCATGCACATTTTTTTTCTTGTTCATTATGATTTGCATTCACTTAAAGTATTACACAACAAGTGATCTTCAATGTGCTTCCTACTTATTTTCTTTTTGACTAAACAATTATTTTGATGTGTTTTTATGATTAATTAAATTTTATGCATCACATCATTTCTATATAGGACGAGTCTTGTGATATCAAATTCATTTATACTTCTACAAGCATGTTGTAAATGACATGGGCACTCTAGTAAAGGGAAATGTTAATGGCAAGTTGGTATGCGTAGTAAGTTGAAATGTAAGACAAGTTACAATGATAGAACAATTTGTTAGAAAGTCTAAGTGGAGGACAAGTCTAGATGACAATAGCAATGTTATGCAAGTCCATAGGTCTAGCATGTCAATATGGCAAAAGAATAGTGACATAAATAAATATAGTAAGTCGATGTGCCAAATAGTTAGGCAATTGTAATTGTTTTTGGGTTAGTATAAAAGGCATTTCAACCAATTATCGAGGGATTCTAGAGATCATTTAAAGCAATTTTCAATGGGTTTTTAATGCCTATCAAAGAAGTTTAGGAAATTAATTGCTTGTTGAAGATGAGTGGAATGAGGATTGAAAATTACTATAAGATTTCATGCATTAATGAATTATGATGAGGATTATGGAGTGATTTCATTACTATTTATTGGATATTTGAATATTTGCCTTGTTGAATTCATGTTTGGAATAAAATCAATGGTTGGATAATGGTTAAGATAAAACAAAAAATGCATCAACACTTTTAAACCTTGTATATGGGAACAATCACTTTGAACCTCCTAAATTTTTTTTAGAAATTACAAATGTTCCTATTTATATTCATAATGATGAAAAAAAAAAAGATATGATTATTAATCATAGTATGGATATAAATAATAATAAAAAAAATGATAAAAAAGAGATTTGGTTGGAATTTTTAATTAAATAAAAATTTGTTACAAACTTAAAAAACCCATTCTGATTGGATGCTACAAAAAATTGTTTTGATATTTATCAAAAAATATCCACATTTATGTTTAAACACATTACAAATTAAACCACATTTGAAATACCTTGAATCAAAAGAAAGAAAAATTGAAATAAATATTTGATATTTGTTTTGAAAATAAGGAGCATTCTTATAATAATGTAATTGAAAAGATTTCAACATAACATATTAAAAATATTTCAATAAATATATTATGATCTAATAATTCATCAGAAAATTAATGACCAATTAAATTAATTTTTTAATTTTTTGTTCATTTTTCCCATTTTTGAATGGAAAAAAAATACTTTTCATAAATGTTTTTAAAAATATCAACAAGATATTAAAATATCATTAACATGTATGTTATTGTTGTCAAAGGTTACATTTTGAATATCAAATTTGTATTATACCAAAGCCATATCTTGAAAATTTTCCTTAATGAATTTTTAAAATGAAAAAACTATTAAAGATGTATTAATATGGAAATCTTGTAAAAGAAAATTTGACATTGGAAAACCTTTTGATTTACTTTTACAAAATCATATTAAAACTAATAAACCAAATCTAAAATTTCTTTTAGTGTTGAATAAAATAGAAGAATGTTTAATTGCACCACTTTTAACACTCACACAAATATTTTAATTACAAGGATATGGACGATATGGATTAAATGGAAGTATTGTCAATGTCCCAACAAATTTGAATATTATTCAAATTGTTTCACCTCAGATGTTGGATGAAGATTATTTAATTTGTATCTTTTAAAAATAAAATAAAATATAGATATATATAGATATATGGTTATGTTTTTTTTAACATAGTCATAAAAACATTACAAGAAATTTATAAAATGCCTTTGTATGTAGTTATAAATGTTGTGATAAAACCAAATTAGCAAAGTTTAATAGAACTAGCAAATGCAAGTGGAAATAATGATTTTGCAAATGACAATTTTGGACGAACTTTTGATTTCCATAATTCAGAAAAATTCGAAGAAATTATAGAAAAAACAAATCTGGAAAAACATTGGTACAAAACATCTTGGATCTTGAACAAATTATTGATGATGATTCAAACCATTCAAACAATTATCCAAGGAGAAGGTTTTCAATCACTTGGATTATTATGTGATCCATGTTCAAGATAATACAATTTCGCAACATTGTTCTATGGCAATTTAAGACCATCTTTTACATGTTCATATCAAAAGATAACAAGTTGAATTAACAAGTGTTAATTAAAAAAAATCATATCATATAATAAATGTATATTTTGAAAACAATCAAAATTTTAATACATTCATATTTTTTTGTGTGAATTTGTATACAAAAAGAAATTGTTTGGTCAAATCCTCACAAGTAGTGATGTTTCAAAGAATGTAAATCTAAACAAAATACTAAAATCAAGTCATATTATAATATTTCTAGATTATCTAAATCAACTTTGAAAGGATAACTTGGATCTTCATCTTTTTTTATAATAGTTACAACATGTGTAAATAATTGGTCTATTCTTATAAAAACATCAATTTTTTTACATATTGAACATGTTGAAAATCTTAATATAAAAGAATAATTTACCGAAGATAAAATATCTTGTTAAAAATGACATTGTCATTTGTGTGCATTATTATGAACATAGGATGAATAGCTTTCAAAAACTTCTTAAGTAATAATATTTTATTTAACAAAATAAATGATTATTTATATATATATAAATTCCAAACCATAGGTCTAGCCCGTGGTCATGGATTATGGTCTAAATATGCTCCTAGATTTGGAATTTTTAGAAATGAAGAAATTAAAAAAATCGTTGATAAATATTTGACAACTAATCAAAGTATTTTCAATTTTTTTTTTGTAGTAGTCAAATACATCAACATAAACGAGCATGTCAAAAAAAAAAGTAACCAATTTGTCAATTTCAATATCCAAAAACATCAATGAAATGTACAAAAATATTATCACCTTTAAATGAAACATAATTCAAATGTTTGTGAAATAAATTTCCAAATTTTCAAAAAACTTGTTGATATGAGATTAGGTTTAGAAATTTTATTTGATCATTTTAATCATATTTATATGTAAATGAATAGAAACTTTTTATTGTTTTACAATGTACAATACGAAAACCAACATTGTTTTTGAAATGTAAACCAAATGATATATGAACAAATGCTTTTAGTATACATGCAAGGCCTTTGTGGGAAGCAAACATAAATGCACAGTTCATGTTAGATCCATACACAACAACAACTTATTGCACTTCTTATTTAACAAAAATAAATAAATCTATCACACAAGAAATGCAAATCATATTGGACAAATGTAAACATGAAGAAATTAAAGCATTTGAACAAACTAGAAAACTCAAAAATATCATTTTAAAATGCATAACAAATGTCAATTCAATAAGAAATACATATATATTTATCCATCCCATTATATCATTCAACAAGATCATTCCAATTTATAAATACTTGTGAAGAAAATAATAGACCATTTGGTTTATTATCATAAAAATAGTAAACAAGTTATTTCCAAATCCAATAGACATCCATTGTAAATCATTAATTGAAAAATACAAAACACGAAATGAATATTTAAATCATATATATTTAGTAGAATTTGTTGCTAATCTTGATACTAAATCATCAAAAAAACATAAACCTAATAAAATTATCCACTAGGTTTCATTTAATCTTCATAAAGATTCAAAAAATTATTATAGAAAATTATTATTTTTATTTATGCCTTTTCATGGATTAGAAAATAATTAAAAATGTCAACATGAAACATACTTATTTCAATCTAAAAGATGACGTTGAAAAAATAAGAAAACATTTTGTATATAATTCAAATATTTTACATGATATGGTGATGAGTGGGATAATTTACAATCACAAGTACAAGAATATTTCAAAAATATGAAATAAATGGATGGAAAAACATTATTATTAATGGAATAGATGTTGACATAAGTAAAAATTAAACATGTATACAAATACTAAAGAAGTTGAACTTTATGATTTACCATATGAATATTCTTCCACATGTTTTATAAAAAAAAGAAAACACCAATTCATGATCTTTTTCAACAAATGGATCAACGCATTCCATATGAAGAATTTTCAACAAATATGAAAAAATGCATTTATGAACAAAAACTCATTATAAATGATATTATACGGAAAAAAAACACAAATATCCTTTGAAACCTTTACATATTTTCTTAATAGAAGTTGTAGGAATAGGGAAAACTTTAACATTAATGGTATGACCATTCATTTAACACGTGCAATTCCTTTAAAGAAAAATTTCAATGAACCCAAAGCATTAAGTGATGAAAAGCATGATAATTTAATAAAAAGAAGATCAATTACATTTATTAATCATAAATGAGATTTGTTTAGTTAGTAATATAATGTTATCATTTATTGATCGTAAATTTAAAATAATAATAAAAAATAACCAATTTATGGGTAGTTTTGATGTAATAATGAAATGTGATTTTTATCAAACACCTCTAGTTCAAGACTCATGGATTTTTTCATCAAAAAATATTGGATTTAATATTTTAGCAATAAAGTTTGGGATGCAAATATTAATTATGTTACGAATTGCATAGAATTATGAAACAAAATGATGTTCATTTTATTAATATTGTAAATAGGTTTCGAATTGCAATAAATAAAGACAGACATTTTATGAACAATATCTATTTAAGACCACCACCGATGGATAAAACATTATCACGTTTATTTTACACAAACCTTATCACCATTGCCCATAACAAAATTGTATATCACAAAACACCTAGTGAAACACTTAAATTTCTTGCAAAAGATATTCATTCTAAACATTGTCTTCATTTCAAATGATCAATGTTACCATCCCACACTAATGGCTTCCATTGTTACTTAAAAAATATATGTTAATGAAATTGTGTGTTAGCAATTATGCAACATTAGATGCTCTTGTCAATGGTGCAAATGGGACCTTTCAAGATTATATAGAAAATAATCCAAAACCATTGATTTGGATACATTTCCATAATCGAAAAATTGGAATAAATACACAAATAAAAAACTTTCACATTTATGAAGAATTCTCTACAAATTGACAAGAAATGGACATCGATAAAACAAAAAATTGCAAAAAATACAAATCGATAGTAATCCTTTTCATATCATCATAAGAATTTAATTTCCCATCCAATTAGTTGCACTCATGGAAAAAATTTCTCATTAGCTTTTTCAAAATTGGAAGCATTCATTGGAAACAATTTCAAATGTTTCCAATGAATGCTTCCAATCTAAAAGCTCAACATCTTCCATTCAATGACGTCATGAAAAAAAAAAAGGTAAAATATTTGTATATAATTCTAATATTTCAAATAATGCTAATGATCAATTACATAATTTACATTCCCAATTACAAGACTACATGCAATGTATGCAAAAATGTAATTATTCTTCAAATACATTAATAAAATAAATTATTCAATTTATTTTCCCATCCGATTGTCGAATTATTAAACACTAAAACCATTTTCTTGGTGGATTTAGCATACTTAGATCCTATTATTGTTTGAAATTCTGAAATAATATTCAGATTGAGAAGCTATTGGTCCCCTTTTTTTTTTGTAATTAATTATTTTGACAAGATTTGTCAAACATTAGTCATAGGTAATGATATATAATAAAATACCATTTGTACAAATATGGGCAAGTTCAACAATTCAGGCATGAACTAATTATTTTAATTTCATGAATCCATGCCAAAAATAAAATAAAATTCAGAATGTTCTAAAATAAATATATTCTCTTTTTTTTCCTTCTCAAATAAATTTTCTTTCTGAAAAGAAAAATTGTTGAAATTTTCAACATTTCAGAAAATTAGTATAATTAGCGTTCGAAACCACCACCCCAAGGTACATACATACTAGGCACCTACCACCTAGGCTAATAATTAATTCAAAAAAATTTAATTCGTAAATTGGCGAGAGAAATCCCCTAAAAATAAATAGACTTTCTAGTTTTTTTTTGTTTTTTTTTTCATTTTTGGAAAAAATGAATCGCCAAGTTTTGAAATTTCGCCACAAATTAAAAAAACATTAGACCGTAGCATCCGGGCACCGGGGTCGGGTCGGGTCGGGTCGGGTGAGGCGAGCCGGGTCTTGGATCGCAGCGCAGCGCGCGAGCGAGTAGACGTCGTTACCGGCGGACTCGAGTCGAATCCTTTCGCGCAATTCGTCGTCGTGGGGATCGCCTGCGGTTGTGGGTTGGATTCTTATGGGAGTAGCAGCATGTGAGGAATGCTGCGGAGCCGAAGGTGCTGCAATTTGGTAAGACCCATTCTCTATCTCTCTCTCTCTCTCACTCACAAAGACGCAATTCGAGATCTTCTCTCGTTGGAAGAGAGGAAGAGGCGGCAGTAGAGGAGCCATGTGCACCTAAAGGGGTTTCTTTCTTTCTTTACCGATACATGTGCCAGAAGCTCGACGATGGCACAAAATTACGCTGCTGTATGGTGGAAGATGGAAGGGGTACACCTATTTAGTGCCGTTTTCTCACGCTTGCACTGCTTGTTTTTTCTTTGATTTTGAAGTGGTGGTGGTGATGGTGGCGTAGTAGAAGCGTTGAAGGGTTTGTTGTTGAGTTGCAGGGTTTCAAGACTCATGTGTTTAATGTATGATGGACTAAAGATCGGAAGTGTTCGAGTGTTTCAAGTTCGTGTGTGTTAGGGTATGGTGGACTGACTGACTGATTGATTCCTTTGATGATTCGGTTTTTGTTCTCGAGGTAGGTTCACGTTTGGTACCTCAATTGCTTGCTTGCCCCAGTGAGTTGGATTTCTTCCTGGTTAGGGTTTCCACATGGCTACAATCCCTTTTCTTGGGTACATTTATTTGTAATATTGCTTCAAATAGGATATTGTGATTTTTTTGTTGTTGTTTTTTTTTTTTGGTGCAAAAATCTAGGGATCCTGAATGTTGTTGTGGAAAGGTGAAAGAATGGGGGCAGGAGCTTTGCCTTCATTCCATGATTCCTACTTACAGGTGTTGGAGCAATTGGAGATCTTGAAGCATATCCATGAATTGCAAGTGCAGACCGCAGAATTAGCACCACTGAGGCAAACTTCTCTCATGGAAGCAGGAAACCAGAGTGTGCGGTGCTGGAATGAGACTGAGAATCCAGAGGGTGTGTGGAAAGTGGTTAGTATATCTCAAGTTGTAGTGGATTTAGGAAAAGGCGAGAGAGAAATTGATGGTGATGGAACACATTTTGATATTGATGAGAAGAGGGACACATTCAGTACAGAAAGGATGGAGGCCAGATTAGCTCAGGGAGGAGGAAGCCAGGTGCTCAAGAAGCACACTCAGACACGTGGTAACAGAATGCCAGAGAGAGGGACAACAACTAGTGAGGTGGAATCTGAAGGCCAGAAAGATATCTTGGTCAATCCACTGAAAATGCATCTGCATCATCAGAAGGAGACAATGCAGGATGAAGAGGCACAGAAATCCTGGAAATTTGACAAGGTTTGGATTCAAGATGATGGAAACAAACACAAAAGTAATGAAGACTTTAGATTCCATTGTGTGGAGAGGAAAAGGGGCATCTTAGGTCAAATTCAAGGTGTGAATTATGCTGCATTGACAGACAAGGAAAAAGATGAAGAAGCAAGGAGTGGAGATGAAAGGGAAGAGAAAAATGACATCAACCTTAACAGTGATAGGGAGACAGCATCCCAGACTGAGAAAAGTTGCAGTCATTCAGTAAGACTAGAGCCCAGACATGAAATTCTGAAGAGAGAGATGCAGCAGGAAGTCTATAAGGAGCTTGCTAGTGTATTAGTAGGTTTTATTCCTTTTGAGAAGAAAGAGCGCAGTGATTCCCTTCTCAGTTTTGTAAACCAGATTGGCCACTTTGTGCGGGACCAGTTTGATTTGGTTCAAAGGGAGGAAACACACAGTGGTGCTTTGAAAGATGCTCTGACAAGAGAACACAGAGTAAATGAGGTCTTGAGATCTGAGAAAGCAGCTCTACAAGATGAGCTACATGTGGTTCTTTCCACTCTACAACAAGGCAGCATGTGAGCCACAGTCACTTGGACTCCACTCAGATTCTTCTTTAAATCTCTGCACCAGGGTCTGGGACGGTTGGTTTTTTTTCTTTCTGGGCTGCTTGATTGTATCTCATCACTTAGAACCTTACAATTAGGAGAGCAGAAAAGGGTGCTTCTGTGAATGTTGCTTCTCTTCACAATTGGTGGTGCTTGTTCTCTCATGGTTTCTGAAGCATCTTGCTTTCCAGCAGCTTTTAATCTTTAAAACCTCTGGTTAAGAGTGTACAAGAAGTTTGACAGATGGGTTGCATGATGTTGTTATGCAAGAGCAGGAGGTGTGCAAACTGCCAGTCTGTGTATAATAAGGCCAGTTCCAAGAATTCAGACACTCCTCTTGCTCTTCTGAAAAGGCATAAAGCAGCTGTATGTGTTTCACCTGAAGTGGGAGAAGATGTAGCTGTGGAAGTGATACGTTCTTTATCAATGACCCACAACCATCAGTCTGTTGCTGATAGTTCCATGGACGAGGGGCTGCTTCGACCTTTGGGGTTGCTTCCAGCTTCAAAAAATCTCAAGAGGCCTTCTTTGGGAAACAGGGTGATTAAACGCTTGTGTTCTAAGAGTGGGCTGAGTTCTCAACATTGTCCTGAGGTTCCACTTGCCCTAAAAAAGAAAGGGACTGGGGAATCTCAATTGAAGCGCAAGAGAGGGCCTGAGGTTTTTGATCTGATGGAAGGAGGGAGAGAATCTGTGGAGAAGAGCAAGCGATTGGCTGATGTTGAGAAGGAGCTACTGGAAAGAGGAGGTGTAGGACCTCAGGCAGAGCTGGGAAAGTTGTCTAGGAACCCTCATGGCACCATTGATTTTTTCCCCAGAAAGCTGAAGGGCCGAAGTGCCTCTCCATGGGTCTCTGTGAGTGATAAGAAATCTGACAAGGAAGAAGCAGAGATGGTGGAAGCTGGCAAGCGGGGTGAAGTGGAAGTTTTCCAGGATGAAGAAGAGGATGTCAAGGAAGAGAAGGAGAGTGAGGGAAATTTGAGTGGGAAAAGGAGCACAAGTGGTACTGAGACTGATGATGAGGATGAGGAGACAGAAAGTGATTTTGACAGCCAAGATTCATGTATGGCTGTGAGGAAAAATGTGTTTGCAGCTCAGTTGGGAGTAAGTGGTAGAGACCAGGCTTTACACAACTATGAAGGAGATGCTGACGAGGATGAGGGGCAAGAAGAAGATGAGGATGAGAGGCAAGAAGAAGATGAGGATGAGAGGCAAGAAGAAGATGAGGATGAGAGGCAGCAAGAAGATGTGGATGAGAGGCAACAAGAAGATGAGGATGAGCCAAGGTTGGCAGTGGGTAAGTATACTGAGTTTGATTGTGGGGTCACAAACAAACTTGGGGAGGAAACTACTGGCATTCTGCGAGCATATGAGTCAGGTGTAATTGAGATCTTCTGCCACTGCACCATGGGCATTTGTGCTAAAGGTGTGTATTGCTAGCCCTTGTCGCTTGCTTTGGTGGAAGCATGACACCTGTCCTGAGTTGGGTGTCAGTTCCACAATGGAGGAACTACTGAGTTACTGAGAGACAAAGGCCATTGAGAAAATAGAAGCTTTATTTTTCCTGCACTAACTGGGGTTTCATTTGCTTTAAGCCTGTCATTACAACTGTTTCTTGTTGTGTTTGGCAAACTGTTTTGATCATTTCACTCTGCAGTTACAGGCTAACTGATCTTTCTGGGTGATTATTGGTGATTTGCACAAGAGTTTTTAGCAAGTGAAATCCTGCCCATTGACCTTTTTTTCAGTTTTTCCTTCTCCCCTGGTTGTTAGCCAGCAGACTACAAAATGCCCTGGAAGTCTACACAACCATCTTCTTTGCTTCTCAGCTGCATTTGGCCTGGAGAAAATTACTGCATCTTTACTTGTGGCTTCATACCAGTTTGATCATGAATGTGCTTCACCTGCTGATTTGTTGAGATCCAGGAATGTCCATGACCCCGGGGGCTTTTGAGAAGCATGGTGGGCGTGCAGCCTCAAAGAAGTGGAGAGAGTCAATATGGGTCAAGTATACCAAGCAGAAGATGCCTGTGTCTCGTGTCAAAGAGCTTGATGCATACCTTCATTATGCACAACGGGAAGGCAGAAGTTTCAAGGAAGCACAGCAGGGTTTGTTGAGGGCCCAAAGACCTACTGTGCCAAGTTTGTAACTTGTGTGTACAAACAGCAGCAGTGGGTATGGCATCATACTCTGTAGGAGTGCCATGTGTATCATGAGGCCAAGCTCATCCAAGAGGGAGTGTTACAACTTCAGCGAATCACAAGTATTGAACTGCCACTGCCTCTGATTTTTGTTCCATCATCCGGTTCCATTGATCCAGAAAGTCTTATGAGAGTCTGTGGGATGTCCATGTACATCCCTCAATTTTGTTACATGCACTGCACTGCATGATCTGGTTTGTGATGTTTCTCTTGATCAGATTGAAGGTACATTGACCATTTTTCCTGTGGGTATCTGGTATTGTAATTGTGAATGGTGGAGGGAGACAATATGTGCTGTTGAGTTCTCAAAACGAAGTACTCTGTTTCTCAGTATGGCTTTTAGTGGAGAAAGGGTGGGGGGGTGTGAAGTGCCAAGGACTCTGTACATAGTTACTTCTCATTAACTGCATGCATGCATATCTGGCTCTTCTAAGAGCATCTAAAATCTGCGGACAGAGTGTTTTGGAATCCTTCTTGGTTAATTTGCTCACAAGAGGTTATAATTTATTTTTTGAGGTCACTGTGCATTGAACAATTCATACTCCTTGGTAGATGATCTCTGATAGAGCTGGAAAGTGTATGCAGGTATGCAAGAAGTATGGAAGATGACAAGGTGCGATGAACACAGCAAGGGTCCTTCACAGTTTAGGATGTGTCAGGGCTGTGTTCCTAGTGTGTTTTGGTGCAGCATGTGCTGCTCAGATGCATGCAAATCCACAACAGCCACAAACTCTCTCTCATCCTAGTTAAGCGAAGGAGGAAATGCTGGTTGGAATGTGTATGCACCATAAATGCCACTAACCACCAAACACAATATATGCAGGACTTCACATGCATTTACCTTAGTAAAGCAGCTCATTTGCGAGCTTCAAAGATTTTTCTTTGTGAGTAGTGTCATAGCTTGCTTCTTGCATTCAGGGAATTTCCTTATTGCTTCTAATATCTCATATGTCCACACTTAAATGACCTACTATGTGCAGAGTAAGTGTTTACCATGAGTTACTGTGTTTGTGTGCTGCTGGATGTGTCATGTTGGGAAGAAGGATGCTCTGCTTTTGGAGGACAGATTGAAGTAGGAAAATATAGCTTGACCAATCATCCACAGAACCATTGCCCTGCTGCATTTCTGGGTATATGGGGACTGCGATTATATCAGATGGTTGGAATTTCTAATCATTGACTAATCCGAATGGGTCATGTCCCTGTCCCGTGTCTTGCCTTGATCTCAGGCAAATCCATTGAAGAACCAACAACACTGAAGCCACAAGATTCTGTAAGTTGTTCAATTGCAAATTGTCTCCATGAGCATGCTGTAGGGTGTTAGTTTCATCTCTGTCAAATGGTGAGAGGTTTAACACTAGGGTGGTGGCATATTAATGGGTAAAATCAATATGTTGCTGGCTTAACCTTTTTTTCTATTAGTTTGTCAATTACAGATCCTAATATCACTGGGGCTGGTTCAATCGCATATACTTTGGAATATGTAAAAAGACGAAAATTCTTGAATTTTTCTCTTTTGATGCTTGTGATCAAATTAAACATTGTAGTATTTTAGGGGGAGAGTAACTTTTTGCAGAGATAAATCAGGTCATGGAACAAACTTCTTGGTTTGTTTTCCATTGTGTTGATTGTTTTCACTCTTTGAACATATGTGGATCAATGGGTTTGATTCAGTTCAATCCATTCAATGTACGATAATGTTATTCGTGTTTAACCTTTATTGAAATAGACGATCTTATGTTCATGCGTCTAATGAATAATTTCAATTAAGTATGTATTGTCATCTTTTTGTGATGATCAATTCAGGCAAAGGGAGTTTGAACTACCAGGTTAAAGGGGTAATGTTGATGAGTACATATTGTCAAATAGCTCCCTGTTTTCCATTAAGTTGTTTTGGGTGCACACATAAGCCTGGTGGGTGCTGGTTTGCTCTGGCTCAGACACATACATATTGGACACTGTGGCCTTGCCATTTAGATTAAAACGTATCTTAAGGCAAAAGAAGAATCATGGAAACTCAAATATTTCACCATGCAAAAATAGAATCTTCAAAAAATCCTCTAAAAGAAACCAAAATCCTTCAAGATATATTATGACTCTATAACTAATCTCAAGTTTCAACAAAAGCCAAAACATCATCTTTCAGAAATCCTCACATAAAAATAGACCTATTATTATTCCTTCCTTGAGCATCCTTCGAAGCACAGGTTGTGCATCATTCTCATACACCCATTCATTCCATGGACAATATATATATTTATGATTCAAAACTCGTCGAGGCCCGCGATTGCTCCAGCTCCTCGATGTTGCTTAGAGTTTTGAAAAGGGGATGGTGTAAGTATCTGGATTGTGTTGTGTAGCATAGACTCGTGATTTTGATGCTTCTATGCAGCGTTTTATTGTGTGCTAGCTAGCTTTGGCGAGAGACTAGTTTTTGTGTGAGAATAGTGTCAGTTGTGTGCAGCTGCTCTATTGAATCGTTGACAGCACAACAAGGCTGCTCACATTAATTTCCATGATGCCAAAGCATGGGTGATCCTTCTGCGTGTGTTTGTAGCCGTATTCAGGACATGATGCAACAAAAGAGCGAAATCAAGAGCGAAATTGAAGCTTCCAGAACCTGCTGGACTGAGGTGCGATCAAGATGTGACGATGATGCTGATCAACCCACAAACATGGAGATCTTTGAGAGTCTGCAGAATCATCCCAAGTGGGGTCGCCTCTTTCGTCGAGGATATTACTCGTTCCATATGGGTGAGAAGATTGCCGAAGGAGCCCAGGATGAAATTTTTAACTGCAAGCATGACGAGGGTGCTGCTCCTCTTCTGTGGAAGGTGTTCAAGCGCCAGTTTGCGTTGCTGGACCTGCAGAGGCAATGGCCCCACGGAATGTTTGAAAATGCAAACTCATGGAGCTATGGAAAGGACAATGTTTGTATCATATGGGGCATACTTCTGTTGGATGATGGAAGGTTCGCTATCGAGATGTTGAAATATTGGGGTGATCTACGCAAGTTCATCGATGACAAGATGCAACAGAACAACAACCAAAACCCACCTTTCACAAAAGAAGTCGCCAAATTGATCATGTGGGACATTGCAAAGGGGATGCGAAACCTCCACAGGGACGAGATTTTGCACCGAGACCTCAAAGCAGCCAAGGTTCTCATTGACAACTCCTTTCGACTACTACGTGGTAATATCTTTGTCGCTCACAAAAACAACTTTGCATGTAGGGTCGCGGATTTCGAATGTTCCGTTGGGGGTCAAGGGCACGGGTTTTTGGCGAGCTCCTGAGATTCTACTAGCTTTACGTCGAAATGCGAAACTCCAACTCCCACTCCCACTCGACACCTTCACCAAGATGGCGGATGTTTACAGCTACGGCATGACCTGTTACGAGGTACTCACGGGAGGTAAGCCTTTTGAAGGTCATCCACAGTCTGATTATTCCTGGGTTCTCGGTGGAAACAGACCGAAGCTGCCAAACTATATTGATCCTTCGACACAAGCATTGCTGGCTCAATGTTGGCACGATGATCCTTCGCAAAGGCCTACCTTCGAAAGTATAGAGAAGCAATTGGAACCCTGGACTAGTGTCAAGACATGGATGGTGGGTTGCAAAGCGGGTCGGACCATTTTTTTTTCAGGTTTCTCGAAACATTTCTTCTATGTTATTGGGTCGCCATTGTTCTTACAAATTGGAATTTCAAAATACATGGGCTCTAGCATAGTCCTGTGTTGAATCTAGGATATTGAGCACGAGAATGGCTGCTTGTAAAGAGAGCGAACTTGTGACCCAGAGTATTGTGACTCACAACACTTTAGCTTGGTACTCTTGAAACCTTAAATGGTTTCTTTTCAAGTGATTGTTGTTGCATTGTCGTTTTCCTTGATTTTGGGAGAGCTCTATTCATGTAGATGCTTTGTAATTCGTGGCAGCAGAATTTGTCTGATCAATAAATCCTTGTTGAATATAGCACATCTAATTTGTTCATGTCAGATTCTTCTATTGTCATTTTTATTGCTACTTGCTAAAAAAAACCAGTAGCACCTTATTGGAATTACATGCTGATTGATTTAGTGGAATTATACATGACCTTCTTTCTAACATCCTGAATTCATTTAGTGGAGTTATCTGAATTTTTTGTTTATAGCATAACACTAGTTCTGGTTGGTGGGTGCATGTATATAAGGCTTCTATTTGAAGTTACAAAATAGCACTTGGCTTTATTGAGATATGCATACATTGAAAAGGACAATTTGCTTGCTTTTTGTTGTGGTGTAGGTGTTATGCAAAACACTTGGGATAATAATTCTCATAAATCAATGGGATTAGTGTGCCTCATGTATGTCAGCCCAAGTGTAAACTTGTCACCCAACTTATAAATCCCAGGTTTATAAACCCTAAACCCTAAACCCTGCCTTTCAAATCCAGTTTTTTGTGATTTAGTTGAATCACCAATGACAACAATTACTCAATTCAATATCTTTTGCACCTTAGGTCTACAGTTGAAATCCACCTTCATAAACTCCACCTTTTCCCTCCCCCCAAGCTTTGAGATTCCAAAACTTGGATGTGCATCTTTTGACTACAACCTTTCTCTTGAACTTGGATGTATCTCTTGAGTACAACCTTACACCAGACATTCGGTGAAAACCAATGTTGTTTAGTTCTTGATTTCCAAAGGAACCTTTTAAGTCTGGTTTTTAATTTTTTTCTCTTCTTTTTTTTAATGGAACCTTTAGTATGTATGGTGTTGAGACTACTTCTTTGGATCTTTAACACTTTCAATTTTAAACCAAGTGCAATTCCATCTCCATTACATACAATTTAACTTTTTTTTTTGGGGGTGTAATATTAGTTTGTTCAGCTAGTGCACACAATTCAAAATCAATATTATATAATATCAATTATGTACAACCAATCAAATGCAATAACTTGTTTAAGTTGTAGTGCCAAGTTTATTATTATTTAATTAAGTTGTATTTATCTACCATCAAATTTCTCCATCACCTTTGAAATTTATGTTGGGAATGATGATGACATTGTTGAATCTGCAATGCAAATACGCAAAACAAGTTCTTTGTTGCACGACACCACATTGAATACTTTGGAAATGCACCAAAACTAATAAACTCAACCTTACTAAATTGCATCTAATAAACCTTTCCATCAAACTGAGTCATAGCAGGCATCCAGTGATGCATCCTTATGTAACAAAACCCCCAAAAAAAACCCTCAGTTACCTTTATTTTATGGCTATATAATCTGACATAAATGAAAATTTCTGTGTTATTAAAAAAATGGCACGAATGATCAATTCAATTTCACATGAAAATGACATTCAAAAATGGAAGGAGTCATTTATGCCATTTTATTTATTGACAAGAACGACATTAAATTAAAAATGCATTCAAAAGGTAAAATCATAATTCTATGACCTACAGCAAGCTCAATTTAACAACCCATCCATCCGATGCCCAGACACATATTGTTGCTGCCCATTATAGACCTTTTGTCCTGTTATGCACATTCCCGGCCTGTAATGGTTACTAAAGTTTTGCACTGGCTGCAGAATACAGAGACCTAGAATGTGCATAACAGGACACAAAGTCTATAATGGGCATCATCCACTCTGTTTTTCGAGAAAAAGATGGATCAGGCCAAGGGCAGATAAAGGAAAAAAAAAAGAAGCATGCAATAATTTTGTTCTGGGTGCAATAAGGACCCTTTGCTTTGTAGGTGCCCCATTCTTTGGGTAGCATTTAGATCTCCCCCATTACAACATGTCACACACCAAACATCAAGTGCAAGTTGTGGTGGACATGTGCATTTGCAGAAATAGTGGCAATTGAGCTTGTCAATAGGAGGGCATTGGTCACAATTTTGAAGACTGGATCATCATTGGACTGCCAGTTCTTTTTTTTGCAGGGAAAATCGGAATTAAAGAACCTCCATTTCCAGTTATTTCTAAAACTTGAGGAACCTGTGGGTTTCATGAAAGAACCAGCAAAGAACTGTGTATTTCTGACAGTTCTTTCATTATAATTCTTTTTTTGGGGGAGAATGGAAGTTATACTCTTCCATTCTCCCCCAAAAATGGAAGAACCGCTTCTTTGATTTTCTGAGAACAGAAATTGTGAGATGAAAGAACCAGAGTGATAACTGGCACGGGTTGGTGCCATTTCTGATACCCGCATAACACTGGTGCAAACTCCAAGGAGAGTTGAAGACACAAAAACTCCAACTGCCAACAGCAACTTGGGGAGCCTGTCTAGCAGAACTAGTTCTACAGGCATGAAGCATGTCTTCCATCTGTAGCTTCAATTCCACCAGGAAAATCTACTTCAGAAACAGACATTGCTTTGCCTGGCTTCTTCAAATGTAGGCAATCTTTTGCTCAGAAAACAAGACACACAAACCAGTCCAAATCATGACGAAGGTCAATCAATTCCAAGCTATCTCAAATTGTTTTTCTCAACATAGTTGCAGTTAAGGTGGTTCTTAATTGTCATGAACCCACCCCACCTACAGCAGGACATGCAATTTGGAAAAGGGAGAAAAGTAGAAGAACAAACCTGAAACTGAAGTCCAGATGAAGAGGCAGCTCTCAAAGGCCGAATGAAGATAAATGAAAATACTGACAAGCAGCAACAGCTGATTGGCATCATCACACCAGGAGCAGATATCTGATGATTCAATCAGGGGAGACCACAACACCAGCAGCAAAACTCTGATAATACACTGAAGAGCATCACCATATTCACAATAACATACCCATAAGAAGATCTTCTGAAATTAAGCTTTAAGGCTCCCAGTGCATGCACCATGATAAATATTATATACTCATGGAAGGTTGAGAGCTTCTTCTTGGTACTCTGACAATATTTGAAACATGGTATGTATGAACAGACACAGGTTTCTTTACAGAAACTAGGATGCCAGCTAACAAGTTTCGTGATCTCCTTGTCAAACAAAAGCAGATCTTGAGCTGTCTATTAACCCAAGTTTACTAATATGTTTAGTGCCATCAAGAGTCAAGCGGCGGTTTGCAGAGGGCCGCAGTTGTGGTGGGTCCAAGACCACAGTGCCTCTGTTGCCATGTTTCATCTGAATCTCACGTTTGAACTCTTGCTGAATCTGATGCTGCAAAAAGTGACTCTTCCATAATCAGGTAGATGGCATGTTGAAGCTCCACTCAAAATCAGAAAACAAAAGCAGTGTTAATAATTTTTTGAAGACAAAAAAGAACATCGAAGAACCAAGGCACTTTAAGGTTGGGTATGGACGACTACTGAGTTCTTTTGCTTCGAGCTGCAGTAGACCAATTTACCAAGCTCTGCCTGCAAAGCCTGGATCTCTTCAGTGAGATTACACACAATTGCATCAAGTTCTGCAGGTGAGCACGACTGCTCAATCTGAATCCGTGTGTCTAGAAACCCTGCTTCCTCCTGCACATTTCAGTCTTTCTATCACACAAATCTTGCACTAGAGAATTCAAAACCTCTTAGGATACAAGGCAGGAGCATGAGCAGCTAAAGAAGAATTTGAAAGTTGATGGAGACTGCCTATTCCATATCAAGCAACAGCAGTATAACGGGGGTAGGGTTACAGATAATTCAGACAGGGCTTGAAGCAGAGGAAGCAGAATATGAGCCAATTCAAGAGACAATAGAGAAAACCCTCTTGAGGGACTGAAGCCAATCACGGAGGGTGGGAAGTAACGCCAGAATATGAGAGGGATCAAGCTGCACAGCTTCTGGAAATTTGCCCTCTGTCCTTAGCAATGCCATTTCTGCCTGCTGAAGCTGGGCACTGGCATACTTCTCCCGCAGCTGCCATTCTAGCACTTCCTCCTCCTTCTTCATTAGGTCTCTACACCCATCACCTTCTATTTTTGCAGTAAAGCTCCATAATATGGGTGTTTTGTGAGAGGGTTATGGTTTGCAGGTAGCATGGCTGTTGCCCCCAAAACTTCACAAGTGTGCCTTTTCAAGAGTGTCAGTGGCCTACATTATTAGTTTATATACTTTGAATTATTCAAAGAAGTCAAAAGCAAATATTAAAATGAAAACTTACCCTTCAAGCCTGTTGACCCTCTGCAGTGCATCATCAAGGTTTCTCCTCTGAAGCTCAAACTGCCTGTGACCCACACACTGCCCCTGCTCCTGCTCAATGATTCCAAACATTTCTCTCTCACTCTTGAATGACTTCTGGGCATTGTGTGGACACAAAACATGCTTGTGTCCAACTTTTGCATTACAGAAAGTTGACTGCTGAAACTTGTCAGACATCTTAATAAACAATTACTTGAGCATACAATTGAATTAGCATACAAATGAAGGTTGGGTACAGGGGAAAACTTCTCTCTTTTCTTCAGTTGACCCACATCCTTGGCTAGAGCACTTTTCTGGTGCTGTAGCTTGAACATTTGCCTCTTTAAAATCTCTGCCCTCTGTGACTCTGATGCTCCCTACACCTCCCAAAAGTATCTCTTTCAAACATTCTAGTGTCTTTAAAAAGCCCTCTAGTATGTAGGATTTAACAAGAATTTGGGAACTTTCTCACATATGTGGGACCTCTCTCCATCAACAGATTCTTATGTCACAGAATAACATGGGACAACAATTGCTCAAGTAGTTTTGGTCACAGGCTAAGTGCATGAGAAAGTGCTCCAAGAAAGGTTCCAGTTGTTACCACAAGAACTATGTCACTGGATTTGCTGGAGCATACAATGCTACTCAACCCTGACTCGAGCCTTAGCTGTGTGGACTTACTGGGTTGTTGTGATCCAATTGTCTTCAACCTCATTTTCATCTCAATTGTCTGCACCATATTAATCTCATGGGTCAAACAAGACATCTTTGGGCAACTAGAAGGGTTGACCAAAGCTGTCATGCTGCACAGCAGCAGAACTGGTCTTGAAATTGCAAGACAAGCTAGAACTGGAATCTTCTGCATGGATGATGCAAACTCTAAATTATTCATTTCCAAACTTGAAAAGGGAGAAACCTTGATCTCGTACTCCATGGCACATTCTAGAAGTGCAATCTGAAGGTCTTCAACATCCTTGCTGCTCTGCTGCCCTAGGGCTCCCGCATCCATTTCCTTCCACAAGAGACACAAATTTAGAGGGAATCCTGGATATTATAATCAAAGGGAAAAAGTGGTTGCTTCAAACCTGAATGTTAAAAAGCTTACCAACCCAAATTGACTGGACTTCTTGCTGTTTCTTTCTGCCACTGTGCACAATTTACTATTTCTGTGGACAAAATGTGTGCTTGGTATGGAGAGGGGTACCTTCATAACAGAGAGTGGATGGGATTTGGTGAGAGAAGCCATTTTTTGCTCCAGTGCATTATCATCAGCTATACCTTCTGTTTCTGCCATCTTTTTACCCAATGATCCTACCCACCTCCATGCCACATATTCTACATCCTCAGTCTCTCATTTCAAATTGTGAAAGTACATTCCAAATACAAGATTTGATCATCCTGATGGTTGGAACATTCACCTGTTTCCACTGCTTTTACAAGATCTTGAGCACAGCAATTACAGGACTGGTAGGATGTATCATGCCTCGAATCATGGACCAAGAGCGTATTGCCACTGCAGTCTGACCGGCCATGCCTCTCCAGAACTTGCAACTCACTTCTGTCACTCTTCATTGACTCCCCTTGACCAGAGAAGCATCCTGGGTGAGACACAGAGGACTCTGATTTTGTCTGCTGTGGAGGTAGAAGACCTTGGGGTTGCATAACCTGAGTTGTTTGGAGCCGCTTTGTCTTCTTGCTCATGGATAGGTGAAGCTTTGGTTTTATACCCACTTGAGTGCTCTGGAGTTTCTTCCCTGCAGGTGGGGCAGGGGAAGAGGCTTTGTTCAACACACCACTTAGCCTCATACTCGGTTTTTCACTGATGCCTTGATCAACTGTCCTAATGAGAAGGTTTGGAAGGATTGCTGATTTAGGAGTCATAGAATTTTCCCCACTCTCCTCTCTGATTCTCTGGATATTAAGGCTCTTTCCCAGAGTCTCATACCCTTCTTCTTCTTCTTCTTCCTCTGTACACACTTGCATTCCATTTCCTGTCCCTTTGTTGCTTGCTTCCATGTACCAATATGTTGCTGTCTTTGTCACTGTCTTCTCTGACCCTTTGTTGTCTCCAGTCATCATAGTCCTGCTGCAATTACAAAAACCAATTCATTGCAAATATCCACATACAGGCCAACTGTGAAACTCTATGTGATCAATACCAAACCAATTCCACAAGGTCATCCTTGTCAATGACAACTTAAGGAACCAATCACCTCTCATCTATTGCATCCATGGTCATGCTTGTCAATGACAACTTCAGGAATCAATCACCTCTCATCCCATTGCATCCATGGTCAGTGTGCAGACATTGGATCTAATCGAAATACTCTTCCTCCAGAAACACAAGACCTCCAAAAACAAGATTTAATGAACAGAGTTTTTTAACATTGAAAGAAACCTGTTCTTGACTGCCGTGCTGACAATTTCACCAATGGCACCTTCCATGCCAGCACCTTGGCAGTTTCCATTCAAAGAAATCTCAGCAGTGATAGATTCTCCTGGAATTTTAGCAGCAATTGCACTCCCACCACACTGTTGCTGGATCAGAATTGAGCTGTTGTGGAAGCTCTCAGAGCTTTCAGTCTTGCTTAAATTGTATGCTGCACCAGAATGTCCCACCTGACATCCACATCACATGGGTATAAATCGAGAATCCTCTGCAGAAGAATGGTATTATGTCTGCTGAGATGTGAGACAGATATGGCGTGCATCATTCTTTGCATTAAACCTAATGAGCTACCAGCCCTTTTCTATCACCCTCAGCCAGCTGGGCCCTCAAATCCAGACCTTGAACCCTCTAATGGCCCTATGATTAGGGTTACACAGTTGGCTCAATTTTTCCAATCAAGGACTTCAAGGAAGCCTCTTCCCAGTCACACTTAGAACAGAGTTTTGAACCCAGTGCCTGGCCTGGAGTAGGTCTGAGAGAATCTGTAGAAGTAGAATAATGATCTAAAATCACTTGCACACTAATGAAGAGGGGAAGCTGCATGCATCCAGTAGTTTGTTCAAGAAAGACAAACCTCGTCATCACGCTGCAAAATTCTTGTGGCATGAGAAAGAGCTTTTGAGGCTGCCGTCGAGCTTTCGTCAGCCAACGAGGCAGTAATGGCATAGGCGTGTGTAGATTTTTCTCCTCCTGTTGTTGTTGTTATTACTGCCGGATCTTCTTGTTGATTATTAGGCTGACTCCAACCAAGAATCATCTTCTCAACTCCATCAGCGATCTCCTCTATCACATTGTAGTCCAAAGTCGGTGGGCAATTCTCGGTATCAGATCGCTCCTCCGCCAGGACGTGTGGACTCCATGGCTCTAGCTGTCCCGACGGTACCGATTTCTGACTTATTACCCGCTTTCGAGGAGCCGCCCGAAGCTTTCGTCCCGAGAGACAATGTGAACGAAGTCTAACTTCTGTCCGTGCCATCCCGTCCTCCCGCCCGCCGGTCTACTAAAACCTCAACCTAACCTCAACCCCCTCGAGCTTCAAAAAAAAAACACGACATTGCATGTAGATCATCGTCTGCAACCACCAAAACATGCATAGCACGAAGGAAACTTAAATCTTGCATCATTTGTGCATTGCATGCATGCATGCACTCACTCTTCAAAAACAACAACACACCACTCTTGCGAAAAAAATCCTGCGGACAGAAAATTTCAAAAACCATGAAGGAACTTACATGCACTCCTGTGCGCGCGCGCGCTTGCGCGCTTCTCCATTGCAAAAAACACAAAAAAGCGATGGAAGATCCTTGCATCAATCAATCGCTCACTCGGAAAAAAAAGGGGGGAAAAAAAAAAAAAAAAAACCGTCACGAATGATCTGATGATGACGTTCACACCGGCACACATAATGTAATGATTGATCGATCGACCTATTGTCTTTCTTGCTCCAATTTACGTGACTCGGTGATCTTCTTCCGGGCTCCTCTTCGTGGGTTCTCCACGGAACAGCGACACCGCCAATTGCGGCAAGGAAGTCGCGAATTCGGGAGCGGGCGGGCGGGCGATGGCAAGGGAAGTTCGTTCGTTAACGGTGTGTCCGGTGGGATGAATATTTTTTGGGGTCTTGTCCTTTTTCTTTCCAATCTTTCCCTCGCAAGGACGATTTTTTTAACACTCTTCTCTAACAAGTGTTAGGCTTTGTTGTGCCATTCACCAGCCCTCAGGAAACTGTGTAAAAAATATTGCTCGGCCCAAAACCATGTTGCTAAGCCAAATTGGCATGTTTTTTTTAATTCTTTATCCAATTTTAATTTGCAGAGTCACATACTGAGTGTTTTAGACTAACTCAAGGTCTCTTGAGTCCAAATCTAACATTTCCTGAGTTAAATATGGCAAGTAAGAGGGTTTCCGGCCTCAAGAATGTGAAGGTACCATTGTAGGTGCTGTGGCCTCAGTCATTTTTCGCACTTTCCTTGGTGTATGACATATGGTACCCCATCATCTATAGCCAGGTTTAGCCACTTAGTGCTATTGAGGATGAGATACATTACAGAGATGTTGTCAGATTAGCTATAGCCATGTTTAGCCATTCTCTCACACATGCACAAAAAGAATATATATGGAATGTTGTGCATTGATCACACCAAAAAGTAAAAAATTGTCATCCAATTTGGGAATATTAAGAGCCACCACTAAAACATTTCAAACCTTATAGCACAAGGGCAATTTTAACACATGTTTCTTGAGTAATTAATTAGTTTTGAATATTTTGCCTCAAAATATTGAACACTCTAAAATATTCTCCATTTTTTCCAAAAAATATTTTGTGAAAATTTCAACAATCTACAAATAACATAATTAAAACATTTACAATGGGATGGACAAAACCTTGCACAAATAGTAATTAATGGTAATTTAACACTTAATGACCATTTCATATACCATTTCATTTTAGGCTTTAAAATCAACATTGCCCTAGTGAAAATCTTCTTTTTCTTCAACAAATTGTCTAACAACATAGGAATAAGAAATCGATTGACTAACACATTTTGTGATGCAAATGACCTTTGTGCAAGCATCTATGGCATCATTAGGAGTTTTGGTTCATTGTTCACAAGCTCTTAGAATGAAAAAGAAAAAAATATCAAAGAAAAAACTTTGTTATAACTGTTTACACGTCAATCAAGACCCAAAGACCAAGAATGGTAAGAAAAACAACCAATTCTTGGATTAAATGTGTGAAGGCTACAACAAACATCAATTTATTGAATTCACAAAGAGATTTGCAATATTGTTGGAAATAAAATGGGAAATGATAAAACATGATGTCATGAAATTTTGCACTTGTTACAAGGTTGTGGTTGTGTTGAATGAATTTGGGAACTTCCAAAAAGATACTTCACAAAATGCATTGGAATTTTACAAACTAAAGCACCCAAAACACATTGACCTCACCTTCACTAGTTTTTAGCTTGTCTTAAAGAATGTGCTTGGGTGGGCAAAATGTAAGATGATATGAAGAAACCACCACTAAAAAAAATATATTGTCCAAGTGATATTGAAAGCAAGACAAAGAATAATGTGTTCAAATGAATGAGAACAACTAGGAGGTTGAAGCTAAGGAAATCGTGGCCAACACACCTATAAAACAACCACAAGGAGCAAATAAGGCGAGATAAGTAAATGGAATGAGAGCACCATGCAAATTCAAGTAAGCACATCACAAGATGTTGTTACAACTCTAAAAAAGGTGATGATTATAAAAGATGTGAGCATAATGTAATTGCTTATGTTGCCAAATAAACAATTTGTTTTGCCCAAAATGAAAGAATATTTTTAGTTGCATCATATCAAGGAGCTACAAAAATTGGGAGCTTGTCTTGCTCCTTTGGTGTTTATCACACTAACAACTCCACCTACAACTCCACTTCCAACAACAATTGTAACTCAAAACAAGACCAAACTTGGCCACTAAAGGGATAACCACTAATGAGGGATAGAACACTTTGAAGCTATGCACATGACAAACTTCATGAACTAAAAAAGGAAAAAACTACAACAAGCATTCAAAAAGGAGCAATTAGAAAAGCTTATGTATTTCATGTATGCCCACTAGTGTTCAATGAAGTCATTCTTCAATCAATGATACAATTTTTATTTTTTTATGTGTGTGCCTTGCCTAATATTAAAAAATAATAATCTACATTTAATTTGAATATCCGTGTCTAGTTCAAATTTGTTTAAATCTTCATTACACCCATCATGTAAAATCATGTTGTGACAAAATAAGCTAATCATGAAGATGTTCAAAATGATCTCTCAATCCCATAACCGAAATGGATTTTCACTAATGTGAAAGCAAATTTTGCAACACCCCAAATGCAAAATTCCAATGTAGCAACAAAGTGAGATTTTTTTCCCTTGGGGTTCAAGAATGGTTTGCACAAAAATGAAATAACATGGATATATTTGACCGACAAATATATTTTACTGGACATACCCATTGCCATTGTCCATGAATGTGACATTTGACCCAACATCTCATAAGAAACTAGCAACAAAAAGATTACATCAAATACATTCAAATCATTATTCTTCTTGAAAAGACCAAAAAATGCATGCCTGTCTCAAACACTAACTTATAATTGTTTCAAGGATTATGTTGTTTTTATTTTTGTCATTGAATTGATACTACCAAGAAATTGGACAATTTTTTCACACATAATGCATAGAATTTAGGGTATTAAATAACATGGGAAATACATTGTCATAGTTGATCTAGAGCTACTTCTCGATGGTTGCCTTGTTTGGCTATCAAAGGTACCTTAACTCAAAACATTCTCTCACAACTTGGCATAATTATTTAGTGCCTCCATTGTAATCAAGTTTCCCAACTTGAATACTCATCACACCCATCAATAACCACACCATGATAAGCCAACATCATCATTGAAACATTGAATTTTTAAATTGACAAAAGATTTGAAAAACCCTAACCTCAATAAAAAAGATGACCACAAAGACACATCGGATTCAATTTTTAGCCTCAAGGGGAAAGAGACAACATTCAAGCCCTAAAATGACAAGGACAAGTTGAGGTTGGCACAAAGTTTTGTCATTACATTATGCATTGTTTCCTCCAAAATTGCCCCCACTAGTAATGTAGAAGGTCAATTGCCTAGCCAATGCTAGAGATGTTCTTAATGTCAAAGGCCCTAAGGTACTATGATTTATGGTAAAGCCCAATTAAAAGGGTCTAAGATGAAGCGAAAGTGAGTCCATCCAACATTTTGAGAACGTTCCCCACCCCTCAATGTCTTTTCTTTTTTTCATTTGTTAACCAAAGTGATCATCATCCATAAGTCAATGTAAAAAAAAGTGGAGATGATCCTTAAGAAGATTTAGCCAAATCTGATTATAAATTAAATATGAATTATAAATATTAAATCATGTTTTTATATATTTTTGTTACACATTGCAATTTAAATACATAAATTAGTTTTTTTTTAAAAACTAATTTTCTTCATTTCTAGCAATTGTAAACCTCCAAAATCATTTCATTTTTAGTTTTGAATTTGAAAACTTTTCCTTGACAAAATTTCACCAATAAAAGAAAGTCACCACCCATGGCCTTTACCTGTTGTAAATAAAAGACAAATGTTGTCATGAACAAATGTTTGTTGATATGTAGCTCACAAACCATAGGAGGGAAAAGGTTCTTACACCGTCTCCTTTAATAGTTTAATTGTAAGAGAGATCTTACACTTATAAGCACACATAATTTCCTTTCCACTCTTATTGAATAGGTGTAAAACAAATATCCGTGAAATAAGGGAAAGGCAGCACTAGAACTTTGAATTTGATTATAAAGGGGTGATGTTTTTGTTAAACCCAGATTGAATAAAAATTTCTTTAGTTTACGAATACCACTGAAAGAGGGGTTTGGGGGTCAAAAAAAGCCCAAAGATAGGGTGAATATTGAGTGACTTTCAGGATGTCTCTAATATCCTTCTTTCTAGGATAGATATTCATGAATATAAGGTGCATCTTAAATACATTTAAAGACTTTAATTTAGTGTAAGCATGAGATATTTATAATGTTTAGAAATAATTCAAATAGATTTTAGGATTATAATCATGATATCATAACCTCGAAATTTAGTGATGTTAGGTTTAATTATTTTAGGTTTAAAATACACAAAAATGAATTTTATATTAAATTATTATGACGAAGATTATCGACAATTAAATAACTTGTTCATAGAAGGTGATAATATGTAGCATAATGTTAGTGTTATGTTGTGAATGAATGGGAATGTTTAGTAGACATGAATGAAAACAATAACCCATTCATTTTTCTTTAGAGTATATAATGGGTTGTGGGTGGGGACTTGGATATTTTTTATTTTTTTCATAATTTCATATTACTACTTTGTGTTAAGTCTTGGCATAAGCCTTTTGTATTACAAACTTACACCATAATAAACTTATGTGTTTTTTTAATTGTGAAAGTGTTCACAAGAAAATATGTATATGTTTTTAACATGAATGAGCCCATTGATTAAAGTCCTTTAGATGCATGTGATGAACTCCGTAATGGGTGTAAACCCACATCAAAATTACAATTTAAGTGTGTGCAACATCTTATGTCAAAAATGTGAATTCATCTCTTGCAATTTTCAAAGGTTTTTTGTTTAATGATCGTAGGGATAGTGTGTGGAGCTTTAGTTATACAACATACCTATATGTCCATAATTTCATTTAAATTAATCTTCATAGACTTAGACCCTTTCTAAATTACAATACCAACATGGGTGGTTAGTTCACCCAAAGGAAATGTTATAATACTCTCATCAACTTGTTTTTATGTGCAAAAGAAAAAAAAAATTATACCCAATGATATTATTCAAATTTGTGCCTTGATTTTTTTTTAAAATAATTTCCATAGTGAAGTAGAACTTAAATGTTGCCAAAGACATGCAAATTTCAAGGAGCTTTTACAAAGCATTTTGAGCTACTTTTAAACACAACAGATTTATTATTATTATTATTTTTCAATTTTGTGATGTAGTTAGTTAGTTACAATTTTACACCTGTCCTCGGGCCAAAGAGACCCATTAGGCGGACATGACTACTGTGTCCTGATGTGGAGACACTCTTCGATAAACCTAGCAAAAGCAGACTGGTTCTGACATGATACCAACTCCTGTATATATGTAATAGGTCCTATTGGCAAGTGGAGCCTAAACTTGTCACGAATATGTGCGTAGGCCGGACATACAAGCAGAAAATGGTCTTCGTCTTCGACCGCACCTAAGCTACACTGTTTGCATAGTCTCTCCCAAATGGGAGTTTTCAAGGGCTTGGTCCTGCAGCCGGTTTCAATCTCCAAGCAGTGGTTAGAACAACGGAAGCGTGAAAGGCACTTTCTGAGCTGTACATTGTCCACAAGGCTAAGGTATGCTTGAAAACCATAGGCACTGCTGCCATACAGTCTAAAGTAGTTTGCAAGCCTATTGCCCCCACCCGAAGAGTCCAAAAAGATCTGTTGCATGCTTGCCATACTAGGGGGCACTTGGGAAGAGGGCTGAGTATCCCCTTCTGAATCTTAATTTTGCGACTTACGAAGCCAACACTTTTGTCTACTTGACAGAGCTTGCTGAACACTGTATGCTAAACTCATCAAGCGGGACGGCAACGAGGTGGACATCCTGGCTTTGTATTTCAATGCTTGCTAATGCCAGAATAGGGTCAATGGGAACCTACCAAATTCTGCTAGAACAATGCGACTGGGAGTGGTGTCGTTCACACCTAAGAGGCTTTTCAGGAAGCTTATGTGGATGGCCTCCAAGGACTTGGTGGCCGGCTCATCAACCCATAGCTCACAACCATAGCTCAAAATCGGCTTGACTAGTGCATCAAATAACTGGCACACAATGGCTGGGTCATTCATTTTTAGGTCAGCGCAACGTCGTCTCAAAGCAAATACCGCTCTTTGCCCGGCTGCCGCCAAATGTTCGACGACAATCTTTAGTGACCCGCTCCGATGCAACTCAATTCCTAGATAACGGAAAGATGCAACCTCCTCAACAGGTGATCCATCATAGTGCAATGGGGAGGAGTTCACTCTGCTCCCAAAGACAATGACCTTGGTTTTTTTCACGTTCACAGTCAAGTCTCGTTCCTTGCAAAAAGCACTGAGCTCATCAAGCTGCTTTTGGAGTCCCCTCCGCGACTCGGACATTAAGACTAAATCATCGGCATAAAACAATAGTTTCACAGTGGTGCCTGCAAGGTCGGGACCGTTGTCACCGACTAGCGCAGCGATGCGCGACTCCAAGGCATCTATGTACAGCCCGAACAACAGTGGGCTCAACAGGCAGCCTTGCTTCACGCCAATTGTGCATGGGAATGTGCTGGAGAGGCCTTCCGTAGGGTGCGATACGCATGCCTGGTCCTGGCTATACATGGACTACAGGCATGCGAGGAAGCACCCACCCACGCCAATGCCTTCCAGCACCCGCCATAGCTTCTCGCGAGGCACGGTATCAAACGCTTTCCTGAAATCAACAAAGCGTGTGTATAGCTTCTGTCTAGGCCAGCGCGTTTGAGAGTCAATCAGCGTTTGCAGCACAAACGATTATCCGTAGTGCGATAATCTTGTCTGAACCCCGCTTGGCCACATGCTCGTATTCCCTTACGTTCAGCCCAAGAGCTAAGCCTACTCTCAAGTACCATAGCAAAGAGTTTAGCTATCACGGGGCCGACGGTTATTCCTCTGTAGTTATCAACAGATGAGGCATCCCCACTTTTGAACAATGCATGGATTACTCCCACAGCAAGAGAGCTACAGAACCCCTCACTTAATAGCTTGTTAAACAAGGTCTGTAAAATGCGTAGCAGTGCGTCACACCCATTGATCACAAATTCAGCTTTCATTTTTTCCCCGTTTCAGCCTTTTCATGGCATCAGCAATTTCATACAGTTGAATGTCTTGACTCAAAGTGCAACCATCCATGTCACTGGCAGGGGCGGGAACGACCGGATCAGGTGGTGAGGAAGACGGCCCCAGCAGCGCGGCAAAGCCTTGTCGGAGTGCCTCCCTCCCAATGTTGTGCACGGCTTCCTTCTGTGCACGGTATCGCCTCCAAAGTCCTGCGGGGTCAGCTTTGGCCATCTTGCACAAACGCATCCCCCTCAGCTTTTCATAACTTCTTTTCTTCTGCTTGAACAACTGCTTCAGATTCCTCTAAAGGGTTCGGGCAAACTCGGATTTGGGATTATCTTTCAGGAAAGTCATGACATGCTTCTTTTCCACTCTACACTTTGTGTCAAACCATGGTTCATGACAGTGGCGGTGGGCTGATGGGGGTTGCTTCTGTCCAAAGACATCATTAGCGACATTGTAAATATGGTTATGTAAAAACTCAACAAGGTTGGTTGCATGCATGTCTTGCAGGTGCAAGACATTAATGTCAATGGACAGACTATGTTGCAGTTGTGTGCAATTTTCATCAGCAAAGGCGGGATTGTACTTGAAGCGTATCATGGGCGAAGGAGTGTTGTTGTCAAATGCAGAAGCGGATGTACTAAACTGCACGACAAAACGAAGGGCAAGTGGGTGGTGGTTAGACTCAGATTACTTGCTTCCACAGTATGCAGGATCAGTCAATACTTCCATGTGTTGTGCAGCCTCAAACATTTCTGGGGAGGCTATCATGTAATCTACTGTGCTATGGCCGTGGTTTGCAAGGCATGTGTACTCCCCTGTCAGGTCTCTTGCTACTCGTCCGTTGAGGATGCGGTAGCCAATGGTACCGCACAGCCCCAGCAACTCCTTCTACCACCCACTTGGTGCCGCCATGTCCCGGTTTTGCCAGAGTTGCGGTGACGAGCAGGTGTCTTGGAGCTCTGGGATCTGCAGAGCATTACACAATGATGTGCAGTCCATCGAATCTGTCTCTTCACAAGTGCGAGCATTGAAATCCCCAGCCAAAATAACAAAACTTGGTGTGCTTTTAGCCTCAACAATTTCTTGAGCAATACGGTCATACAAAGCTTTGTCTGCATATGGTGAATTCTGTGGAGGTATGTATGTGATGCAAAGAAACAATGGCTTAAAGTTCCCCAAGTTTGTAAACTTCAGCCAAAGCCTGGTACCATCCTCACCAGCCTTCCATACGGAAACTGCGCTGCTGCACAACTCGAAGACATATATGAGAATACCACCGCTGTGCTTCCTCACTTGTCCGCTGACCTTGCAGGGTCTTGCCACCGCAAACTGTTGGTATCTAGGTATGACAGGAAGTGTTGGTCAGGAAAATGGTGTGTCTCTGTCAATGCAAAATGTCCACCCTTGAGAGTAATTCTTGCAAGGTTGGGGAGGTGAGGAGTTTTGTGCACACTCCCCCATGGATATTCCAGCAGCAGAAATTGACAACTCTCTGGCCCCCGCCCTCCTATGTGGAGGGTCTCACCGGGCGGCCGTCCACAAAAAGCTCGCCGCCCTTCCACCGCGGCCGCTTGCCAGCCTTGCGTGCCTCCAAGAACTGGGGCTGCAATGCCTTGCGTTGTTGTTGCTGCAGCGGGGTGAGGTCCTCGTTGAGGCCCCAAGCTGTTCCGGCCAGTTTAGCCCTAGCCTTGAAGACCGCGTTGTGGGCTTCGGCGGTCTTGAACTGCAACAACAGCAAGGCTGGCCAAGGGGCAGCGGCATCGGTGTAGTTGCGGGGGAGCGGCGTGCACCGGCCAGTTCCACTCGCACGCCCAACTGTGAGCTGAGCTCCTTGACTGCCCGCTGCTGCAGGTCCTCAGGGCTCTCGCCCTCCTTTCTTGCGAAGTTCCTCAGAATTGCATTGAGCGCGTGTTGCTGCCTTTGAGCAGCATCGGCTTGATGGGACAACCTCCTTTCAACAGTCTTGAAACCTTCGTTGAAACCTTCGTGGCTGCCCTTCAGCTCCTCACGCAACCCCTTGAGCTAATGTAACTCCTCCTCAAGTTGGGGCTGTTGGGGGGATGGGGGGGCATCCTTCAGGCTGCCCAAGTATTCCTTCACTTGCGCAAGTTGGTTTGCGACTTCCCCAAGCAGCTCTGTCTGCACTTGCTGTGCAGATATTCTATCGTCAGCAAGTCGGAACTCGCCACAAACACTCTTGAGCAGCAGCGATGTCAACATAGTTTTGTCGGGCTTGGCAACCATCACCCCACGTTCCGCCAGGGCTTGCTGCATCTCTGCCACATTGAGCTTAACGATGCTTTCATAGCTGTCAAACTTGCCTCTGGTTGCTGCAACTAAAGAGCCCATCTCAGCTGTGCCCACTTCCCTAAACCCTAAACCCTAAACAGAAAGCAAAAGAAATTAAAAATAAAAAGTAAAAGTAAAATAAAAAATAGAAAACCTGAAAGAGACCTTTAAGCACAGCTGTTAATGAAGGATTTCTTGAAACTTGAGAGAAACTAGTGAAAACCATTCCTTCTTTTGCAAGAGAAAATCATAGCTCTGCAAATTGCACACATTGTGTACACATTGCTCTCTGGTTGCAAGAGAGAAGAAAACCATAGCTCCAACAACCAAACCATGGAACCACACTGAATTGCAGATTCTTGAATCGTCTCTCAAACAGATTCAGATTCAGAAGCAGAAGCTCTTTTGAGTTCTCAAGACAGAAGAAAGGGCTGCTGCATGAAAGAAGTGGAACTGATATTGACTTTGAAGCTGATGACTTTGAGTATGGTTGTTTCTATTGCAGTTGATTGGCAATGCAACGACAGTGACTGTTGTGTTGCCTACAGGAGAGGAGCTTGTGTGTGATCTCCTTCATTTTGGCATTTGATTATTGGTGTCTACGCCAAACAACTGACGATGTCTGTTATCAGCTTGCGCCAGCGCTTACTTCCTCGCTTGCTCGTTTGCTTGCTGGCTGCTTGCCTGCTTGCAGGCCTTCCTTTCTTCCATCCCTGCCTCTGTTGTCGCCTCCTCCTCCTTCTCCTACAGGAAGAACCCACCCGCTCCTGCTGCAGCGAGCTGGCGCTGCAGTAGCTGAAAGTGGCAATCATCGATAAAATGATTTAGCCAGATCTGGCTATACACTAGATATGAAGGTAGAAAACAAAATCAAAATCCTTCTATATTCTTGGCTACCTACCTACTGGAACTTATCATAAAAATCTGATGGTTTGGATTTTATATTTTATTTTCCCTTCAAAATTTGGCGAATTTGGGTCATTTGTATAGTTCGAAAAATCATATTTTTCAGGCCGAAATTGGCGAAAATTAAATTTTTTTTAAAAATACGAAAATAAATTAATAATATATAAATTATTTAGAAAAAAGAAAACTGCCTAATAAGTAATCCTCTCATTTTACTCAGAGATGTTAATATTCAAGGGGCACAAACCGTAACAAACCCTAATTCTTGGGTACAACTTCAACCTTGCAACCCTCCCTCTTGTGTTGTTGGATTTGGTTTGGTTTGGTGTTTTTTTTTTTTTGTTTGTTTGTCGTGTTGAGATCTCCCAAACCACTGGTGTCCCCAGCCAGCCGCGCGCTCTTCCGACGCCATGAGGAAAAGGGACTTGGCTATTCTTATGCTAGCGGCTTTCGCCATCTTTTTCTCGCTACAAGTAAGTAAATTGTGGAACCAACTCCCCCTTTGTTTCAATATGTTTCCTTGATCGTGTTTTTTTTTTTCTGACGCCTTATTTCTTTTCCCGTGAGCTCAGCAACAAGTTTCGATACCCTAGTGGTTTTTTTAGGGTTTTTGGGTGTCATGGCAGCTGTTGGCTCGTCACTGTTTGTTTATTTTCAAGGTGATGATGGTTCTGACACACTTGTATGAGAGTGACGTTCATTACCGCACTCATTCTTGTGGTTTCAGTGTTTTTATTGCTGGAACTCATAGACTGGTTTTACCTTCAAAGGCTTTTTATTTGGGGGAGGAAATCCCTCTGCCATCTCATGGATATGATTTTAGGGTTTTTGTAAGTATTTTGTGATTCCTCACTTGGGTCAAGCTACTTGCTACACATTCCAATGATGTTGTGAGATTTGTTCAAGGCTGAGTGGAATCATTTTAGAAAATTAGGAGTTTCCTTTTATCTCAGAAGGAAAGAAACCTAACATTAAGATCATCATCTCAGAGGATTTATGCAATCACAGCTAGCAATGCAATAGGGTATGTGGATTAACAGATTCTGTGATGCTGGCTCCCAGTGGTTGCTCTCAATTCATGTAATGCATGTAGTGGTCAGATTTGATTGTAACCACTTCATGAATCTTCCTGTGGGGTGCAGAATGAAGGAAATTTTTCATACAGAGAAGCATGGTTTCATGTTATTGATGACTCGAATCCCATACAGCATGAATCTCAGCAGTTGCCACAACCATTGATAGCTGACTTGAACGGTGATGGAAAATCCGAAGTCCTTGTAGCAACCCACAATAAATTGCAGGTGACCTCTTCTACTCAAGCTACTCTTAGTTTTGGTGTCTAAAGTAGAGAACCAATTCTCAGAAGCTACCAAAGGGATGTTATTGCTCCAGTGTCTGCAAATCTAATGTATGTTGTGAAAGTCCCCACTAGTGCTATAGCCCACATGGTATTATGAAGCTCTTACGTGCACCATGGATTGTTACCAAACAGAAGTGCACTTGACTTCACAACTGCAAGATGGTTGGCTGTTGAAAAGTTACTCACCTTTTTCTGTATGAATCTCTTTCGCAGGTGCTGGAGCCCTGTTGGACAAGTGCAGATCAAGGCTTTGAGGAAGCACGTGTTTTGGCAGAAGTTTCACTTCTTCCACAGAATGTTAGGGTTGGGACTGGGAGGAGGCCAGTAGCTATAGCCGCCGGGGAGGTGAAGCGTGTTTACAAAGGGACTGAAAGGAGGAAGAAAGTCATTGTGGTTGTGACTGCTGGATGGGCAATTATGTGCTTTGATCATAATCTGAAAAAGTTGTGGGAAGATGACGTGCAGGTGAGTTCATGCTCACAAAACTCATGATGAAGAACATCCATGTGCTTTGTCTCAGCTCTTGAAACTAAGTTCAGGACATCTTTGCTTTCTGACAGACATTTGGGGTCTTGAAAACTTCATGTTGCAATTGCAGGATGAGTTTCCCCATGGGTCTCATCACAAAGAAGTGGCAATATCAATAAGCAATTACACACTAAAGCATGGTGACACAGGTCTCATCATTGTGGGAGGCAGTATGGAAGTCCAACCTCAGGTATTTGGCTGACAATCAAGTTCAAGGTTATGCACAGAGTCTGGCTTAGGGTTAAATCATAGGGCACAGATTATATATGGCATGATGGGACAGTGCCCAGTATGTCTCAGCTGCCCTAGAACGCAGGTTGCAGTTCTGTTCCCCTGGTAGATTTTTCATGCCCATGATGAGTTCCTCCTTAACACCCAATCAAGAGGAGTATACCACTCTGTGGGTTTTACAAACCTGGCCAACATGTTCTTGGAACATTTCTTTTGCATCCTTTGTGTCTTTTAGTGAAAAGTGTATGTTGCAATGAGTGAGTCCATGCTTCAGTTTGCTTTGGTTGCTGTTAGAATTGTATCAAGTTTATCTTTGGTTGATGTGTAAGATGGAATTTAAACATGATGCATGTTTGGTGTGTAGCTCCATTTGGATCCTTTTGAGGAAGCAATATTGACTGAGAAGGAAGCCGAACGCCACCGACAGCCTGCTAATACTAAAGAGGTACACCAATGATATTGTTTTGTTGTGCTACTCTTATATACAGGACCTAATGCAGTCAGTGTCCCATGACAATGCATCAATCTCAGGAAATTATTCTTGCCAAAGTATCAATGTTGTTCCTAACAACATTAATAGGTCTTGTCTTTTTCATCAAAATGCTGCTTGAGGGGGCTAGAATTGGAAACCTGTTTAAAAGGCTATCTTTTTACAGGATGGAGAGGACTTGAGTTCAAAGCAGGGTGGAGGGAAGGAGCGTCATTTCTCATATTATGCATATGCAGGGCTCACTGGCCAGCGTCGATGGAGCCATAAGAGCGAGGTAAGGTTATCCATTTAAAACTTTCAATTGTGGAGTTGGTGCACGCAGAATAAGTTCTCCAGGATCGTTCATTACTGCCATATGTGTGTTCATCTTTCTTGGTTGGAAAATTTTCTTGAGATTAGGGTATGCATTAGCTTCAGATCATATGTTTGAACATTTCTGGGCTGTTTCAGATTGATGGGTTTTCTTTGCATAGGATTTCCATCGGGACCCATTCACATTGCCTATGATACCCCAACACAATTACAAGCTGGATGCAGCATCTCTCAACTCTCGGCACACAGGCGAGGTTTGTGATTCTCTCCTGTACTGGCATTCAGTAATATTCTTCTCTAGCCACACTTCTAGGTGTTGAACAGCATATTTTTGTTCACTTTTCCAGCATTCAGCTTCTTCTACATTGTGGGACTATTTTAAGATGCTTATGAACTTCTCCAAACATTCCCAGTTTTTGAAAATCTTTGGACAACATTGTTGGTGACTCTTGAAATGTCAACCCATAATTACAATATGGGCTCTCAGGGGAAGAACCAGTACACTTTAAATGTGAATAGGAACTACAAGCCTGTCAGTGGAGTTTTGCACTCTGGTGTAAAATTTTCTGCAAATTGCAAGGGCATTGAGGGCTCAAAGTTTCAGAGACATTGATCTTTATCATCAGATAAACATTTATGAGGAGAAGCAGGCAAATGTTTGTTCTGCCTGATCACACTTGGCAGCTTAAGATACTCCATGATCAAGGACTCAGGGAAGGGCTTCTTGGTGCAGGCTGATTGCCGAGAATATCGTGAGTCGGTGCTCAGTGTGATGCCTCACCGTTGGGTAAGTGGGCTTCTTTGTACCATTGTTGTTGCTTGTGTTGTCAAAAAGCCTATGCAAGATCGAATATATGTGCTGCATAAGTATTGGCTGATCTGACACAGCCAATTTGTTCAATACACATTGTTTGCCACAGTAATGGTGGTGAGGTCACTTCCACTGTCCTCGAACACTGTCCTAATGGGTTCCATGCTGGGTTAGCATGCTTTTGCAAATAATAGGAAACAGGTCTCAAGTAACAATGGGTGTTGGGAGGTTGCTCCTAACCCTCAAAAAAAACCCCAGAACTTGAAATTTCTCATGGCACCTGCAGGACTCAAGGGAGGACACTAGGTTTGAGTTAGCTCATTTCCGGAAGCATCGGCGTCACACAGTGAAGAAGTTGCCAAGTAATACAGCAACATTCCTGTCTCAAAAGCCAATTGAGAAGCAATTGCCTGGCAAGGAAGCTACTGGCAACAAGGTTTCAAATGCACTTGGCAAGGCTGTTGACCTTGCTGTTGGTGCAAAGCCCAAGAAGGTAACTAAACAGTTCTCATGATTTCAGTATATAGCTTCAAAGTAGTGACAGTCAAATGCTCCACTCTCATCACCCAACCCTTGATATTTGTTGTTGAATTTTCTATCAGAAATGGATAAACTTTTGCTGAATGACTACCTTATGGAATGTTTGTGTTTAAGAGTTGCTATAAATGTCCCACCACTTGGCTTTGTGGATGAGGCTTATGGGGGACACATTGATTGTTGATGACAGGTCATGCAGTATATCCCCACGATAACCAACCAAACAATTCATTGGTGGGTTCCAAATGTGGTGGTGGCACATCTCAAAGAAGGCATTGAGGCAGTCCACTTAGCAACTGGGCGTACAGTTTGTAAGGTAACTGATCATGTCCTGTGGGTTTTGAAACAAGAGTTCTTAAGCACATAAATCTGGACCTAGCAATATCCCAAAAACTCAAAAGTTTTTGTAGCTCATAAGAGTTATTTGCAAATGGTGAGCTTGATTAGTCTTCTGAAGAAAAAAGGTTACTCTTCACAGTTTCTGTTAAATCAACACAAAGGTTTAGTTAACAAAGGAAGATTTCTATTTGGTGTGTCTGTCTTTGGAATGACTATTTTAAGGGCTTCTTCTTTGTCCCAAGTCAGGAGCTTTCCAAAGCCCACATTGTCCTCAAAAGATCATGCTTCTATCTTGTTTCCTTTTTTCCTTCTTTCCTCACTTCGTTTTTCTTTTCCTTTCTCTTCCTTTTTCATTCCCATTTCTTCTTGGTCTCCAAGGGTCTTCTCCTTGTCTTTTAGGTTCTGTTCAGCTAGACAGCATCATGGTGTAAGTCTTCTCATTACTTCCCGAATTTTGATGGAAATTCAGTATGTTGTTAGTGTGTGACATTAAGCTCTGCTCACTGCCAGGAGATGATAAAGGCTGTGTGGATGTGTGGATGTGATAGTAGCTTCTACAAAGTGAGAAAATCAAGAGGCTGTCCTGAATTTATGTGGTGTTTCTGTGTTTTGCAGCTCTTGCTTGCAGAAGGAGGATTGCATGCTGATGTCAATGGCGATGGTGTTTTAGACCATGTGCAGGTGTGTATCCTGCCATATGGATAAATACAGGAGCTTCTAAATTGCAGGCAAAGCTTTTCTTTATACTTGGCTTTATATGCTGAAGAGAGGTGATTATGGAACAGGCTGTTGGTGGCCGTGGGACAGAACAAGTGGTCCCCAGTGGGATGATGGAAGCTCTCAAGCCATGCTGGGCAGTTGCAACATCTGGTATTCCGGTTAGGGAGCAGTTATTCAATGGGTCCATTTGTAGGCACTCTCCATTCTCCATGTTCCCACAGGGTGAATTTGCATCTCGTGCTTTTGGTCACTCTCTAGATGCTTCTGCACCTTTGGAGGTTGCAACACCAGTTTTTTTGCCTGTGCCTGATGCGCATCGTCACCGTAAGCGCAGTCATGGGGATGTAGTCTTCTTGAACAGTCGTGGAGAAGTAAGCATCTTTTTGCTCTAACCAATCAGGCTCATTAAGCAATTTCATATATGTGGCAGATGTGCTTACAACCGATCAACCATGTCATATGGAAGTTCTCTAGCTATCAATATGAGGAAATTTGAAGTGGCAACTTCTGACAATTAACAGTGGAGAACAAACCACTAGAGCTGTGGAGCTGCCATTAATCTTATTGCAGTTGCCATAGAGGTTGAAGCAGAAATTTCCCTTAAATCTTTCCTTGATCACATGTGCAGGTGACATTGTTCTCAGTGACAGGACCTTCAAAAGGGCAAGAGGCCCATCAAAAGTGGCAAGTCATGACAGGTGCAATGTGGTCAAACAAATTGGCACCTGCTGGCATTGCTCCTGAGAAGATTGTACCAACTTTGGAAACAATCTCTCTGAGCAAGTTCAGGCAGCCAGAGGCAATTCTTGTGGCAGGTGAGGTGGAAGCTGTAGTGCTTTCACCATCAGGCAGCCAATTGACCATGATAAGCCTACCGTTTCCCCCAGTTGCACCCATGGTAATTGGTGATTTCTCAGGTGATGGACTGACTGACTTAATCCTTGTCACTTCAAATACCATTTATGGGTTTGTGCAAACCCGGCAGCCTGGGGCAATTTTGTTTAGTATGCTTATTGGGGCTTTGCTAGTAGTGATGGCAGTGATTTTTATCACACAACATTTTGGCACTCCAAAAGGCAAACCCCGGCACCCTGATTCAATTTAGGGTTTCCTCCTGAGCACCCAACCCATCATTGTGCTCCTCCAATTAGTGTATAGATATTCTGAATCCTTGGTAACAGCATTGTTTTTTACCACATGTTTTGTTGTTGGAGATTACTTTGTTATCTTGTGCAAATTTAGCTTGAGTGACTTTTTACTGATCTCTGATGACTTACTTAGCCTAGCTTATTACTGAGCCCTTTGCTTATAACCATGTTCTAGGCTTATGACTTTGACAATGTTCTCCAAAAATCGGTTGAAATTTTGCACAATTCCTTGACCCTTATAGGTCTACATTAATAGAAATGTGTGCCTGTGCAACGCCTGTCAGCTTTGGCAGAAATAATTGAAAAGAGCTTCATGCACAGTAAAGCCTTGGCCACATACTTTTCCAGAATCTGGCCTGCAATCAGCTCCGCCTCATGTGGGCCCTTATTCTGCTAAAGCCCTTGGCCACAGGCTTTATCAGAATGGGGTTGCAATTAGCTCCACCTTGTGTGGGCCCATATTGTGGTAAAGCCCACAGCGTATTGTGGACTTTACCTACCACTATAAGATCTTATACATGTGCCAAGGACCTTATGAAATCTTGATGAATATTATCCAATCTTGTCATATAACTGTTACTATATCAACATTTGATAGGGTTTTATTTGGAAATGAAAAACCTTGTTTAGTTGTTCACATACATAAATTTGACTGGACTTGAGCTCTATATGGGTGGACATGATGGTGGCATTGGGCTTCTTGGTCAATCACCTATCTCATAATTTGTCTCTGCTGTGAAATGTTTATGATTTCAGAGATCCAATGCACTAAGCTTTTGGAACAATAAATTAGACCTACAATATGCAACAATTACCATGGTTCCAACATTGTGAAAATTTGTTAAAATTATGGAAACTTGGAAAAGTTTCATATCAAATGATTTTGTTTTGTTTAAGATAGTATTAAACACCCTTGGCACCTTCACAATTTACACTTTTGAACTTCATATCGTATCCATGAGTGAGATTTGGCATTTGATAATTGCTAAGAGAGCTTGCCATGGGAAAGGAAAATGTTGGAATTGTTGTAGTATTAAGGTTTACACTTTGCAACCTGTTCCATGTTGCACACTCTTGTAACAATGCCATACGAACTCATTTATGTGATGTAGCAAAACCATTTTGGTTTAAATCTAAAACTTTTCAAACTTTTAATAAACTGATTTCAGGGCAAATGAACATGAGTGGCAATCACTGTATTTGGCCACACAATTATAATTGTGCTCTATAATGAGTTAAAAGAAAGCCATGAAAATAATTTGTTCATATTGATTCTTTTAAAGAAAATGCCACTGTGATTTTGGGATAAGTTTTAGCACTTATCATAGTTTGAAAAGTACATTAGACAACTTGGATGTCATTGATATAAAGAGTAGTTTGAAGTTAATGACCTATATTGTTCAACGATTTGAGGAAATTTCTAATCCAAGAAAAAAAACCTACAAAATAAAGGTCAAGAAAAATAAGATCCAAACTGCATTTAACTCATTGCACCTGTTTCATGCTGGCCTTCTGTTGCACAAAGTTGCACAAATATTTGATACAGATTTGATATGGTGCCAACCATTATTTTGGCACCAAATCCCCAGTAGTTATCAGGACGGTTCTTTAACTTGATATTGCTGTTCTGAGACAATCAGAGAATGGTTTCTAATATGTAACTGCCATTCTCCAAAAGAAACAAAGGACTATCCAAGAAAACTGCAGTTCTTGTCTTGTTTGCTTGCCTGGACTTTGGTTCTTGCCCCTTGTTTCTCTTTCTCTCCCTTTCTTGGGTGCTTTCTTTTTATAAAGTTTGGCAGGGTTTCATCAACAATCTGATTTTTCCCGCAAAACTAGAACGAATGGTTCTCTGATTTTTTTCCTTCAAAAACCCAAAACCAGGGGTTATCAACAAAATCAAACACTGGTCCTCACCAGGCTGTTACAAGACCTCACAGGTTTCATACCTTTAAATTTCTTTGAAGCCAGCCTTCTTTCCTTTCTCTTTCAGGTACAAGGAGAGTTTGTATTGAGCTGGGCTCAAAGCAAGGGAGGCAATGAAATGATCCAGAAAAAGCACCAAATTTTGTAACGGTTTTTCTCACTGGAGAAGACTTTTCACCCTTCTCAAATTTGCAGTACCCTCCACTCACCCTACCATCCTCATGACAGATAGGTTAGATTATGAAAGGGTCTCAAAGATAGACCTTTTCCAATACAAAATATCCCTTTTCTGAAACAAAACTTAATCTGCATCCACTCTGCAATGACTATGCATATGGTGCTATTCTGTAACAGTAGCTGTAATGTGTAGGTTCTCACACTGGTGTCTCAGGTGGAAGTATATACAAAGGGATCCTCCAGAACCATTTTATATGCAGGCAATCTAATCTAAAACATCCAGAAGTTGAACAAGCTATCTATAACAATGAGCAAGATCAAGTCAATCTGTAACCGTTTTATATACAAGAAAAGAAACCTAACAGTACCCAGAAAAACTTTCCATAACAATGAGCAAGACCTAGTCAGTCTATACACTTAGTCCACATGTAGACTCTGTCAAAAGGATATAACTTGTCTATGCAAAGTTGACCAAAGCAAATCAAGTATACTTCAAAACAGATTTTAGAATTCACTGGCCCCATTCAGTTGTTGTAGCTGCCACTGAAATCCCAAAGCAACTGATTCCACACTGTCCAGCCTATATAAGCAGGTGAATGTACACCCATTCATCCATAAACCTAGTACATTATAGCACCAACAATCAAAGCAGGAAACCTGCTTTAATACCTGCAGGAGCACAAGGGTGCAATTTACATGACAAATCTCTGTCCCACATCTTGCTAGTATTGAATGTAGTCTTCTGCTCTCAAAAGTGCAATAGTAAGACTGTATAACTGTGCATAACCTTCTTCCCATGTCACATTCCAATTCCCATCCCTGCACTCATTTCTATTCCATTATTAACAGCCATTATCCCCATATCCCCTGCTGATTGAATATGGGGAAGGGGAAGCCTATATTGTGCCTCCTGCATATTCAAGGTCGGTACATCACTGTGTCCATTGTATCGGTCTCTTGCAACAATTGCAAAGCCATCGGCCTCAGATAATGGGAGACACATAGGATGCATCATTGGTGGTGTCATTGGCAGTAACCATGGCAGCTTCTTTTTCCTGCCAGCTAAAATTTCTCTCTCCAATTCAGGTCACCTTTTCCCTTTAAATGCATGAGCTGGTTCAATACTCACACAGGGGTGCCATTTCTTGAACCATTCAAGCCACCATTTGCCTGGTACACCATCCTTGAATGGTGTCTCTCTTCCCTGACAAATATCTGCCACTTTTTTCCGCAGCATGTAAAAGGTGATGCCATGGCTTGTTTGCTGTGTTTAGAGGCACCAATCCACAATGTTATGTTCCTCCTCCTGCGACAAGACAGTGCAAGGACCTTTTTTCTTTGATGGCATCTTCCCACTGATCCAGTCTCGGATTGAAGATGCTGGGATGTTATACTTCTCCCCTATTATGTGCATCGAATCATTCCCTGTCTTCACCTCTTTGACTGCTAATCTCATTGTTTCCTCTGTCCAGTTTCCCATCCTTTGAGGTTGTGCTGCCTTCTTCAACTATGACATTGTCTATCTAGAAGGTATACCATATACCCACATGAGTTGGCTGGAGAACTCTCACAAGCAACACAAAGTGTTGAGATGAAGATCTATCGGTGCTATCCTACATAATGATGCTACCCCAAATGGATTCCAACACCTTTAAATCTCCAGTTACCAAATTTGCATCTGGCAAACAGATCCTCCTCTCACAAGTTCAAATAACAGGAGAGAGCGCAAATTTGATTGAACTAAATGACCATTTGGCTGGTAAGCATGAATGGTGATGACCCCAGAAGTGCATACATGTCATATCATTTGCATGGTCTGAGCAGGATTAACTGCAGAAACTGGGAGGTAACATGCATCACCTACCAGGGGACCAATTGTGAAGGCCAGATGCCTCCAAGTTGTGTTTGTGAAGTCCCCTCTGCCAGAAAGCGTCAAAATTCTTTGTTTCACCCAAAGCCACCTGTGACAACCATGGAACCAATAGCTAAGAAATGACCTTTAACTTGATGGCAGGTCAGACCAAAAAAACATTCATGCCAGGTAATATACAAAGATATTGTAGAAGGTCAAACATGAAAAGAGCTTTGGTGTCTCCAAGAGTGCATACAACTCCTACAGAGTAGTTACTCTAAAGAAGCTGTAGGGACTGCACACATCATGGCATCCCACTGCCACCCCCAACAACTAGACAAACCAGTCATCTTGTCACTTAATGCACAGATAAACAACACTGCATAGATAAACAACACTGCACCAACCCTACTCAACAAGCTCCAACAATCACCAGCATATCTTTCATGAGAATCGAGAAATCACCAAATGCAGTTGTAGACCACACGGTCCAATCAGCGGAGAACCAATCTAGTCCCTGAAGCCTCCAAAAGCTTGGTTCCAAGCAATGTGCCAATAACTGAATAAAAAGGTTAACTACGTGCACAGCAAACGAAAGGCTATTCTGCTGCATAAAAAGAACCACACTGCTGAAAGAATCAAGGCCCCTTCAGGCTGTACAGACCTAGCCTTTCCATTGTTCAGAGATCTTCCACAAACCTGGACAACCAAGTAGAGATATCCAGCCTCAAGTTCCCACTTTTTTTCAGATGACATGTAGATGCAATTGAGACTAAATTGGCGAGAGTAAGGCAAGGTGCTGTACACTCTATGAACCATAGGTATGTTGGCGGATCCTATGAAATAGCAACCTCTTAAATTGCCTTCAAGAAGTATAGCCATGTTGGAAAGTATGAGAAAACACCATGAATTGCCAAGACTGGAGTAGCCATGGTGAGAGGAAAGAGAAGAGGGGTAGGAAATGAGACTTCTTGACATGACCCTGAGGGTTCACCCTATGGTTCATAGTGTGTAGCCACTCTGTCTGGCTCTTGCCCAAAACCCTAACAGCATTCACTCAACACGCCAACACGTGGGATTCACATGACACACTCTTTACCAAGTTTCTGCCCATAAATTAAGTCATATTTGCGTAGTTCTGTCATAAGGGCCCCGCAGGTCATGAACACCTGCACACCTTCTATAAATGAGGCAATAGAAGAGGGCGTCAAGCAGCGGGAGGAGTACCTGCGGCCTTCTTGTTTACACGGCGATCAAGGAAAACATGCCGTTCCAAGCAGAGACCATCTCGCAAATCGTATTTCCATATAGCCATGAGGCAATTACTCACCAGGATACACGTAAGTTCTTCCCTCTCACAAAACTCTTCGGTTTCTCTAGTCTTAAGCCAGTCTTAGAACACCAAAATGGAGAAGATTCTTACCAGAATCCGCTCAATTCCTTAGCCTCTGAAAGGACTAAAAACTCCGGCAGGGTAATCAAATTGCAACTCTGCGAGTAGCTCTATCGTCCATCCAACACCGTAACAATATCTCACCTTCCATGACTCTTTGCCGCCGCATAACTCGCGCACCTCAATAGTATTCTCGCACGACGACCAGGAGGAGAAACAAAGAAACTAATGAAAAACAAAACAAAATAACAAGAGGGCAATCAAAATCTAGAGGAACTAAGGCCACAGAACACGAAATTTAAAGGCGAAAAAATAGATTGAAAGCGGAGTAAAATTGACAAGTAATTATATGGAGAGGCAGCGGATTTACGACTTCAACCACAAATCTGGACAAGGAAAAGTAAAGCGATGTGGAACGCAGACGCGGACAGTGCGAAGCTCTACATCTCTCCCTTTGCTGCGCGGGAGGAAGACGAGCGGGCCAGGTAACCGCACCTCGCTAGAACCCTGGTCAATATAACCCTATGTTCGTAACTAAGCTGCAACCAGGGGTTTAGATTCGGATCATAATTCATCCATGCCTATGATCTTTGTAGAAAGCAATCTGACCTTTAGTCATCCACGGACATCATGTTTCTATCCATAGATCTGACCCTTCAATCATCCATGGATATCAACTTTTCTATCCATGAATCTGATATTCAGTCATTCGCAGACATCATCTTTCTATTATCTGACCATCAATCATGGATGTAGATCATCCCTTCTACAAAGCCATCTGACCATAATCATCCATGGATATCATCTTTCCATACATGAATTTGACCTTTAGTCATCCACTAATATCATATTTCCATCCATGAATGAAACCTTTAGTCATCCACATAGATCATTTAGTCTCCAAAGGAATCTGACCACCAGTCTTCAACGGACATCATCTTTCTATGACATATAAATTGAACCTTCGGTCATGCACATGGATCATCTTTCATCAAAGTAATTATGACCTTCAATCATCCATGAATATCATCTTTCTACATAGTAATATGACCTTCCGGCAATGATTCACATAACTCATCTTTCTACATATTAACTCTGACCTTGAGTCCAAAAGTACATATTTTGGATGTCAACATCCTATCAAGTTAGTTTTACAAAGTAATTTTTACCTTAAATATATGTGTTTCATGCACTTAACTATGAAATACTTGGGTTAAGGTTAGACAATTATTACATATGCATTTTGTGCATGAAATACTAGGGAAAGTAACATCTACGTGTGGGATGTTCATTACCTATTTAGAAATAGGCCAAAACTCAAAAGCCGATTATAAAATTTGTAGCAACTCATGTAATTTGAAAGTTGGGCGAAGAGATTTAAATATAAATATGTGTTTTATTCGGCTTTATTTTTATCATTGATTAAGTTGTTAATCTTTAACATGGTGTCAAAGCTTGGTTGCTTTTAAAAGTATTGCATGGTATAATTATTCATTCAAAAGTTTTGTGTCGTTTTTTGGTATTGTTTTATTCACAATCATGACATTTATTTTTTATGTTCAAAGCATTGAAAATTTCAATGGCAATAATTTTCATGCTTAGAAGATAAAAGATAGAGTTTTTTTTTGCATGAAAAGGATTTGTGGGAGATCATTTTAAGGGAGCTACTAGACCAAAGATTAAGTTTGGAAAAATTGTTTCTCAAGGAACTACTCATGAACATTGTATGTTGTTGAAGAAAGACAAGTTGGCATGTGGGACAACATTTCTAAATGTTGTTGATTCTTTGTTGCATCATGCAACACATGCAAAAAGAGTAAAAGAAGCTTGGGATAACCTCTATGCAAAAACATTTGAGAGATGACATGTTGATAATAAATTACAACTACAAAAGTTCTACAATCTTAAGATGGAAGAAGGTATTTCTATGCAAATTCACATTAACAAGCTTCAAATGATTGTTAATCAATTGGCAAACATTGAAAATACAATTCTTATGATGTATTGGGACTGCAATAGCTCTTTGGTTGGGTATTAGAACTACTCTACCTATTGATAAATTTCTAACTCTAGGACTTTTTTGAGATAATTTGTATGGCATTTACATTTCTAAGGAGTTTGTCACCCTCTTTCCATACCTTGGTGGTTTCACTTTGTACTCATATTGATGAATTGCTTCTGGAGTTAGTGTATGGACAACTGTTGCAAAAAGAGTTATGGTTTATGTAAGTAGTCAACCATGGTACAAAGCAAGAAGCATTAATTGTTAAGGGTGTTAATGGGAAATTTAAAAAAGGTGTAGATAAAAGGAAATTCAAGAATGAAAAATTGAAAAAAAAGGAAATTGCTACAACAATGGCATTAGTGATCATTTTGCAAAAAAATGCCACAAGTAAAAGCAAGATTGGAAGAAAAAGTTCAATTTTTTTCACACGTAACTGCAACAAGCAAGATTTAACTTCTTGTGACTACTTTGTCTATTTCTACAATTTGCAAAGATATTGGGTTAATTGATTATGGAGCTTCACAACATCTTACCTTTCAAAATGAAGTATTCTCAACCTTTGAAAAAAATACTTTGGGTCACAAAGTATATCTTGGAGACAAATATACCCTTGATGTGTGGGAAATGCACTATTGTTCTCAAATTGTCAAATGGGATTTCCAAGTGCATTGGAGATGTTTTATATATGTCCCGAAGTTGGCAAAAAATATATTATATTCGTCAATTTGTTAATAGAACAAGGTTTCAAGGTGGAATTTGAAACCATTAAATGTTGGTTGGTGATTGTTGAAGTTCTCCAAAAAAGGTGGTTATACAAGTTGGTTGGAATGTCGTGACGTGTAGTGTTGTGACGTACGGTGTCGTAAGGATGTAAATACGTAGTAAATTCTACTAAACAAAAAGACTAAAACCAGTCAAAGGTATAAGCTAATCAACTAAAAAGAAATGCATGCACACACACATATATATACAATGCACGAGGGAAGCTGAGATGAAATTCTCATGTATCCCCCCTCAGACCTGAGCCGAGAAAAGCATGGCACGGTCTGAGTAGGAATCAAGGTGTTGTAGGAGAACATGATGGACAGTACCAATTGCCAGCGGGAACGTGAGTGAGCTCCGGCTTGAGGCAGAAAAGATGGTATCCACCATTACAATTGTCGCAAAGCAGCATTTGATCAGCATCGTCCGTCCTCTGACATACCTGACATGGATAATCAAGTGGAGGAATCCAAGTCAACGTGATGATGGTAGGATCCAAGTTCGGCAGGTGGCAGGGCGCACAATTTTTGGAATGATCCCGAATTATGCGTCCGTCAGCTCCTTGTAGCTCCAACACACCTAAAGGTCTGATCGCCTTAATCCTCAGGATAGTGCGACCGCAAGAAGTGTCTAGAGTATCATTTGGTTGCCGCTGGAGATATACAAAATCACCAACATCAAATTGTCTCACCTTAGGTTTGTAACTGCCACCTCGTGTGTGTACATACCGTAAGGTGTCTCGATGTTGTGCAATGGACAGGTTTTCCATGGCCATGGGCATAACCCTCCTGAATAGAGCAGCCCTTTCTGCAATGACCCTAGCCCAAGTGGTTGGGGAGTCCAAGTCCACAACCTAGTCCATTTGAGCAGCAATGGAAGAAGGTGGAATGGGATGTCTCCCAAAAAGTAAAAAGTAAGGAGAGAAATGAGATAAAGAGGCGTGTTTGGACATCCTGTAACCCATGGCGATGTATGGGAGGACCACGTCCCAATCCTCTTTGTTCTTAGTGAGGCAAATCTTCCGAAGTCCTTTCTTGCATGTTTGAACCATTCTTTTTGCAAGGCCATCAGCTTGGGGATGATCTCTTGAGGTCCGATGATGGTCAATGAGAGCATGGTTAAGTAGGTCTTGGAATTCTCCCCTGAATTCTAATCCTTGATCAGTAAGGCACTTAGCACAAGCCCCAAACCTATTTAGAACCTATTGTAAGAAGGCTTGGCTAGTGTTGTGTGATGACTTGTCCAGTAACGCAACGAGTTCAATCCACTTTGAAAAATGTTCAATCATAATCATGATGTAAACATTACCCCTAGAGGTTTGTGGTAACTCTCCAGCTAAATCACATGACCAACAATAGAACATGCCCTGAATAGGGAGTGGAGAAAGCGTGAGCTATCGAGAGGAGAAAAAAGTTCTCTCTATCACATTGTTCACACCTAGCAATGATGTCTTGGACTTGAGCATACATACCTCTCCAATGGTAATGAGGAGCGAGAAGGCTATAAGTACGCATAACTCCAAAGTGTCCAAGCTCCGAGTGTACTTTTTGAATAAGACCAAGCCGTTCATGGGGTGGTGGAACCACTCTGTTGCCTTGTGGTAAGCATCGGACGAGGTAATTGTCCTCCATGAATAGCGTTTAGACCGCTGTTGTATGCGATCTCGCTGATTTGATATAACTTAGAGAGGATATTCCCCATGTTGAAAAAACCTTAGAGTGTCCAAGTCCTCCCATATATCGAGAATGGGATGCTTAACCAAATTACATTGCAGTAGTGCAAGATAACTAGATGCCTCAGATACAGGTACTACTGGAACCTAGTCAAAATCTTGCCTGGCTTCTGAAAAATCTTCAGAGGTAGTGAGGGGTCTCCGTGACATGGTATCCGCATTCTAATGTGTAATACCAGGTCGGTGAATAACCTTGAACTCATATTCTTGAAGTATAAGCGCCCAACGAGCTAACTTACCAGTAAGCTTATCATTGGTCATCAACCACTTGATAGGCTGGTGGTCGGTACATAAAGTGAAATTGGTGCCATAAAGATAAGGCCTAAAATGTATGACAGCCCATACAACAGCAAGGCACTCCCCCTCATATGAAGAGTAGTTGCTCTCAGCCTTGTTGTTGCTTCAAAATGCATAGGCGATAACATATTCCTTGCCTTCCTCATCAAGTTGGCCAAGAATAGCTCCAATACCAAGAGCACTCTAGTCAGTGTGTTGAAAACCTTGTTGAAATCAGGTCTTCTCAGAATGGGAAACTCTGAAAGCTTTTCCTTGAGTGTGTTGAAAGCTTCCTGAGCTTCATCACTCCATGTCCAAGTAACGTCCTTCTTTAACAATGAATAGAGAGGATGAGCAATAGTACTAAAATCTTTGACATAAATTCTATAGTAATTACATAGTCCGATGAAGCTCCTCAACGTGTGAACATCAGTAGGACTGGGCATCTCCAAAATGGCTACTACTTTGGCCCAATGAGCCATAATACCATTTGGTAAAATTCTATGTCCAAGGTAGATTACTGAAGTGACAACAAACTCACACTTTTTAGGATGGATCTTCATGTTGACTTCATGGAGCCTCTTGAATAACTCCTCAAGATGAGCCAAATGCTGCAGGAGTCCCTTGCTATGCACTAGGACGTCATCTATGTAGCACTTCAAAAATCAACCTTTTTGAGAACCTGGTCCATGACTCGTTGAAAGAAGACAGGTGCATTCTTCAATCCAAAAGGCATCACAAGCCATTCCCATAGCTTGTTGCTTCCATGGAATGTTGTTTTCTTGCGATCCTTCATAGCGAGCACAATCTGGTTGAAACCTTGCCTCAGATCCACAATTGTGAAGATGTTTGAATCTCCAATGTTATCAAACAATTTTTCATGGATGGGCATGGGGTACCTATCCTGAGGTGTAACTAGGTTCAAAGGCTTCTAATCCCCGCACATCCTTTTCTCAGTCCATAATCCAGCTAAAATTTTTTTTGCTGGCATTACTGTAGCAGCAGCGAAATCAGAACGTGATGGCTGAATGAGACCAGCCTCATGGAGCTCCTTGCATCTTTCATCTACCAATTCCCATTCATGTTTGCTCAACCTATGCCTCCTTTGATAGACGGGTGTCTCAGCTGTAAGGTCTATAGAGAACTGCATGGTCTTACACCTACCTAAGTCTTTCATTGAGAATGCAAACACATTCTTAATTAGCAAGTTTGTGACTTGGTCTTTCTCCTTCTTGGTGAGCTAGTTCCCCATAGTGAAAGGGTTGTTGGAAACACATGGAATGGAGTTAGAAAATGTGTTTGAAGAACCTGGTGTATTGGGTTCTCCATTATCCAATTGCGTAGATTCGTAGAGGGTTGTAATTGTTTATCCAGAAGTTGATGTACCTCCAGGTGTATTGGACATAACTTGAGTCAAATTACATGGTAGCTCTTCCCCCCCAACACTGAGAGTGAAATGTAGAGTGTTGAAGATAGGCAAGTGTACTTGGTCGGGGTGCCATGTGGTTGCATCGCTAGAACTGCAAGTTGATTGAATCAATGTTGGTGTTATGTACATTTGAAAGAGTACACAAGTTACCAACAACCATGTAAGGGAGTTTAGGTCCATGCCTCTCCCTAGTAGAGCATTACGCTCCAATCTAGTCACCTTAGTGTGACTAGTAGTGCCAGCTTAGAACCCCATAGCCTTTTCTCTTTCTTCTGGGCTTGGTTCATCCCAAGTGGCTGAAACATGACGATACACCAGGCCTGGTCCATCTCCTTGAAAGGCATGTGCTGGGAAGGAGAGAAAGGTGGGCCAAGCACCTTTTGGTTTTCCTATTATGTTCGCATGAAACCAAGGAGGTTTTTCTTGCCTTGTAACTGGTTGGCAAGAACTTTGATCATCCAATATGTGAGAAACTTGTAAGTTAGGGTCTCTGACAATGTATTGCAAAGCTAGTTGTAGAACTGAGAATGGTGCCAAATTGGTCCACCAATTGCGCAACCGGTGTGCATAGGAACCGCATTGTGCTGCATCAAGTAGCAGCGGCTCTCCAAGGTAATGCTTGACCAGTGTGTAGTGTTCCTGGACTTTCTCCCTCTGATCAAGCTGAAAAGGAGTGTTCTCAATTACATAACCAAGTGTAGGAGAAATGGATTGAGCCCAGGTGATCAATTGTATCATGTCCGTGAAAAGACCAGATCTTGTGTCACTCAAGCCTTCTCCAAATCCAGCTATTGAAAATCCTTGACACTCCCAACCTAAAATGATGAGGTCGACAAGGCCAAGTAATTCCATATGCTTCTTCTGAATTAGTTGTTTGTCAGAGGGCAAAAATGTGAAACTAACCTTCCATGCAGTGGTTGCAAATTGTTGTGGAAATCTTGTTGTGAACTCCTTCATTCTTGATGCCGCCACTTGCCTTGCAATAGGATCAATGTCTACGTAGAAATACCTCCGAACCACCATCCCTGACTGCAGTAGGGCTTCGAAACCTGTACCAATACCACCAAAGAGCTCTAGTAATGTAATCCCTTCCTTAGGTGGTGTCCAGGTGATTGGCTGACGAAGTAATGATTTAATTGGTTTGCCATGGCTTTTCATGCTTTCAAAACTAAACAAAGCTTTGACCAAAGGCTGGTGGGCTACCTTGAACCTTTGTAAAACCTCTGGTCCATGTTGAATGTCAGTAGGAACCACCCTCAAGCTTTCAGTAGCTTGAGCGTAAGCTATCTCCTCCTCATCTCCTTCTATCCATTCGTGGCTAGCTTGTTGGATGTAGGAAATGGTGTGTGTTTCCTTGAGCATACAATGGTGAGCCATAGGACTATGGTTCCCATGCAAATCAAGGGGTATGTATCCCAAGTGGTGGCCATCGGTCTCCCAATCCACTCGGTAGTATGCATGTTCGAACAAATTGTCAATTGTGAAACATGGTGGAAACAGGGCCTCTTGCCCAATGAGCACATCATAACTTGTGGCATTGGTGACTAAGCATCTGACCTGTAAGCAAAGCTCCTAATCTGTGCCTTCATTGAACTTAAGTACAATTAAATCCGAGCTTTCCCCAAGTACCTCCTCTACACTCCCACTAGCGGTGCGAATCTGCCACATAGATTTCCGTAGTTTGGAGTCAAGCATGCCCATCTTCTTGGCGAATTGAACTCCAAGAATCACTGGTTGGGCACCTGTGTCAAGGAGTACCACTCTGGGTGTATGTCCTCCCACTTGGATTGCTGACCCAATATTGTCAACAATGGCAACTCCGGTGGCGATGGAAGTTCTTTCACTAGGCACCACCTTCGGAAATGAGTGAGAGACTTTGTGGAGAGAATGGCTATCCACAACACCTTTGTTGAGTAACAAATCCACAAGTGAGGTGTTCTGAACTCCCTTCTGATATGTGACTGTAGAATCAGAGGTAGGAAAACCCACTAGTTTAGCCATGCTAGAACTAGTGACCAGATTACAAACGCCATCTGCAACACGTGAGCCAATCGAATGTCTCTCCAAGGTGTTGGATGGAACCTCTGTAGCATGTGGTTCAGGGATTGGTAAAGGACCTGATGTGGTGTTCAAGGTATCGTCTAAGATTGCAATTACGTCCTTGGTGCTTAGCTTCAAATTTTGAAAACTAAACAATGGTGTACTCACAAGCTTTTGTGCCACTTCATGCATTTGAAGTTGGCATTCCATAAGCTGATCAATGGAAAATTGTGTGTTTTCCTGATGTACATGTATTCCTCGGACACGAGAATTTGATGCCCTAACAGCTTGTGGTGTAGTAGTCTCTTCCCCCCTCGCCAATTAGGTGCGTTCTTCTTCCATGTTGAGAGGACGAAAAGATTGTGGCATGACTGCTCGAGCTCCTTTAGCCCTGGTAATAGGACTTGAACCAGATGCAAGTCCATCAGTCTGAATTACCTGCCTAGTGGCAGAAACTCTAGGTGCCACACTAGCTTCTTGTGCCGCGACATAGGAAGGGCAAAAAGAAGTAAAAAATTCTGGTGTGAGACTAGAGTTGTGTGGAGTGGAAAGAACATACTCCCCAACCATGGCATCATGTGGAAGGCCATAGAACGATGTAGGAGGTCCCTCGTGTGATCCTAAACCTTGTACAGGTTGGGCATGGCTAGCTGGTTGGGAGGACTTGCCTTTTAGATTAGCAAGTTGAGCCCTCAATGATTCGAGTTCATTTTGTAAAGTCTGAACTTGAATGGCATGGGCTTGAAGCACCACCCTCTTGTCAGCATTGTGCTCCTTCTTCTTGGTATTCTTGTTGGAATTGCCCTTGGTGGGCAAAGCCTGAGTGGAGGGCTGAGGTGCCTTGGCTTTTGGTTGAGGGACAGCAAAAGATGTTGGCAGATTTTGTCATTGTAATCGGAGTTGCTTCCGCTCTGGAAACTTAGCAAAACAAACAGATTCCTGATGTCCCTTTTTTCCACAATAATCACAAAAGAGATCTTCGGAAGGAATGCTGCACTCACTAGTTTTATGGGCAGGATTGCCACAATAGTTGCAAGAAGGTAGGATGGGTGTAGCCGAGTGCGCCGCTTTAGTCCTTGAAGAAGAATGTGTTGATCTGGTTGGCGCAGCTACTGGAAACTGAGGCCTTGAACGTGATGAAGGCCTCATAGTACTGGCTTCATAGTGTGCATGGGCCAATTCCAACTTTTCTGAAATGTTGTACACATCCAGCAAAGTATACGAGTCTCCAAATTCTGCAAAGACCCGTTGGAAAACTTGCGCATGGAGTGTTGGAGTACCTTCCAACGAACGAAGATACTGGTGGGCAGCTTCCAAGTCGGTGATGCTTTGGGTATCCTCTTTGAGTTTGAGAAACCTCTTTAGAGCATCTTTAGGGTTTCATCCTTCTGCCGAGAGAAAGTAGCAAGTTGTAGAATTTTTTCAGAACTCTTGATTGGAAATTCCAACTCAAGAATTCGAAAGAATTCTCCCACTAGCTCAGCAAAAGTTGGTGCATTGATGGTGGGAGGAATGTTTGCAGTAGCAGCAATAGTTGTTGAGGAGAAAGGACTACTGAAGTAGGTACCGCGTCTGGATTGTTGGGCATAGTCCCATGATGTGTAATTGCAATTTGTAGTGTAGCTTGAGAAGCGATGGCGATGGTTGTGGCGTAAGCTGGATTGGGAATCTAAATGATTCCCAAAATCCTTGGAGAATGTTGCTCGTAGACATCCAATGCCTCGTAATGCACATAACGAGCCAATTGTTTGAATGCAAACGCCTCAGTGTAATTAGCGCCATACTTAAGCTCCAATTCACAAACCACAGTTGAGAAAGTTGCCTTGAACTCTCTCAAAGAAATGGTGCCTGGCCTTCCGCTGAACTTCTTAATCCTTCCAGAAGAATTACTGACCTCCATGGTGTATGTGGGTGTAGAGGTCATAGCCTGCAACGGAGTATACGGTGATGGTGTGAATGTAGGTACAGCAACAGGTGTACCCCATTTATTAACCCCTCCAAATGGACTTTGATGTACTGTTGATGTGGTGTAACCTGAACCTGAATTCCTAATACGAGTAGTACTAGATGATGATGGTGCTGTGGATGTTTGATGGTACCGTCGTGAAGATCATGAACTCAAAGATATTGGTTCAAAGGGTTGTGTGTTACTTCGTAACTGATACCTTGGTTCTAGATGAGTAGTACTATTTCATCATCCGAGGACATGGTGTTATCCCATGCCCTAAAATTTTGTGATAGTACGCAGCACTAACTACAAAATTCTAACACAATGTACAATTTGAAAAGTACCATGTGTTGTTGTGAATGATGCGGGACGCAGGACCACAGGACGGTAGGGCGCAGGACGCAAGACCTCAGGGCGTCAAGATAGCAGGACGACAAGGTGCAAGGCGTCAAGACAACAAGACGTAGACTTAAGACGACAGGGGCGTAGGACGTCAGGCAGGACATCAGGGCGCAGGACGAATTGTCCGACGAAAATCGGACGGACGTAAAACGAACCAAAATCGCAGCGATGGCAACGTTGTCGCTTGCAATGCTGCAATAGCGATGGCGCTGTTGTTGCAGCTGCGCAGCATTATTGTTGTTGCTGCGCAGCATTATTGTTGTTGCTGCGCAGTATTGTTGTTGCAGCTGCGCAGCACTGTTGTTGTTGTTGCGGCAGCGCCAGTGCTGCAACGCTCCTGGTGTTACGACACTATTGTTGCAATTGCGTCGCACTATTGTTGCTGCTGTTACTGCTGCGCAACGTTGATGCGGCAGCGCTGGTGTTGCGGCGCTGGTGCTGCAATGCTGCTGGTGTTGCGGCGCTGGTGCTGCAACACTGCTGGTGTTGTGGCGTTGGTGCTGCAACGCTGCTGGTGTTGCGACGTCGCTGCAATAGCGTTGCTCGTGCTGTGGCGCTGCTTGTGTTGCAGCAGCGCTACTAGTGCTACGCGCTGCGGCGCTGGTGCTGCAGCGATAGCGCTACGGCGCTGCTCGTGCTGCGGCACTGCTGGTGTTGCGACAGCGCTGCTATTGCAGCGCTGGTGCTACAACGCTGCAGCTTTGTTTTTTTTTTTTTTTTTGAATTCAACAACTTCAAGAGAGGAAATGAGAGCGAGAAAGGGAGAGAAAGGGAGGGAGAGCCTTTAAAACCTGTTCAAAGATCTCCACTTTGTTGGTTGGCAGGAATGTAACACGCAAGCTCCCTCCAGTACCAATGCAAGCTCCCTCGGGTAGCAGCAACACCAACACCTTCCGGCTCCGGCAACAGTAGCACCAGCAATAGCAACAACAACAATAACTCAAGAACTTACAAGCGAAAGAAATCTGTGGCTTTCAACATGAAGCACAAAAAATGTAGTTGTTCTAGAATTGAAACGTATTGCAAAGAAGTAGTGAAAGCGTATGTAAACGGTGGCCGTGTAGTGACCATTGTGAGCATCTAGAAAATCCCAGTAAACTATGGAGGCAACTCACAAAACAAGGAATTCTAGAAAAACTAAGAAGAGAAAGAAAGGGTTGGACCTTTTATACCGTCGTCAACAACTAAAACCCTAAATACCTAATGGCGTACAGTCGCCTAAGATTGTGCATTAACCCTTAAAGCGCACATGGGCATGCTCGTAATTGGCCATCATGTATGAGGCCATGTATGGGCATGACAGGAATCAATTAATTTTTGGTTGTAGATTATATCATTAAACTAAAGAAAAACAATTTGTGACATTAAAGACTTAGACATTTCTCTATGTAAGGCTTAACAATCATTGTCATGAGCATGAAATGACAACATGAATTATGAAGGACATGAATTAACCAAGACAAAGGTAAGCCTAGTTTTAAATCCAATCATAATCCAATTCAAGAATAAGAACATGAAGTGTGCAAATTGTACCACAAATTAGTGTTGAAAATACTAAATATAACATTAGGAAAACTATATTCATTTATATGTTGCTAAAATACCTAATTCAAGGAAAAATAATAATTAAATAATTTTCAAAATATTTTAAGGAACATTTTTAGTCAAATCTTCAATTACAATATAAATGTATAATCAATGAAAGATGAAAGGTGGACATTCAAAGATGAATTCCATCCATTATGATGTTGGGGATGTCATCCATGATAACCATGGCCAAAAATAATTTTGTTGAAAACATGAATTTTAATGGAAATCATGACTTGAATTTTTGCAATAAATGTACAACAAATACCATTGTACCCCATTTCCTTTGAATGGGGGTTCTTGTGCAATGTCAATTCTTGAGCTTGTGCATATGAACTTTTTTGGTCCCCTAACAACATTTCATGAAAAGGGAAAAACAAATTAACCTTCATTGATGATTTTTCTAAGAAAACATTCCTTTACACCATGAAAACTAAGTTTGGTATGTTTGATAAATTTAAGGGTTCGTAGCTTTGATGAAAATTCAAACTAGAAAAAATATTAAGGTAATGAAGTATGATGGATGTGAAGAATATATATAATTCCAAGAACTTCAATCTATTTCGTAAGGAAAATGACATTATCAAACAACTAACCATTCCATACATGCTAGAGAAAATTGTATATGGAATAATTGAAAGAAAGAACCAAACACTTTGTTGAAAGTTTGTGATTCATGTTGAAACACATGAAGTTGGACCATAGCTTTTGGGTAAAAATAGTGGTAGGTAATTATAACATACATCCAAAATTGTTTCAAACATAACACTAGAAGAGGTTTAATGTGGTAAAAAAACAAGTTCAACCACATAAATAGGAACCACACCCAACCTTTAGATCTATGTTTTTTCATTGTTTTTTCAAAAATATTCTTGGAATCTTTTTAATGCATCATTTTTGTTAATCTTCAAATTTTTGTTAATGTTATTATGTTCAAGTCTATATTTTAAAATTTCCAAAACTATGTCATTTTTTTAAAATAAAAAAAATTGATGTTTTACTACTTAATTATCACTTATAGCATTGGTTAAATAAAAATATATGATTATCAATGTTTTTTATTCATTAGATTGATTGATATGTATGCCAATATATTGAAAACAACATTGTATAAAAACAAGTCCATTTATAGTCTTCTTCTTTTTTACAATTTGAAATACACATAATTAAGTAATGGTTATGATTACTAATGGTTCATGTTAGTGCAACTACACCCAAACCTTTTATAAGTCACTTGCATTTCTTTTGTTGTGTTATATTTGCTCACATATGCCAAAGGAAGTAAAGACAAAGTTGGATTCCAAAGGTGTGAAATGCATATTCATTGATTATGGCGAAGGGAATGAAGGATGATTATAAATTGAAAATTATAGATGGAGCATGAAAGAATTCCTTGACATAAGGTTCCAAACCAAAAACCAAAGGAGGACGAAAAAATTATTCAATAGATGGAAGAAAGATCTAAATGTTGGATTTAAAGAATCAAAATCCTTAAATGTGTTTTTTTATTAACATTAACAAACTTTATTTTTTTGTGGATGGAGGCTTTAGAAAGTGAGGATTCCATATAATGAAAAAAAACCATGGGTTTTGAATTTTATTCTTTACAAAACAACAAAGTTGGGTGCTAATTTCTTTTCCACTACGTCACAAACCATTGAGTTGCAAATGGAATTAATTTAACTACTTGTAATTATAGCAATTCAAGATTTTGAAATGCATCAAATAGATGTTTAAATTGTTTTTTTATGGAGATCTTTATGTATATTATATATATATAGTAACCAAAAGGTTTTGTGGTTAAGGAAAATATGGTATGTAGGCTTTTGTAATCTGTATATTGTTTGAAGCAATTTCCTTGGGCATGGAAACAAAATATTGATGCATATTTCGTATTTGAAGAGCTTGAAAGAAGTCTTATTAACCACATGTTACATTTCAAAATAGTTCATGGAAACTCCTTTGTGATCATAATTTTGTATATTGATGATTTCATTTTGGTTTTTAATGATTTGACTTTACTAAAAGAGACAAAACAATTCTAGAAAAGAACTTGGGGATATAAATGAATTTTGTTTTACAAGACCACATAAATTATTTAAACCAACACAAATATAATGTTCAAAGGTATATTGAGGTTTTTTTGTATAGTTGAAAGTAAGTTAGTGCATACCCTTTTTATTACCAATTACAAATTTCAAAAAGATATGCGTCTTCAAAGTGATGTACATTTGGAAACAATTAATGCGGGTTATCCCATTTCAAAATGTTATTGAAAACTTTATGTATTTGAAGGTACATACAAGACCTTATATTGTTCAAGCAATGGGGGTTATGAGCCAATTTGTGACTAATCATGGTTTCATTGGATTATAGTGAAATCATTTTTTATGCTATTTAAAAAACACAATTTGGATTTTCATCACAAATTTATAGGTTTCATTGGTTTGTTCCAAATCCATGCAAGATCTATTATTTCATAGGTTCACATTCATTAAACACAAAAGTTGTGTATTATTTAAACACAAAAGACATCATGTGCACAACTTTGGTGTGTAAACAACACGAATAAACATTAAAGTTTGTGTTTAAACAATATGAATAAGCATATGACATTTGTGTCTAAACAATGCACATGACATCAATGTTCAAACAATATAAATAAATGAATGAAATTCATGTTTATTATGTATGAACCTTTGAAAAACAAATTTCACACGACTCTTATTTGCCAAATCATGGCCCATGAAGCGTGTGATGTTGGTTCATGTTGAAGAACAAACATTCAGTATGTTATTATGGGCTAAACATTATTTGACAATAATATAAGTTATAACCATGGTTTCAATGGGAACATAACAAGTTAGGTGTGTTTCAAAACAAACATTAACCATAGTTAGGGCCAAGTGTATTCCAAAAAGGACATAAACCAAGTTAAGGTTACAACAAGAACATAAGGGGCTAGGTGTGTTTTGACAAAAACATAAACCATAATTGGGGCCAATTGCTTTCTAAAAAGGATGTAAGCCATAGCTAATATCAAGCGTGTTTTAATGGGAACATACGCCATAAACAAGGTTAGGCTCGTTTTAACAAGAACATAACTCATAGCTAAGGCCAAACACATTTCAAGAGGGGTGTAATCCATAGTTGGGGTTAAGTGCATTTCAACAAAAATGTAAACCATAACTAAGGCCAAATGCATTTTGAAAAGAGCATAAACCATAGTTGGCACCATGCACATTTTGATAAGAACATAAACATAACCATGGAATTGATGGAATCACTATGGGCCAAGTACATTCCAAAAGGAATGCTTACCAAAACCATAATCCCAAAGTATCATGTTATGATATTGTTTATGAAAGCACACATATGTATGTTTATTGTGATGCAAATTTAGGAAGCAATATTGATGATTGCTATGTTTTCTTATTGGGCAACGGAACTATAAGTTGGATTAACCAAAAAATAAATAAATTGTTATGTTGTTAACAAAATACATGGCAACTTCCTATGTAATAAGGCAATCAATGTGATTTTCATCATTATTTAGAACTATCGATCAATTGTAAATGAAACTCATTGTTATATATGACAATATTCAAAATTGTATATTGGTAGGCACAAATTTTATCTAGAATTGCTTTCTATCTACTAACAAAACAACACAATCATAACCTCAAAATTATTTTTAAGGTTCACAATTTGGGGTTTTATTCATTCGAATTTTTTCTATAGACTATTTTCACATAATTTTTTCATTATAGTTACTATTCCTTTTCCAAACTCTTTGTTCTTATCAATAATAAAAATATGTGGTTAGGTCTCACAGTTTAGTTAAAAGAGTACACTAGTTTAGAATAGTTCCATGTTTCTTCATCAATATCTTACTACTTTCTTTACTCAAAATCCAATATTTCAAACATCTATAGTATTAGGTGTAGAAATCGAAAATGGAAAAGTCTATGGTCTGAAAGCTAACATAATTTTAAACTACTCACAGTCTCTATTTTAAATTCTAGCAAATTTTTTAGTTTTTTTATGTGTAAAAAATAATAATCTCCCAGTGTTCCTCAACCTTTAGAACTACATCCTAAGTTTTTCCCTCCAAATATAATTTGAATATTCAATTAATGAAATGTTTTCTTCCTACCAATTCACTAACCATTTGCATTATGCCTTGTTTAATCTATGCCCTACATCTATTCTACCTTGTTGAAACACTACCCTACACCAAAAGCATATTTTTTATCAAATAACTCAACCTTTCATGCTCTCACAAAACATGTTGAATCTATCATCATTTTGTGTGAGAAAAATTTGAAGACAATTTTATCAAGATGGTATATTATAACACAAAAATTATGTTGTAGACATATTGAACAAGGCACTTTCTATTGATAAGTATGAACATTTTCCATGTTTGATGGGCATGGTCAACCACATAACATTGAACTAGGAGTGTTAGATATCAACATCCTATATATCAAATTATTTTTATGAAGTTATTTTATTTTAAATATTTGTGTTTTGTTTTGTGCCTTAACATTTTTGGGTGAAAGCATAATAAAAGGAGCCACATGCTACAAGGTTAAAGTCTTTCCAAGGACTGCATTTGACACATGACATTTCTATGTTGGTTGATTTTTTCATTTTTTCATTTTTCATACTAAAAGTTTAGATACACCTAGCAATGCACCATCATTACTAGCTTGGGACAATGTGCTTATTATAGAATAGACAATGAAATCCTTTAATGATAGACATTTGAGAAGGAAGTCATTTTGACATTGCATTTGCTTAGGGGGAAGTTGCAAAATATTGTGCCAAAGCATGTGCATTGCAAGGTTGTTAAAAAATGTATGTACTTACAAAACATATTTTAGTTCAAGTTCCATTACTTTGGAAATAAACATAACATTTTGGTGACTTGTGTTGTACCAAGACTTTGTAAATGACTTGGATGATGGAAAATCACACAATGGATGTAAATTGTGTTATTAAATGATGCACCACATATTTGAAGTCCATTAAACTATAAACAAACATGTGTGGCTATCCACAGTTGAAGCATAAATTATATGTTACTACATCATTCACATGGAAAGAAGTGTGTGGCTAGGAATTCTTCTTTAAGAAATTGGGTTTCCAAAAGATTGAAAAGGTGACAACAAATTGAAATTTCAAATCATTTTGGTAATATGGTGGTAATCTTAAGAAAAGGTTGCTAACTCTAATTTTTGGGAGAACCTTGCTTCACCCCATCATGTTTAATAGGTATTTTTTTTTTCATATCCATTTTATATATATTCATATCCACATAATTATGGTTTTGTATAAAGAATGGTCTTTAAATTGTGTTTCGTGTGTGATTGTGGCGAGGTTGTATTTGGTGATCACTTGTGGTGAACATGTGAAAGAACTTGACTCCTATGGAATTGGATGTAAGTTTGCACAAAAAAGGTGTTGTATGCTATCTATTTTTATTTCTTCCTTTCATTCTTCATAATTGTTGATGTTGTTGATGTTTGAAACTATTGCACAAAACTTTTTTATTTTTATGTTGTTGTGGATCCATGTGGCGTTGGTTATGTGATACCTTCGTATTGTTTTGGCTAAAGGGAAAAAATTATGAATGTAGATTGACTTGAATTATTGGTGTTTAGATGTTCATAGAAACTAAATGGGGTTGTTTGGTGGGTAATATTTGTTGTTATTTTCATTATTTTAAAAACATACTTTAGGTGTTACCATTCATTTGTAGAACTATCAATATCAAATAATAAGAAAAAGTGCAAAGTTTGGGAGATGGATAATGCACATAAATTGGTTGCAAGTTAGGGTAGTTCATTTCCAACAAATGCAACATTCCCAAAAGTTCATATTTTAAAATTAAAATTGGAAAAACCCCTTTTAAATGAATCTTAAATTTGAATTATGTAATGATACATGAATTACTAAAATTTCAATGAAATGGACCCAACAATTTTTTAAACATATGTGTTAGGAAAAAAAATGTCAATCCAAAAAAATTGATTAAAATAGAAAAGAATGTAAATCACAAACCCAAATATGGTCATTAAAAAATCCATAACTATTTGTTGGCTTTTATTTATTTATTCATTCATGAAAGCCAAAATAAATGAAATTTGAATTTTCATGCATATTTGAAATCACAATTCATGATTCCACTTCAAAAGTCTATTATGATATGTTTGGTGTACATTTTTTGAATTTTATTATTATGTATGTATTGGTTGTTATCAGTCAACATAGTTGTGTTGTGACAAATAAAAGGTTGGAACTTTGGAATGCATCGTAATAATAACAATTGGAATTGCAAATTAACAAAAAACTTGACCTATGAAAAAATGAATCACTCTACGAATGAAAGAAGTGGAAACTTGCAACTTACAACTCCAATTGGAGTTAGCATGTTTCAAAGCAAATTCAATAAATGGGAACTGTGAATATTTCAATGGCTCTTCTTATCAAGAGGGTTAAAATATTGGAATACTTCACAATAATCATCAAGCAAAGATGGTCAAATATAGTTACATTTGAAAACTACGCACAACTTTAAATGATATTTGTAGTTGAAAATTTTCATACGGATATCATTCATAATGTGGGAACAAATGAGAATTATAAGTTCTTCTAAAGGATCTATTATTGTCCTTTTTCCTTATACAATCCATTCTTCATGCATCAATGTTTTGCTACAACTTCAAATTGAAGCCAATGATTTGATGATTTCAAGCTTGTTGAATTGGAATTCAATTATATCACATAATGCCTCATTTTCTACATCTATCATGTTTGTCATATAGCCTCGACTTGCAAGTACCCTAAATTGTTGTATTCTTGTCTATCCATACATTGGGATTAGTTGAAATGTAATCAATATTAGGACAAGCTTGAATGGTATGCAAACACCTTACTTTTAATATAATTTCCTAATAATATGCTCCTTTGTAATGAATTGTTTGTTGATGTGGTCCACTATCATCATTGATCATGTTATCATTATCATTCAAGTCATCAACATAATAATCTTGTACCAGTAGGTTGTGTGGAACATCACAAGATCATATTCAAAACACAACTTTCGTGTGATCTTTAAAAAAATTTTAATTTGGGTCTTTTAATCTTCATAAACTTTGGTACAAGTTGGCCATTATTGCTTCCTATACCATGTTCAACTTTTACACAAATTGTGTTAAAGGCAATGTTGTTAGGTCTAGAAGTTGTAGGTGTTTTGTAACTAGCTATGCACATTGTAGATATTCGATAGGCCAAGTTGGCAAATAAATATTCTTCACCTTGGAAGAAAGACTATTTATTCAACCAAAATTTTGAACAGATGAAGATTCAACTATCATGTGTTGACCTTGGAAAGGATAATAATGCTTTTGTGATTAGTGATAAACATGATAGAAAATTTGTAACACATCTTCTTCATGTAGTAATCTCACTATGCTTTGTGGGTCAATAAACCAAGACAACTATAGTTCCATCAACTACATCAATAACATCGGAGAACCTTGATATGCTATCTATCTCATATTTTAAGATTTTTTTTTTATTGCCCCGAGCTAATGGATGTGCCTTTGTAAATTTTGGATGCACCCATCCAATTGATGGGTTGTTTTGAAGTCTACCCATCTATTTGTTGGGTTTCTTCTCAAAATATGAATGTTGGGTAATTGATTTAATCGTGTCTTTATATCATTTTATTTTTTAAAATTGTCGCTTTGCATTTTTGTATCATAAGGTTTCATATCACTATGGAATGTAAAAAAAATTCATATGACTAATTTTTTAAGTGATTTTAAAAATAAACATACAAATAATTAACTTCAATTCCTTCAAATCTTATTCAAGTGAGTTTTTTTAAAATTGATTAACAAAAAATGCAAATTTGATTAAAATAAATAATGTCAATTTAAAATAAAATAAAATAAAATAAAATATTTAATATAAAATTCGTTTTTAGATATAAATTTATTTAATTAATTTTATGTCATCTAAAAAAATTCAATAAGGCTTTGATGAAGATATAATAACAAAAATCATAATGAAATTTATTTCTAATTGATTAATTTGTTTATATTGTTGTTGCTTTATGTTATAAATTTTGTTATTGCCCTAAGATAGTAAACATGCATGTATGATTTTAGGTTTTACCAAGCACGTACGGCGCAAACACAACTCATTCATTAGTAGGTTAGAATACAATAGAAGACTTGAATGCTAACAATGCAACAATCACTCGGTAAATATACATACGAACACATCCATTAGGTATTTGAAATACTTTACCAACATTGGTGGGAGAAGATTTGTTGCCAAAGTGTTTGAATCAGCACAAAACGAACACAAGTTGTGATCACATTGGACCTTGTGGCTATTTTGGACATTCAAGAACGTTATGTCCCTCATATCATGTTCAAAACCAATTCAAAAGCTATGGGTGAAATCATGTATTTTTGCTAAAAGCAATGAATGTTCAAATAAACCATTGTTCAAATAACTTTCTAACGATTGTTGGGACTATGACCTTGTTTTTGAAAATATCATTGAGCTTTGATGGATGTGTCATGTATGCATCATACATTGTGCTCCTCTCATCCTCACTCTCATCATACATGTCTAGAAGAAGTGAGAAAATTTGTGAAGATTCATCATTTGAATTAGAGCTCTCATCACTAGAGTCATTTCCCCCAATTCTCATTACCTATCACAAAATTGAGAGAAAATAAAAACCCTAACAGGAATACTTCAAGAGTATTTGGGAAAAAAAAAAAACCTAATTATTACATATAGGGTCACCTATAGTCTTGGATGAAGTATTTTCTTTTCACCACTTGGTGATCATCCACAAGGAGATTTAGCCATGTTTGGTTATAGACCAGCTATGAAAGTAGAAAATTTATTAAAATCCTTTTATATCCTGGCTACTTTGCTTGAACCAAGGTGTAGTAGAAAAATGGAGATTTAAAAAAAATAAAATTATTGGCGATTTATTTTTGAAACAATGGAGTATTTTACAGATTTTTTTTTTTGGAAAAAAAAATTCGTCACAAAAGAAAAACGCCGCTTGGATGTGCACGGTGGTTTCTTGATGGATGGATGGATGGATGGATGAAAGACATCCATCTGACAAGTGCAATGCCACAACCACCATCAGTGACCACATCCGTTGCGTCGTTCAAATTCAAACGCAGAGCCGTTGCAACCCCAAGTAACGCTGCGCTGGCGTTTGCCCCCTCCTGTCTTCACTGCTGCTACGCTTCCCTCACCCACGCCCCATTTAACATCCTCCCGCCCGCCCTGGCTCGCTACTAGCCGTTCTTTCTGCCTCTCTGCTTTTGTCTCGCTATGGGATTGTTATAAACTTGTGACTCACAGATCTGGAGGAAACAATCCGGAGATTCGGAGCAGAACTAGCGACGGAGATCGAGGACAAGCTACAAGTGTATTAGCAGAACTGAGCAGAGAGTTCAATCAGTCCAGTCAGTAAGCGGCAATGGAGAACTACGAGAAGCTAGAGAAAGTTGGTGAAGGAACCTATGGCAAGGTATTTATTTTTCTTCCCCAGAGTGAAACTTGATTTCAATGTGTGCGAGCTAGAGCAGTTTCTGTTGTCAGAGTCCGGGTGGTGTTTTGCTCGTCGATTATTACTGCGTCTTCAGAAAGTTCAGACAGATGGAGCGGAGGTTGTTGGCTAAGGGTTTGAGGGGGATGATGCACTTGGCCAGTGTGTGGCCTGGTATTGTTTCTTATCTTTGTTGAAATCGGTAGAAATCGTGATGTTTGTGAGTAGAAATGGTGTGATTTGATAGAAGATCGCTCTAGTGAATGGATGCTGACTAATTTTTCGATTTTCGTTATCCCGCAATGTCGCAACTTCTGCTTGTAGTTTGCATAGTTTTATGTGTTCGAACATACAGGATAGTTGTTTCATGATGCACATGGCTGTTTGTGATGATGAAGGTTTACAAGGCGCGGGACAAGCGCACGGGACAGCTTGTGGCATTGAAGAAGACGCGGCTGGAGATGGAGGAGGAAGGTGTCCCCTCTACAGCGCTGCGCGAGGTCTCATTGCTGCAGATGCTGTCTCACAGCATCTACATCGTCAGGTCTTGATTTTTCTCTTTCCTCTTCTCCAGTGGCGTTTATACCAAATGTGCCAATCTTCTGATTTTGTCTGTTGGTGCCCTAGAAGTGGAGAGGGAAATGTGAACAATATTCCTTGTGGTTCAGGCTGCTCTGTGTGGAGCACGTGGAAAAGAACGACAAGCCTATGCTTTATTTGGTGTTTGAGTACATGGATACCGACCTAAAGAAGTACATCGACCTGCATGGTCGAGGTCGTACAGGCTCACCTCTTGAAGCCAAAGTTATTCAGGTAGTTCTCCCATCTCCATTCTCTTCGCGCCTCCAACATAAAGGTGTTATGCAAAAAAATAACTACAGAGAACCTTGTTCTTGTGTTCTTTCTGCATAGAAACATCTTGCAGTAATTTCCTGGTCCAGGAACGTGGCAATCTGATGATGTTCCTGTGAATGCAGAGTTTTGTGTACCAGCTATGCACTGGCCTTGCACATTGTCACAGCCATGGCGTTATGCACAGGTCTGTCATCTGCTGCCTTTTTTCTTTTGGTCTGCTCAATTGTGAGCTATCTTTGTTGGGTGGCAGTTGTCCAGCTTTGCATTTATCATTCGTATTTGACTGTAGAGTATGGTATTTCCTTTTTGGTAGGGATTTGAAGCCACAAAACTTGCTGGTGGACAAAGAGACCCGCCGCCTCAAGATTGCGGACCTTGGTCTTGGCAGAGCCTTCACAGTGCCACTCAAGAGTTATACCCATGAGGTATTGCCCCTCTATTATCACTGATCCTGATTGAAGGAAGAAACTGATTGAATGAATCAAGTGTTCTTACTGCTGTTATCTGACACAGCAAAGTTTGAATGTAGATTGTGACTCTGTGGTACAGAGCACCTGAAGTGCTGCTAGGGGCTACCCACTACTCCATTCCTGTTGACATCTGGTCTGTAGGGTGCATTATTGGTGAGTCTTTCTATCATTTAACCAAATGGCTTTGAGAGCATCTTTGCAGTCACTCTTCTGTTCTTGAGACACTTGAAGCCAAAATCTAAGCTCTGCATTGTGTGGAACCAAAATATTAGTTCTCAACTGAAAGAAAAAATGGGAATATTGTGGGATGGGCAGCTGAGCTTGTACGCAAGCAGCCTTTATTTACTGGGGACTCTGAGCTTCAGCAGCTGCTTCATATCTTCAGGTTTGTCTTTAATTGAACATGCATTGCTGTATGCTTGTAATCCTGAGCTTCGTTGTCTGAGTATGGGAAATATCCAGATTCAAGAAATGAACTCTCCCAAAATATTTGGGTAATTCCAAGCACAGTTATTTATAACTATGTGACATGGCCAGGCTTTTGGGGACTCCAAATGAGGAAATATGGCCAGGTGTGAGCTCATTCAGGGACTGGCATGAATTTCCTCAATGGCGTCCTCAGGATTTGGCACTTGCAGTCCCTGGCTTGAACCCTGCCGGACTTGATCTTCTTGCTGTAAGCCATTCCCTCCCTTCTCTAATTCTTCATGCTCTGTGTTTCTCTATCATTAGTACAATAAATGGGAATCTGGAATGCTTTCTGAAGCCTACATCTCATTCCTTGCAGAAAATGTTGGTGTATGACCCTGCAAAGAGAATTTCAGCAAAGGCTGCTCTCAATCATCCATACTTCAGCGATCTTGACAAATCCAAGTTCTAGAACTGAGCAAATGAGTCATTGTCTTTTCATCACCAATCATGCTGATTGGGATTTGTGATTATGCAAAGCTTGTAAACCTGGTATATCTAAGTACCAAGAAACAGGCCCCATGAAGCTGACAAGCTTGTTTCCCAAAACTCTTTCAAAGCCAATAACTTAACATTGTTGATAGCCGATTATTTTCCACCGACTGTCTTCACTTGAATGAATTTTTTTTTCATCTGTTATGGAAAGAGACATGTGCAAGCTGGTAAGAACTTCAATATTTGTAAGTATAATGGAAGAACATAAAATGGATTGAAATATCCAAATTCCACCACAATGTTCTACTGTTCTCCTTTGTACTCTCTAAATCTTAAACTTATAATGACACTACTTTAAATGAATACTAGTTTTAAGAAAATTTGCAGGATTTTCAAACTGACAATCACAATGTTCCAGAAATATCCTCATTGTAAAAACACTCCAGAAAATCTGCTTCAATCTGTCACACCAAAAAATTACGTACAGCTGTCACCATGACATTGCAAGATAATTTTTGTGAAAAGTTGATGGATGAATAGAAAATTACTGTGCTGAAATTAACCTAAGCACCATCTGCAAATATTCAAATTTCAAAATATGCTGAACCCATCCAGATATTTGAAAATGGAATATTAAATCATTCAACTTAATGCCTGCAAATTCTGGCTGAAAACTCTGTTGAAAAGAGCCAATTCTAAACTGCAATGTACATTTCCTGCTAAATCCAAAAAATTGCAACAGGAAGAATTCCCCCTCAATTGCGAGTGGAAATGTGAAAGTAACATAAGAAAGGGCATGCAACTTGGCAAGCCGAAAGCCTGCACACCAGCAAGATAGTTTTAAAGATGCTCAGTCACTTTAACTTTGGTGCAACAAGTGGTCATTGCTCTTCAATCTTATGAAATGACTACATTAAACACAAGATAATTTACAGTGCCACTACCTTAAATGGTAATAGAACAATGTTGACTTACAACCTCCACTTCACAACCTGGTCTGGTGAGCTGCAAGACCATGCAAAGCCTCTCCTGGCATCAAACTACAGCACAATTTTGATCACTGCAAAAAGATAGATGAGAATGGTTCTGGCGGAGCATATACACTCTCTACAAGGCCCTCATCTGCCATGCATTGGACCTGCAAGAAAATATAAGATTAGGTTGGAAATAGGAATTTGATGACTTGCCAAAGTTTTCTTTTGAAATAATGTCAGCCAAGTTGTACGGGTACCTCAATTCCCTTGCTGAGCAAGAAATGAGAATCCACCATAGCCACAGGTTTCTGAGGCCAGAGGTTCATTTCTCATCCTCTTGCTGTCGCTTTGATTTCTGCAGAAGAAGTGCTGCAATTCGCTCACGCTTGACAGCATTAGGAGATGGCTCAACTACTCTTGATGGCCCCTTCATCGCATAAGAGCCATGGGCAATCTCCATTCGTCCCCATAGAAGGATAGCTCCAAATAATACACAGCCAGTAGCTAGCCCTAGCCCCCATACAGTAACTGCAGTTTGATTGACCCTGACTGGACCTGGAAAGCATTGCAGACAGGTCAGCAACATTTTCTGAAAGATATTGAATGCCCGTCCTAGGGACTATGATGTTGGGAGGGCAGAATAGAGTGAGGGCATAAGATCCCTGCTTGAAGGGTAAGGCCCAACTGAAATTGTCCCCCAAAGTTCTTTGTCACACTTCTAGATAGACAGATGCATAGATACACAGATTTCTCAGAGATTTCTAGTAGTTTCCAGACAATAATACATGATCCAGAGAGTTTATTTCTACATTGTTGGAGTTCAGACTGAAGTTACTTCACACTGTTAGATTGATTGCTTTGAACACTTACCCATTGAAAGAATACAATGTTATGTATTGGCAATTGTAAGAGAACCTCTTCCAAAGATATGACTCTGTGGGACCTAGACAGGATAGTCAAGAAAGGTTTGTAAATTGGAGCAAGAAACCAGCTTTAAAACCCAAAATAGCAAAGGCCTGTCAATCTTCCCAAAACTGAATACCCTAACCTAGCTTGATTTGAATCATCTGCCATCCTAACTTTGTCACTTAAAGAACCCTAAAGCTTTGTTATACAACCTTTACTGGAACCTATACAATCTAAAGACATATGAGTGAGTGAGAAGTACATTTACAACTGCAACCATTTGTAAGAAGGTAAAGCAAGATAACACATGGTATCCCTGGAGAGCTATAAACATCCCTCCCAGCAAAGAGGCAAAAAGAGATAGAGGAAAACTGAGGGATGTTCTTGCAATCTTGCAATTATTGTTAAGTTGATACATGATGCCACAAAAAGGGGTATTGCAATCAACACAATAAGCAGTCATACTTCACACTGACTTCCATCAGTCTCTGACAACATGGCAAAATTATCTGAGCTAGTAGAGAGACTAATCCCCATCAGACATCTACTTCATGAAATAAGACAGGAAGAAAACAATAGACTGAACAGAAAGCAGCACTAATTCACACAGAAGGCAATAAGAGTTCCCTGTTTGGAAGAACAGAACTTCATTCTTGGTAAACTTGACTTAATATGTACATTCTCATCAGTCAGTCTGGTTTCAAGTTACTGCACTAACTAAGGACCAATTAATTGTTTGCAGCAGCAGAGCCTTGAAAACTGGAATCATGCCTCAAAGCTCTCCCAAAATGACTCAGCTGCTCAGGAGTTTATGCTAGAGATATGTTGCAAGAAGCATTGACACATCTCAACTTTAGCAGAACCATATGAAAAAAGCTGCCATGTTTCCTACTGCAGAACATGATGATCGACATACAAACATGTAACTTGCAGTGCGTTTTCAGATAGTCCAATCACCAGTGATGCCATTATTCTCACCAGCAAACCTATCATGACACTGATACTTTTGGAGAAACCAGCTTGCATCAAATTCCAACTGTGGCTGCCTACTTTTGTTGGTAAAGACCTTCCTCTGGAGAGTTGCAGCTCATTGTGCTCTTAGAATAAAGGAACTGGAACAAGAGTCAACTGGTGATCTTGAAGTGTTGAAGAGTCTTACCCATGTTTTTGTACAACCATCCTAGATGACCTTGTAGAACAGACCAGGCTTTCCTGATTGCTAGAGTGATGATTACCTGGATAGGCTCGCACATATGGAGATTGAGACCTTGCTGTTCCTCCTGGTACACTGTTCACCAGCCTTTTATTGAGTATCTTCTGGTATGCTGTTGATATTCGCAAGAACTCAGTTCCATCCTTCCTTTGCAAATCCGGATGACTACACTCCAGATAAAAAGTGGTTAAAGAATCTAAACGTCTAATTCAGTTACATAATAATCTGTTTTTTTCTTTGCAAAAACACGACATATGACTGGAAGGACAGTTGTATTCACAAATAAACGGAATCCACCTAGAGGTGAAAATACATGCACATTGGCTCACACACTAAATTCAAAAACTTGCATCAGGATCCAGAATTCTTATCAATTGTTAAGAGATGTGGATCCCACACACCATTTAAGAGCAAGGCGGCGATATGCAGCCTTGACATCCTCAATGCTGGCATCGGTGCTCAGTCCTAGCTCCTTATATGCAGATGCTACTGTCATTGGGTTTTGTGCTTGTTGCCCACTATGATCAGTGCTACCGTAATTGCGGCAAGGCTGAAAAATGTGCTGTTCAAAGACAGCAAACTAGGGTTAGACGTTGAAATCTGTACATTCTTCAACTCTTGCCCTGACCTAAGATTTTGATTCAAGGTCATGGCAATTCTCCAAGATCCATTTTCTAACTTCAAACTTCAAAAAAATTCTGAAGAAAAATACCAACCGATTTGCATGCCAGAGTGAATAGGGTTAGGATTATAGGATTCAAATAAATCGCTCTCACGACGACCTCGTTCTTCCCAGATAGAATATCTTGGATCCTACTACTTGTAACCAAACGGCAAGCAACCAACCTCAAAATTCACAACAAAATGTGAAAAGAAAAACATCCCCAACGATCGCAATAGGTGAAAAGGAAAAAAAAATCTTCCAGTGCTCTTTTTGCTTCAAAAACCTCATTGGCTTTAGGGTTTTAACTTCATACCTCCCTCATGCTTGATTGAAGCTCCAATCCCTGCCACAGAGATTTGATATCCCTAAGTAATTTCATACGGTACCATCCAGCAGTACTACTGGAAACATTTATAATCGTTGAAGGTAGATCTGCTCATGGCACAAAGAAGTTTAAGATCTGAAGCCCTGGTTTGACCAACCTTCTTCAATTGCCCTTTGTTGAAAAAACGCGGGCCCTTTTGTTGCAAATGTTTTGTTGAATTTTTTTAAAAAAATTCTGTTACCTGATTCCAACAGTAAGCACACTGCAAAATTCGAATGCGAAGACGAAGAGAAGAGGAGATGAGAGGAGCGGAGAGTAAGAAGGAGACGGAGGAGAGGAGAGCAGAGGAAGGAAAAACGAACACTTGGCGGCTGGATACGAGGCCACGTTTCTCAGATCTCAATTCATCAGCCGTAGGATAAGAAGAGCATGGGTGGTGACTTAACCGTAGTTGAAACCAGTGTTGGAAAGGAGATCAGGAGGCCGATTCATGAAAGAAGGACGTTAAATCAGCAACGGGTCCTTATTACATATATTAAAGGACGTCGTGGTCCTGAAGCTTTTTTCATCCATCCGTCCGTCCGGTCATCCATCCAGTCCAGTTGAAGGTATTCTGTGACTCCCCATCCTCCTCCTGCTGCAACCACCCATTCTCCCCTTTCTTCATCTTCTCCAACTCGGCTTGTTTCAAGCTTAACAGGTTCAGAAACTTCCCCTTCTTCATCATTATCTTCTCCTCCAATCACACCATCTTTAAGCTCTAGGGATTTTTCTACCCCTAAATATCCTAGCAGATCTGGAGCTCCGAGAATTGCAAATGCACCTATTGCAAGAGGTCAAATGCAAGGACCTCCCCTACATCCCATTTTCCTGGCATGGCAATTGCGGGGGAGTTGCTGGAGGGTTCTCATTCTTCCTTCTGGCTGCAATTGATGTCTTTTGTATTCAACAATCTCCTTCACAAATGTAACAGAACTCAATATGTACATTTCTATGGTCACATCTTGCATTTGGATTTTTCCACATCTACTTGATTATTGAGAAGCAAGTGTGTACATGCATCAAATTTGTGTTTGGCAACATGTCAGATTGGGCAAGGAAAAAGCCTGAGTTATGGATGAAGAAGTTGCTCATATGGGAGAGGTGTAGAGGAAACGGGAGAGAGGGGATTGATGATGTAGTTTTTTTGTGTAATTTTAGTTTGCAGTATTGCATATATTGTTTTCATCCAAGTGGCTACTAGAGATGGAGGTAGACAAGTTCACTATGAAGGAACAGATTTTGTCAGATGTTTTCCAAACTTCTTATTCAATTACAGAATGAAAATATTCAGGTAAGGTGGAATTTGGGGGATTGATTTTTTTCAGTCAATATTTTCATGGTTCTACTTGCCAATCTTTTTCCATGGTATATAAACAGATATGCCTTTCTTCAGGCATGTGTCAAATGGAGATTCTTCATAATCTTTGTAGGCATTAATGAGTGGAATCTGCATGTAAGTTTTTGTGCTTGCTGGTTATTTCACCATCAAAGGCAAATAGAGATGGTTAGATCAGTGTGTGATGTTGCAAAAAAAGTGCTGCAAGAGGCCCACAAGTTCTATAGACTCAGAACTCAGCAGGGACTCGTGGCTGCTAGCACACTTAAACAATCTTGCATTATGCATTACATATAGTGGATATTGGAATCTTTCTATCTTCAACCTATTTTTTCATGGTACTTCCTGCACCAAATTTTGTGTATTGTGTGCCCTAGGACTCAGTGACATTATCATTGCAACTAGGTGTTTTTACTTTGTCAACTAACTAAATTCATTGACAACCAGAGGTTGCATTTGTTGGCAGGTTTGGAGTTGGAAGGAGGAAGAAAGTTGGGTGGGGGGGAGGGGTTTAGGGTGGGAGAAGAGCAGTAGTAGTAGACGACAATTGTATGGCACTTAGGAACTTGAAGATGGACATTCCTGAATCACCCATGAGGGAAGAAGGAAACACACCATCCAGCACAGAAAAATCAGAGGTGGAGTCAAAGAACCCACTTCTTACATTAGGGCGAAAGACATCATCTGTTGCTACACATACCAATAGTGTACACGAGCTGCTAGAATGTCTAGTATGCACCGATTCTATGTACCTTCCTATTCATTAAGTACCCAATCTTTTATTTTCTCTTTGAATTTTTTTTTGGGGGGTTTGTTCTTTCCCCTCTCTCTATCTCTTTGCTCAGTTTATTTTGCTGACTTTGTGAAGGAAGAGGAGGAGCATCATTGTAGCAGCAACAGCACCCACCCACCCCATCTCCTTCTTCTTGGGAACGAAAACCTCAAGATGTAAATCTAGGTGCGATCACAAAATTTACAAGAAGCTTCAAAGCTAGGAGTGTAGTTATTTTCATGGCATTGGTTGTTAATACCAAATAGTCCGTAGAGATTAGAGTTTCCAAAAGTGTTAGCTTGAAAAGCTCAAGATTTTTTGTTCATTTCATGACATGTCTTTCAGATATTCCAGGAATGATTTCCTATTGTTTTTTGGAGTTGGGTTTGTGTTTGATAAAACCATGGGGGAATTCAACCAAGTGAAATTCATTGACCTAATACTATTGTATGCAAAAAGGCAAAGCTTGGTCTAGCAAATTGGTGAAATGAAAGAATGAAGAAAACAATGCAAAATTGAAGTGGAAAAAAATTAGGGTTTAGGGTTTAGGGGTGCAGGGGAACTAGACATGGTTTAAATCTATGTGTAGAATGCAATCCACAAGCAAAAAAAAGCAACTGAACTTACATGTGGCTTTCTTCATGTTTGTAAAGAGATGTACAACAAGCACCATTGAAACCAAAGCAAATTGGCCCAAGATGTCGCATTCACCAACTCCACAGACCATTAGCAATGTTTTGGGCAACATTGTGATGACCCAAACAAGTTTTGGCAATTAGGACTAAGACCATATAGACTCCTAGAAAGAGCACATCCTAACTATCATGTTTTGAGAAGATTGAAACAATTTACAATAGTTGAACCCTTATAAGTTACAATAACTACAAGTATCCCTACTTCACATTGCCCTTCCTATTGTAGGCATCGTGTTGCTGTGATGACGCCTAAGAGAATATTTCTAAGAGAAATATAACATTAGCAGACAAGAGTGCAGGAGAAACTCCCCCCAAGATTTTGATATCAATATCAACAACACCCAACATATATTTTCCACAATGCTCGAAGACATACGAGAACGTATGCATGCATTCATTGCACAACATGGTAGTGCTTTGGCAGCTTTGGCGGCCCTTTGGCAACACCCAAAAGCTCAATAGAATAACGAGCAAACTTACTCCTTGGAAAATCTTGTTCCACATATTAATGCTCCAGCATAATTCAATCAAGACACATCAAAATCTACACATGAACATTACAATCGCCTACAGAGAGAATGGCGTGCCAAATAACATACAGAGTTAGCTAGGTCATCTAAAACGCCACAAGAACGAAATAATTATTTGTGTTGAGAACGACAAATCGTACAACAAACAACAACACGTGCACAACCTTCTCTTGGCAATGATGCATTTCAATTGTTTGGAAATGAAAATGTGTCAGCCCCGACACGATGGGATTGTGGAGAAATGGACACAATCTATGGATTCTACAATGCAAAAATGTGGAATTAAAGAACGACTAGCAAAGTCAAGCAACAACAACCCACAATTTTCTTTGTGTTGCGAGAATGGCAAAATTCTATTGCTGAGTCTTCTTACAATACCGCAAGAGCTAGAAGTTCTTTTAACCAGCAAAGAAAGAAGTGCCGTCAAATTTCGAGATCAAATTCGCATGTACAATTTGGTGTTAGCATTCATTTTGTTCGGTGCCAAAGTTGATGAGTCAGTAACAAGAGGCACTAGACCGTACTCCTTTTGTATTCAGGGTGAGTTTTATCACAAAATCGGATCCCTATGTCTTGTCGAAGGACAACGTCCATAGTTTGCATAATTATACATTCATGATACGGAAAGTGAACGTCAAAACTGCCATTACTTGATCCAACAACGTTGGATCGGTTGTTGACCATGATGTACAATATTAATCCCTATGTCAAAGTGTTCAAAATGGCAAGGGATATGTTAGCAACAGAAAGTGTTCCCATAAATCTAAAATTGCATTTCATTGCCTCTTGAACAAAGGATGCCATCAATACAATGTGTCAATGGCCGATGAAGTAGCTGCATTGATGGTAAGAGATAGTTATGAGGCTATAGACAAGCGTGACATCGTCGTTGCTTAGCAAGCTGGCCCATTTCAACGCAATTTCGAGCTACATGTGGGATATATGGCTCTACATTATCCGTTGCTATTTCTTTATGGTGAGGATGGATGGCATTTGAATATTTAGCTCAATGGTGTTGTTTTGTAGGATGCTTATGCGAATTTGGATGAAGACCATGCGAAAAAATCTAAGCATCATAGAAATTATCACAATGTGACAATGGTCAACTTTTATGATTCAACATCAAGACACTGGTGGCATTCCGTTGCTTTGGGGTGACCAATTGAGGCAACAATACATTATGGATGCTTATGCGGCTATCAAACAAACCCGCTTAAGGTATCTACGCCTAAATCAGAAAAAGTTTTGTGCAGATCTCTATCAAGGCCTTTAGGACGCCATCGTTATAGGCGACAATAACGTTGTTGCCATCAGATAGAGGATCATTCTATTATCTTTTTTCATAGAAGGTCCACGTCACATGGTTCAGATGCCATGGAAATTTGCACATGTGCCTGCTACTCGAATGCTTTTGTTACATTCACTTATAATCCCCAATGGCCTAAGATTAAAAGAGCGCTACTGCTCGGATAGCAACCTCACGATTGATTGGATTTGGTAACCCGAGTGTTCAAAATCAAGCTAAAGGAGTTTATTAATGACATTCATGAAAAGCATATTCTAGGATGCACGATTACGGTAATCTATGCTATTGAGTTTCAAAAGCGTGGGCTGTCGCATGCACACATTCTCATCTTCTTTGCTGAAGACTGCAAACCACACACGGTCAAGGATGTAGACCGCATGATCAGTGCTAAACTTCTGAATCCAAAGACAAACAGGTTGGCCCACAAAACGGTTGCCAAATGCATGATGCATGGTCCATGTGGAGCTGCATTTCCAAATGCCCCATGCATGGAAGATGGCAAATGCAAAAAGTAATATCCACGCAAGTTCCAATTCAAGATAGTGACGGATGTAAACATATATCTTATTTATCGACGCAAAGATACGAGGCACACAATTTTGGTTCACGACGTTGCATTGGATAATTGTTGGGCAGTACCGCACAATGTTTATTTGTCAACCAAATACTATGCGCACATCAACATTGAAGTTTGCAACAACATTTTTCTAATCAAGTATCTATTCAAGTACGTTTATAAAAGACATAATCATGCAACTATTGAGATCTCACACCAAAGCGATAACGCCACCGAAGGGAATGTGGTCGAAGCCAATGAAATTTTAAAATATCTTGATTGTCGCTATGTATCTGCATTGGAAGTAGCATGGCGCATCTTCAAGTTTGATATGCATGAGTAGTTTCTTGCCATTGAGCATTTGCAATACCATTTGCCCAATCAACAAATGGTGTTGTTTGACAATGACGATGATGTGTAAGAAGTGGCAGCACAATCAGCCATTTCTAGAACGATGTTAATGGAATGGCTCAAAATAAACCAAGAATCGAAAGCTGCATGAAGCCTTACGTTCGATCAATTCCCTCAACAATGGGTGTGGAATCGAAAGTTGAAGTGATGGACAATGTGCAAGAGAGGCTTTGCCATTGGTCGCATGTATTATGCACACCCGACATCGGGTGAACGTTATTATTTGCGGATTTTGTTGAATTACATCAAAGGTGCCACATCCTACGAACATTTGCAGATAGTGGATGGCACAAAGCATGACACATTCAAAAATGCATGCATTGCAATGGGTTTGCTTGCAGATGACAATGAATGGCATCAAGCCTTGGAAGAAGTCAATCTTTGGGCTTCGGGACAATAGCTGCGTGACATGTTTGCCTCCATGCTAATGTTTTGTGAGGTGACGAATCCCAGACAACTACGGGATGCACATTTAGTCTTTGAGTGATGACATTGAGGCAATGACACGCCACGAGCATGATGATCCAGTTGTTACCCTTTTTGAAGATGCATTAAAGGATTGTGCATTGTATGAAATTGATCAGAATCTCATCCGCAACGGACACCGCCTGGAAGATTTTCCAACGCTTCCCAAGTTTAATTACGTCCCTCCTATTCATGGAGGAAACCGATTGGTCCAAGAAGAGCTAGCTTATTATTAGCATTCATTGACCACAAATGCAGACGATGCAGAAGATAGGCTCAATGATAATCAGCGCAGCGCATAGAAAATTATTTCAAATGTCATGACAAACAAAGATGGCAAATTGTTCTTTGTGTATGGCAGTGATGGAACTAGCAAAACATTTGTTTAAACAACATTTCTATCCCATCTATGAGGGCACGACAAAATCATGCTTACAAGTTGCCTCATCAAGAATTGCATCTTTGTTGTTTTTGGGTAGCAGAACCGCCCATTTAAGATTCCGATTGATCTGCACGGTGAATCGACTTGTAACATCACACAACAAATGAAAGTGGCTAAGTTAGTGCGTAAAACTGATTTGATCATTTGGGATGAGGCACCAATGATGCATCGCCGAACTTTCAAAACTATTGACCAAACCTTGCATGATTTGATGCAATTGGATGATGCACAGGCAACTAAAAAGATCTTTAGTGGGAAAATTGTGGTCCTTGGTGGGGATTTTTGATAGATCTTGCTTATTGTTCCCAAGGGAGGACAAGAAGACATTGTCAATGCTTTGTTGCTTCGATCACATCTTTGGTAGCATGTTACGATTCTTCACTTCATATCAACATGTGAGTCATGGTAGCCATTTCTAAAGAGCAACAAAAGTTTGCCAAATGGGTGTTGAATGTTGGAGATAACAGTCTTCCTACCATTGTAGAAGAAGAAGGTGTCGATCAAGATTAGATCAAGATTTCGTCCCATATGAGGTTGCCAGTAGAAGATTATAGCTTAAAAAGATTAATCTGAAGCATCTATCCAGATCACCAACGCCACTCTGGAGATGCCATGTATCTTATGCAACACAACATTATGGCCCCCAAAAATATTGACGTTGATGAAGTCAACAATGGAATTCTTGAATCACTATCTAAAGAATTGCACGCGTACTTGAGCGTAGATTTTTTGGCTTCGATAGAAGGTCCAAGTGCTGCTGCAAGAGTTTCAATGGATTCATTGTATCTGGTGGAATTTTTGAACACTTTGCAATTCAGCTGTATTACAAATCATAAGCTGGAACTCAAAGTGGGTGTGCCAATCTTTTTGTTGCACAATCTCAATCAATCAATAAGATTATGTAATGGTACGAGGTTGATTATTAAAAGATTGGGTCAGCATGTCACTGAAGTGGAAATCATCACAAGGAATAATGTCGGTAAACATGTGTTTATACCCCGCATCATCATGTCCCCCTTTGGGACTGATTATCCATTTGTTTTGCGTCATCATCAATTTCCTATTCAAATGGCATTTGCGATGACAATCAACAAGAGTCAAAATCAGACATTGAACAACGTAGGGGTATATTTGTCATCTCTAATCTTTTCCCATGATCAACTATATGTTGCTATCTCACGGGTCACAAGCATTGCAAACATCAAGATTTTCAGTGGCAAAGGTCTCGATGGTGACGCGCTCCCAAGTCCCAAATTAGGCCCAAGATGGGCCTTAGTTTCTAACATAACGGAATTGTGGGGACTTGAGGGCACGCTCCTAACTCTCAACACTAAAAAGGGGTAGAAGGGCATGCTAAAGCTCCGAGATGGGATTAGGATAAGGGACAAGCTTTAGTTACTCACTCGAACCTGCATCAAACCAACCCACCAAGTTGGTTAGTTCACATTTGGGAACACCTTTGGTGCTAGGACAAGCCACGGGCAACTCTGGATTCACAAGGCTCATCACGACCTAGACTTGGGGGAAGCCACCACCTTCCCCCATATAGTATTCTCTGCATTACTCCGCGGCACCCCCATCCAAATGGCTTTTTGTCCCAAGATTCCCAAGGAGGAGTCTCGAACCTGTCCTGGTTTGGACTTCTAGGACTTTGTGAGTTCATAACTATTTGCTTAGACCTCGGATTGGAATGAGGTCTAAAGCAAACTTGTAAGTCTTGTTGACAGCTTTTCAACGATGTGTTGCACTCCATCTGCACACACGGGGTTGGGTTGATTCCTAACTTTTAGTGGTCGGGAGTCAAATTGCCAATTTGACTCTTGGGCCTTCTTTTTGCCATAACTTGTGCTGAAGACGTCCAAATGGCTCATGCAAGGCCATTTTCGACATCTACACTTCAATAGATTTCCAATGACATGAAGAACACATCAAGACGAGGTGTTTTCACCCCTACGATTGAACTCTAAAGTTTTGGGAGTCCCGGAGGACTCCTAAGTCCCCATTTCGGGAATGTGAATGTCATCCTCACACTCTTCCAAAATTGGGGTTGCAACAAATGGATACATGCAGAATCTGGTATATAGAGAGGTTTTGGAAATGTAGTTTATAGTTGTAATTTTGTAATATGTACTGTCAAATACACACACTTGTGCATTATGCACGGGGTTCAAATTAGTTATAGACATTACGGAATGAACGTTTCAAATTTAGTCTTTATATTTTATCTTACAAAACCTTACAAAAGTGTAAGGTACCGTTTTTTAGGGACACTTTTGTAAGATTCCTAAATTTTGAAAATATTCATTGGGACCCACATTTTTTGTCTTGGCATTATTTATTTTTTTTCAAAAGTATGGATTGGGTAATGGGGCAAACAAGGATAAAAAGAAGTAGACAATACTTTGGTACTAGCTACAATAAGGACCCATTGTTGATTTAATGTCCTCCCCAATATATGTATAGGGTAAGGAAATCCCATGGAGGATCTTCTTGGATTTCAGGGCCTGGCTGAATAGTGCTTTAGGTTGGGACTTGGGACCCTAAAATCCAGGAAGAGTTGACAATGGGCTTCCTTCCCCCCAAGGTAAAAAAAAAATTTAAATTTAGGGATCTTACAAAAGTGTAAGGTACATTTTTCTTTGTAAGGACCTTATAGCTTTGTAAGTGGAAGAGGGTCATGCCCCAGGAGTAGGGCATTACTGAAATAAGCACCCTCCTGAAGCAGAGCCAAGGGGGTGCTTATTTTAGTAATGCCATGCTCTGTGGGCCAACAACCTAGCCTAAAAAATCAACCTCTATTTTTCTAACAAGTGGTTTTATCTTTAAATTGTATAATGAAATTGATAATGGAATTATATGAATTGAGGCAATATTAGTTTATTGTTGTGAATTAGTAGAGTGTGTTTGGTAATTCAAATGCAAAGTAAATTGGTTTGTGAAAATTTAGCCCCTATGTTTATGCATGTTATACCCAATTTATATTCAATTCTTGGAATATTTGCTTTTATAGGTCAAGTTGAGATCCAACTTTTGTTGTGCTTTCATGAAATTAGGATCATAATTTTACTTTATAATATATATATATATAGATGATTTTTGTCATTTAAGATGTTTGTATTAAAATATAAAAATTGGATGATCATTTGGTGAAATATGAATCAAAGCTTGAAAGTTGTTGAAGAATGTAAAAATTGAACATGATAATCTACATAAGCATAAATGATAAGAATTGTTGTGTGTTTTTATATTAAATCTAGTTGTTATGTATTTAAATTTGTTACATATTTTTTATATTAAGAATATGAAAGCATTTGTGTATCATACATCATCATCATGTTATGACCAATATGAATTCTTAAATAAGAATAGTTTGATATATCTAAAAACTATGTATGTTTTCTAACATGAATGCTACATTCTTGTTTCTAGAAGACATAAAATGTGTGATGTTAATAAATTATGATCATGATTGATGTCTTGCCAACACCCACCAATGCATAATCCATCATAAAACCATTCTAATTGAATTGTGGATGAACCAGGGTAACTCCACTTGTTAACCTACTTTGACCACACATTACTTAGGTGAGTACTTTTGTAAGCTATGTTTTTTTAGGAACTTTTTGTTTGCAACCATAGTGGCAATCATCCACAGGAAAGATGGGAAAAAATGCCCATCATCCTTAGGAAAATTTAACCAAATTTGGCTATAAACATGGTACGAAATTAAAAAATTTAATCAACTTCCTATATTTTAAAAATAAGGTGACTAACATTTACTGGTTTTGTGGGTATTTCCAGGTCTAAGGGTTGCTTGGAGGCATCCAACAAAATAGTGAAAATTTTGCTAGAATAGTGTGCCAATGTTTCAACATTTTAAACAAAAACGTCAACAAATCTAAGTGGGAGGTCGTACAAACAATAGGTGAGTGAGAGATCATGAAAATATACCTTTAGCCAAGGTTATGAATTTCAAAACCTTCAAGGTTTCTTGAAAGACCCAACAAATAGTGGTACTCTAGTGGGAGGCATAACAATTAATATCCAAGAATTGGGAATTTGATTCTTTAGTTTTTTTGGTACAATTGTTTTTGAATTTTTTTTTTCAGATTTGCTTTTTAGGAATTAACTATTGTGGAACCTTATTGGTAGGTACAATATATGGCACCTTGCCCCAATATAGTGTTTTGTTTTTCATTTTTGAAAATTATCCATTGGGACTATAATTTTATGTAAATAACTTGTTACTTATTGTAATTATTTAGGGGTTAACTTTGATAATTTATTTGGTGGTGAGGTTTTATAATTTAATAATGGTTTGATGAACATCACCAATTAGTCATAGTTTCAATTAATGTGCATGACTCACACATAACAATTCACAAGGAAAGTTTCCACCCACATTAATGTGCATGATTCACATACGATAATTCATAATGATAGCGTTTGCTCATATTAATATGCATGATTCACACATGATAATTCATAAAAAAAATCCTTTCGCACATTAATGTGCATGTTGAATTACATAGTGAGTCATGTGATGTGTAAGACTTTAGGAATTTTTTTATTTGGTTTCCTTTTGGTTACTATATAAATGGGTGTTTGGGATATTTGGAAACACCTTCATTTGTTAAGAAAAACTTGTTGTATGAATGGGAACTTTCATAAAATTGATTTGTGAAAGGAATTAAAAGTTTAATTTTCAAAGGTTTTGGCATAATTTATGAATGTATGAAATCCATGGTAGGAATATGGTGTGACATAATAATTATACAGACAAAATAGAAACGTGAGTGGGCAATTGTGTAAACAAGAACATAAATTTTCATAACTATGTAATAAAAATACATAATTTTGGTCCTATACTTGCTTATGGTCTACAAGGTCACAACTTAAAGGCATGGGTGTTCAACTAGTTAAAACTAAAATGTGTTGGGAACTATCTAGTCCCACTTGTAGTTTTATTCTCAATATGGTTGCCATTTCAAAAGTGAAAGTCACTACTACATATTGTGCCTTTTTGCGAAGGGAAAAACAAAAAACCGAAAGGGTTTGCGAAGCAAAAACAACCTTCCATATTTGCGATGTGACACGCATCGCACCTTGTGGTTCACCAACCATCGCTAATATATAATGTACCTTAAATCATCGCAACACTTTTGCGACTTACACCCCAACCAAAACTTTGCGACCCTCTTAGTCTCCGTGCACGCTAGCGATATTCCACATTTCACAACCCTTAATCATACTCACAGAATCGCAAATTTTAAAATACACAAACTATCGCAAAACACTTTGAGACTTACAAGAAATCGCAATCTTGTGATAATCGGCGCATCGCATTTTGCATTTGAATATGTATTGCAAACCTCATCACAAATTTTTACAAAAGTTTTCGGTGTTGGACATATCGCAAGTTGCGACGTGCGTTAGTTCGCAAAGTAGTAAAAGGGATCATGGAGAAGGAAGTTTCGCAAAAGGTTTCGCAATGTCATCTGATTTATCACGGCCTTTTTTAAGTTGCATAAAATCTTGATGACATTGAGGGAGTACATGCAGTAGTGTAAATGAGAGTAGTACAAAGTTCCTAAAGGGCCTACTCCCGGAACTATAAAGGCTGAAATTCGTTAAAGACTTTGACACAATGAACATTGTGGAATAATATAGAACCACAAGCCTCAATGGCAATTTGCATAAAAATAATGAGTAGTACATTATAAGCGGTCATCATCCACCTCAGAGGTTGTAAGCACAACCTCTGGTTTCTCACCTAGAATAGAACGGGACCGTGGCTCATATGTGACAACAAGTGACCACTCCTTTGGGTTTGGGGGATAAGGAAGATAAAAACATTGTTCTACATGACTGGGAAAAGTAAATGGCTCTAAAGTTTGCCAATGAGATGGCTGATAACTAGTGGCAGATGTCTTTAACCGTGTGTCCGCATTCATCTTGAACTATAGTGTAATTTGCACTAGCAAGGTTCATTTTAAACCACTTGCACTTAAAGACATATTCTTCAAACTTTGAATGTGCATCATAAGACACCACCAAAATCTCTCCCAGCTTTCCATAATGTGGCACAATATCTCGAATAATATTCTTGTCATGCCGACTGCTTCTAGAGTCCTGAATGAATTGCCCTTGAACTCCACAATCAAAGGTGCGGCCCCTCTTTTCATCTAAAGTGGAAATTCTGAAATTAATATTGTGTTAAGCATTGTGAGTCAACAACTTGTATGATAATAGAAACTTCATGCCCATAAAAATCATTCTAGAACATTCTAAAAAACTTGTCTGGAATGTGAAGATGAGTTAATATGCCTAATGAAATAGAAAAAATAAATACATGAAATGTCTTCCTTGTGTCCACATTACTGAATGTGTTGTCACAACTCTCTATGGTCCATGAACAAAGGTGCAAACATCATCTGTGATCTCTGGAAAACATGATATACTTTCTCCTTGTGCCAACAATTGATCCACTTCAGCCAACTTCTCTTTCATGTACTTATGCAACGTAGGAAAAATCCTTGATCTCCCACTCATACTTTTGGCATTCTCATAGAAGTTCCTCCACTCTTCCATGACATTACTATTATTCAACATGAATGTGGTCAGCTGAATTAACTCTGTAGGTAATAGCACACATGTTTGGATGGCACCAGTCAAACGGTCTTCCTCCTCTTCTTTTTCTTCCATCCAGACATGAGGACATGATGGATCTGTAGTGGCCAAGATGTTGGTGCAATAAAACATGCTCTTTGCTGCCAAGTGTCATGTTGCCATGCTTCCCTCCACTCGTGCATGGTTACGAACATAACCCTTTAATACTGCCATATATCTTTCAAGCCAATACATCCACCGACAATGCACAGGACCAGCAATGGCTATCTCATCCACAAGGTGAACTAATAAATGCACTTGACAATCAAAAAATGATGGAGGGAAGGCCTTTTCCAACTTGCATACCACCTTTGCTGCTATTACCCTCATTCTTGGAATCTCCTCTACAAATAACTCCTTTGAGCATACCCATCTCAACATATATCCCAATGACCAAAGAGCATCTTGTACTTTTGCACTGGCTAAGCCTATTATTGCCACATGCAATATGTGCTGTAGTAAACGAGGATAGTCATGTGTCTTCAGATACCTTGGCCACTTGTGGTCATCGTCCCTACCAAAGCTTTTTGAAGATTAGCTCCATAACTTGCAACAAGGATCCATAAAATTATACAAAAGTATTCTAGACATCCAACAGATACCCAACTATAATTCAAATTATTTTTGTAGTATAAGGCATACATATTTAAATATAAATAAAAGCAACAAAGTACTTCTAAATTCAACCCTTGCCATCAAAGCTCAAACATGTAGGGAATCGCATCAATCCTATGCGATTTCGAAAGTCTTTTCTTTCCTGTGTAGTAAGTGTCCATGGAGCTGATGGTCGCTGCTCAATACCTGTGTTAGGATCAACAGTAATCCACACATCGGGATGCCTCTCAAAATCCTCACAGGCCTCCCTAAAGTTACTATGCATCTCTCCATAGAGCTGTTTTATGATAGCCTTGCCCACATTTCCCTCAATGTGCATGGGGTCCCAGAGATGACGTATTTTCAACTCACCCCCAATAGGGCAAGCTGTTGAATATACCCCACCTTGTTAATCCACTACCCTCAAACACCATAGAATCATTTGGGTCAATATCTCTATTGGCCACATCCCTCCAATATGCAAAAGTGGTAGCTTCTGAAATATCACGCTCATCACCATAAGGCATGTCAAAAGATGAAAATAAAAGTGGGTATGATCTCATATCATGTCCCAGTGGAAGAAACTTTGTATGGCCAAGGTAAACAATTTTGCGAATATGGCTTGAGTATTTAGCCATGTCCTCCAAACTTGGGCCACATGTAGAGCAGGCCTTGTAGCCTAGAGTTTGCAGCCCACTTACAAAACCAAACCTTGATTGTAGAAGAGCTGAATATTAGAATAACAAATAATCACAAAACAAAATAATAAAAAAATATATAGAGGCATGTGCATGATTTCTTACCAGGATAATCATGCATTGTCCACATGCAGATTGCCCTCAACTTGAATACACGTGGTATTCCTCCAGGGGTCTTCCTCCCATCATATGCCCATACTCCATCCCACAACGTTTTGAGTTCATCGATCACTTGTGCTAAGTAGGTGTCTAGGTTTTTCACCTTACTTGGCCCTGGGATAATAAGAGAAAGCAGCAAAAATTCTTTTCTCATAGACAACCATGGAGGAAGGTTGTAATTCATGATAACAACTGGCCAAACAGAGGTAGGTCGTCCCTTTCCTCCAAGTGAATGTGGACTAACACCATCTGATGCTAACCCTAACCTCACATGCCTAGGGTCACGCTCAAACTCTGGCCATGTTGACTCCACATGCTTGTGAGCAAGAGAGTCAACCGGTAACCTCATAACACCAGGCTCTGATCGATGTTTCTTATGCCAAACCATTAACTCGGCCAAGTCTGTACATCGATACATGTGCAGCAAGCGAGGAATAATGGGAAACCACCATACTAATTTCTTGGGCACCTTTTTTGTAAGCATGTGAAGATCATATCGAGCCTCTTCACATGTACTGCACTCCGTTAAATGGGCATTGTTCCCATGAAATAGCATGCAGTCATTAACACATGCATGGACAATTTGATACTCCATGCCTATGGAGGATAAGATCTTTTTAGCCTCCTTCCAAGATCCTGGCAAAACATTTTCCTCAGGCAGCAAGAGGCTATGACAATACTGGAAAATGTCTGACAACATAGTATTGCTTGCCTTGTGTTTTGCTTGGATGTTTAACAACCCCAGTATGGCTGCTAAATGGCTTAACCTTGCACCTTGAAAAATAGGTGTTCAAGCATGTGCCTTCGCCTCTTGCCACTGCCGTTGTCCTTGGGCAGTATGTTGATGATGTGGAACATTTGCATTGGCTCCTTCATCATGTGGGTTGCCAGACATATCATCAACTATGTCAAGTCCAAACCAGTCAACCATGAAGTCATCCATCGCTTGTTCTTGGTTTGCAGGTAGTGGTGCTTCCTGAACTGGTTGAGAGACACCTTCATCATGAGCAGACAAGTCATTTGATGAAGAATGAGTTGATGAAGAGTCTGATTTGTGTGGCATGCCCATTTCCCGATATGTTGTTCTCAACCTCCGTGGCAGCATGTCTTCAGAAGGCCGAATATTCTATGCAATACCAAATCCAGAAGATCTTAACTATATACCAAACATAGTTGCATATTACATTAAATAAAAAATGCCAAAATGCATGTATATAGATATGGTATGTTATGTCTTAAACAAAGTACAGAGTTCAGAAATGGTGGAATCCTAACTCCACTCATAGTGTGTAAACAACTCATCTCCTGATTTGATGGTCCTAGTGCTATAACCAGGCAATGGTTTTCATGATAAGCCTGGCCATATGGTGCTGGAGGAGGTCCCTCAACAAAAACCCACTCACAATTAGCCCTACGCTTAGGATGAGTCCCCACTGTACTGTTGATGAAACCAGCAATGTTTCCAGAACGTATGGGGTCTCCATCTATCACTCTCACATCACTATGCCTCCTAGTGCTACCAACAAAGGTGTCCATCTCAAGAGCAAAGGTCTTCCACTCAAGATGTTGTGTGAGGATCATGTTCCAATGTCTTCTCTTATAGATAGGCCCACCATAAGGGAACAAAGTAGGACCCTCTCTATGACATCTAGCTGAATCCTCTACAATGATGTCCTCACAAGCATATACTCCATAGCCATGCCTCTCTCCAAGTGTAGAGGTCTTAACAATCCATCGTCTACCCCAAACCACAACCTCTTCATCATAGGGCAAACTATCAAGCAACCCAAGAACTGCAGGGTTCCATGATTGGATAATATTGGCACATTTGCCAGTGAACTCACACATACCCCATCTGCCCTCAACAATAGTCCTAGCATGACCCTCACTTGGACGTTGTGCTTTGGATCGCTGTCTAACGGAGGGCACACGTGGCCTTGCCTCATGATGTGGCTTATTGGCCTCATGAGAGGTACCAATCCCTACAACAAATGCATGCGAAAGTGCATTTCCTATGGCAGCTAAAACCCCTTGTGATAGAACATAGGGTGGTGGTTTCATACGAGAACCCTATTACATTCAAAAAACCACAACAAACCATGGAAGTGAAAATAGTTTCAAAGAGGATTTCATGAAAAATAACATGTATCAAAAAGGAAAAAACGACAATGGTAAATGACACTTACCACATGAGATGAAGAAGCTCTTGGAGTAAGACCACAATGACGCCCAAATTGCTGAATGTGTTGAGCACAAACATATGACTTTTGTGAAATCTGACCAACACACTTGGTGCATTGGCAAAGCTGCCAAGGTGGACCATGAGGAGAATGAGACACCTCTGCCTGCGTATGAGCTGATGTGCCCTCATTTGAGGAGGCAGAGTCACTAGTGGACACAACGGAGGAGGAAGACATATCATCTGTCACATTAATACGGCACAAGTGTAAGGCAAAGACCATATTAGACTTTCAAAAATCATGTCATACAGCAATATAAACCCTTGACTACTCATAAATTGAGACAACCTAAACAAAAAAAAAATGCATACCTGCATCCAATGTGGGCTCAACAATGCCTATAGGACTGGTTGCTCAAATAATCCCAACACCAATTTCGAAATAGGGGGCAATACTATAAAAACCCTTTGGCATATGCAAAAAAAAAACAACAAAATGTTAAAGCCAGAGTAAATTAAAACTTTGCGAACCCCTTGCAAACCCCCCACCATCGCCTCCCTCTTCGCACCAAAGCCATAAACCCTAAAACGTCCTCTTACATTAGCAAAGTCCCCGACTTCGCAATCCTCTGACGTTGCAAAAGTAACAGCATTGCACGACCTTTGCGATAAAACCCGTATTGCAAGTTCCGATGCGGATTACATCGCAAGCCTTGAATTGCCAAAAGTCCCTAAGTTGTAGTGAAACGGAATCCCTTGAAGCTAGTGTAGTGAAATCTTTCTGGGGTCCTAGAGTGAAACGACGTCGGAATTTGAATTCATTCTCGGCATGCTCGAGAATTGTTGAAGGAAAGCTTGGGCGGAACGGATTGCAATGACTGGTGGAGGGGGTTGTGGGTTTGGAGGAGGTGACAACAATGAGGAAAGGTTGAGGAAGATGATTGCTGATCACTTGAGAGCTTCAGAGCTCTCTACAATCGATACTAGGACACCTGAAGGGTTGGCATCCTTGACAGCCATTTTAGGTTAAGCACTGCAAGCAGAGCTGACTGCTGGGGAAGCACAAAGAGATGAGGAGGCAAGGAAGGCTGGAGAAGCCAAGGCAGCAGAGAAAGAGAGATGAGAAAGAGAGATGAGAGAGCAACAACAGGAGCTCTCTCACCTAGAACTCTCGAGAAGAAAAGGAGGAAGGATGAGAGGGATGCCATCAGAAAGGAGAAGCTCGACCTGAAGAAGAAGGAGGAGGAGGAGAGGAAGAAGCTCCCTCTGATAACATTGGCAGAAGAGGGAATTCCAACCGAGCTGGCATACACTGGGGCAAAGAGCACCATTAGGCACATTGTCTCCACCAACTTTGCACGAGGGGTTGAGTGGGGCACTCTCTCAAAGGCAGAGTGTGAGGCAACTTTTGTCCCTCTACCCCCGGTTCTACAAAGTGACTATACTTGAAAGTATAAATGCTACCGGTGAAAGACAAAGCAAGCGTACTCCTAGACACTAGATTGCGTTTGTAGTTGAAGTTCAAATTTCTCTACCGCCTATGCATCTTTCATAACTTAACATTGATGGCCATGTATTTTATTTTATTTTTTATTTTGTTATTATTATTATTATTATTTTGACCCCCACAATCCCCTGATCCTAGAACCTTAAATTAAACAACTAGCTCTTTAAACAAACTTTTGTGAACTCAACACTTCCTTCAACATGGCTACAACCAGCAATCATTTAAAGAATTGTTTCTCACTCCCAGATTGTTCAAATTTGGCTTGCTATAGCTCTTTGGAAAGCTAATTAGTAGACGCACCTTCCTACCAAGTTTCAAGATTTGCAACTAAATAACTAGGAAACCATGCTATAAAACCTGAGAGGATTTTGAGGAAGTAGTTGATTCAACCAAACTGCAGACCACCAGTCACTTGGAGAATTGTTTCTCCCACCCAAATTGTCCAAATTCAACTTGCTATAGCTCTTTGGAAAGCTAACTAGTAGATGCACCTTTCTATCAAGTTTCAAGATCTGCAGCTAAATAATTAGGAAACTATGCTATAAAACCCGAGAGGATTTTGAGGAAGTAGTTGATTCAACCAAACTGCAGACCACCAGTCACTTGGAGAATTGTTTCTCCCACCTAAATTGTCCAAATTCAACTTGCTATGGCTCTTTGGAAAGCTAACTAGTAGACGCATTTAACTACGAAATTTTGGGCTCTATAGTTAAAACATCAAGGAGTTACATCACTAAACCCGAGAGGGTTTTGTGAAGTTTCTCTAAATCCTAACCTTCAAATCTATCCTTACTCACATCCCTTACTTACAAACTCTCACGAGATCTCCACCCTATTCTCCTTCCTCTCTTCAACTCCAAAGCTGATCCTTCATTTCCTCCTCTAAAACCTTGTCGAAACAAACACTTTCAAGGTTCGATCCAATTTTGTTTTTTTTCGAGGGAGAGGAAGAAGAGAGCTCCCATGACCCAAGTCCGCCTTTTAAAGAGAGGTGAAGGTTTTTGGCTTGGTGGCCAATGGAAGGAGAAGATCCCTTTGCTCGATGGTCAATGGAAGTTTCTTGGCTTGGTGGCCAATGGAAGGTGAAGGAGAAGATCCCTTTGCACCTACTCCCACTTCCCCCCAAGCAAACTTACCTTAACCCTCATTTTTATCCTTTGACACAAGGGTTTTACCTTACCATGGTCCTAGGCCATTCTTTACCCACTCCCTTCCTTTCCTTGCGTATAAATTACAAACACATGACTTAATGTCACAAATCCCCTCCACCTTCATTGCAATTTGATTTTATTTATCTCTTCTTCTTCTTCTTTTGTTGAAGATCTTTCCTCTCTTCCTTGTAAGCATGGCGTGCGCACAAATACCTCCTACGGGCCCCAAGCCGCACAAGTGAACGAGGAACCGCCTTCGGAATCGTCTTTAGATTTGACTCTAACGTAGCATCCCTGTGACGAAGAACTCGAACCTCGAGAGGTGCGCGCTCGTCTCGAAGTTGAACCTCCTCGAGCTTGGTATTACCGCATTTCGCCAAACTCCCGCACCCTGGTGATCTTGCTACAAGTCGATCCTGCTTCCGGTGACGAACCTGAAACCGTTTGTGAAGGTTGTTATGAAACCGAAGACACCTCCATCTTCGCTTGGTCTTCAGTTCCCGGCGTTGGACACTATCGTTGGTTGCACGGTCCGATTCTTCGCCTCCCTCCTAACAGCAAGGCGGATTACCTAGTCCGCACCATCCGACGCATCCTCGACTTCTTGCAGTTGTGAACTATCACTAAGGCACAGCTCCTGATTTCACATGTACTTGCAGCTTCTTGCTGAGCTCAACCTTATTATAAATAAAGTTTTCAGTTATCATCAGATTCCTATTGTTGTTGGCACACTATCATACTATTTATTTAATTGTTGAATTGTCTCGAGTTATCCTCATGTTCAACGACTTGAAGATTGCACTACTTCTATTAACCCCTTCATCGACATCCCTTTGATTGCTTCAAGAATTTTTAATATGCTTGCTACTTCCTAAATACCGTAACAAGACAAATGTAGTGTTGAACATTGTAAGTTTTGATGCCTACTTCTACCCCCAACCCTCTAGAGATTTGTCACCCTTAATTACGCAACAAGGTTTCTAAAACTATGGCTATTAGCCTCTGTTGAAGAAAAGAACTGACCTTCCTCCTTACCCACCAATAACGCATTCCAGAAAACAAAACCCCCTTCACACCAAGCACATGCATCACTCCTTGTGAAGTTGCTAAAAGCCCTTAATAACTCTACCGCACTCAAATAACCCCGGAGTAACTCTTAAAAAATCGAGACTACCGCACATGGTTGTGTCGGTATGACTCACAGAGAGCCAAAGAGAGTGATAAATCAGGTCAAGAGAGCATTTCGAAATGGAGGAGAGCTTGATTCATAGTGGATTACAGACAAGATCTCCAATTCAATGTCTCAAGCAAGATACCATGACATGATGAAGATTTGTGCTCACCTGAGAGACCTAAACGTCTACAGGAACTTGGAGAGGCCGCTTTAGTTCTCAGAAGACATCTGGAATGCCTTCTACCAGTCTGAGGTGAAGCTGAAAGCAGTAAGGCAGCTGAAGGAGATCACAGAGCAACTAGCCAAGGCCAAGAAGGCAAGAGAGTTTGGGAGGTCTAACCGTGACCTGAAGGCACTGGAGCTGAAGCTTGCTGAATGCCAATCAGTGGTGGACGAGGTTGGTGATCCACCATTGAAGTTCCTCAAGGCAACAAAGCGAGTGAAAACGGTTCCAAACACCACCCATAGGCTAGGGCAAGGTGGTATTCCCGGCTTCAAAGTAGCATTTGTAAGTACCCTAAACCCCCTCCTCCATTTCTTTCCTGCAAAGACTCACATGCTTGTGAGTTTCTGTCCAGTCAAACTGCACTGTTTGCAATACCTTTGCGATGCGAATTGCATCGCAAAGACAGGTATATGGAGTTTTGGCCTTTTGGGTTGTGATAGTAGGTACGATGCAATTTGTTTCGCAAGCTGCTTCGCAAGTGTCATTATGCGAAGGTCTGCGCTTCGCAAAAGTGGTCAGAAACTTGAATAGATTTTTTATGAGTTGTTTTTGCTTGTTGTATTATGGGGACATTACAAGAGGTACAAGAGGAAAATCACAGCTGCAGAAATGAATATGGGCCAGGAGCATGGCAAGGAGCATCTTTTTCAACATGTTGATGCACTATTAGTGAGTCGGTTTGGTTGGGATTCAATTTTTGTTTGTGTTGAAATTGTTTTCATTTTAATCAAGATTTTCATTTATGGTGTTGACTAAGCTTTGCATGTTGAAATGCAGGCATCTAAGGGTGAGAGTGAGCGCTCCGAGGGCAACAGTGATGAGGAGGAGAGAAATGAGGAGGAGAGAGCAGGTAGCACTGCTCCCATTGTGCTACCTGCTCCCAGTGCTACCACTAGCAATGGACCCAGTTCATTTGCTAGTCGAAATCAAGGTTCTGTAGGGGGCAAAGATAAAAAGAATAAGGAGGAGGAGGAGGAGGAGGGGTAGGGGGACGATGAAGAGAGGGAGGAGGATGAGCAGCCTCCCCCTCCACCAGAGAACACTAGGAAGATAGATTCAAGGAAGAAATCCAAGAGGGGAAGGAAGTCTAGATAGACAACTAGTGTGTTAGATACCCAAGGGTTGTAAACCCTTTTACATTGTAAAATTTGAAATTTTGATGTAGATTTTCTTTTTTGCGGCCCAGAGTCACCGAAATAAACCCTGCTTCCAAAATAAGAATACAGTGCCATGCTCTTGCGATACACAGTGGATCTCAAAACAATTTGCGAGTCATAATTCTTCGTAACACTGCAAAAGCCAAAAGACCAATAATACCATGTCACAGACATCGTTACACTCTTGGGGGTAAAATAATTCTAGAACACGTTTGCGAAATCATAGATTTCGCAAACTTTTAGCGGCATTTTGAGAATCCCAAAACGTTTGCGTGAGATCTTGATGCCGCTAAGGGTTTGCGATAGACCTTATTTCAGAAATTGATAGACTTTTGAGTCGATTCGCTAAGTCGTTGTGGCGATGGGTTTGTTGCAAATCATTTTCGATGTAATTTTAATCGCAAACGGTATATAGAAGTAGTTATAATCGTAAAAGTTTTGCGATTGTATCAAGTTCAGGAGTTGTGAAGGACTTGTGATTGTACGGGTGCGAATGTTATGGTATCGCAAAGGCTTAACAGCTTGCGAGGAGTTATGGTTCGCAAATGCGGGTTTTCGGAAACTTCTTTCTTTGTTGTTTGCGATGATATCTGGATCGCAAAATAGCCCCCTGTTGTTGTAGTGAGTGAAATTTTTAGCCTTTCCTTCCTCCAACTTTGAAGGTGTAAAATTATGCCTACATTTGGCTTTTGGTTCATCTTCTTTTGGCATTTGGAGTTTTTAAGTTGATGTGTGACATTATTTTGCTAGCATTTGGCACCTACTTGTCCCAAATTGTAAAGTTTAAAGCATGTCAGTAAGCATTATGAAATGCATTTTGCACACACAATGCAAATTGCAAACATATGTAAACAAACACAATTAACATATGAACATGCACTAGCAAATGCAAATACTTATGGGGAATTAAACCCTTAAGATTGGTCATTCCAACATAAGTGATTAAAAGATGAACCCAAGTTAACATTCATTTACAACTTCAAAAAGACAAACAAACATAAAACATTATAAACATTGGACTATGGAAATTGGGTAGAACATTTCAACATTGTGAAAAGAAAGTTGTTTGGCTTGTAAAACAACAATTGAATTCAATATTAATAAATGTTGAGAATTTAAGCTTAACTAATTAGGTTTCATTAGTTACTGGAGTAGAAAAGTAACTAGGTTACTTTCACGAGGTTGAATTACTTTCTTTACTTATTTTAATTTGGTTATTTGTGGTTTGGTCTTATTGTTAAATACCTTGTTGTTGATGATTTGTTTATCTCTTCTTCATTACACAAATTTGTGTATTTCATGTGACAAAAACCTTGAGGAGTTCTTGATGTTTTGTTTTTTGTTGTGAGCATCGTGTTATAATTTCCTTTCAATAAAGTTCTATGTTTGCACTTGAGCAGATTTCCTATTTATTAACATGGTATTAGGCTTAGGTTGTTTGATGAGAAGGTTGAAATAGATCTAGAGCTAAAAAGTCTCTAAAACTAGAGCTTGAAAGTCTCTAGTCATATCATAGGAGTTTGTCAAGTCCAAAAGAGAAATGGGGAAAGGAAAGAAGTGAAGAGAAAGAAAAGAAAATAGGTGAGAGGAGATCCACATATCAAGGGTTGTGGAAGTCAGATCTTTAAATCTAGATCTAGATCTACTATGAAACATCTTGGAGTGAAACTTGGAGAGATTATAGAAGACTATAAGACGATTCTATTTTCAAAATTTCAGAAAAAAAAAGTGTCTTGTGAGAGTTATGAATTTCTGAAGATTTTGTGTCAGATCTGGTTTTTTGGTCATATCTCCTTTGTTTGAGCCTTTTTTGGTTTTGTAGCTTCAGGATCTTATAGATCATAAAGGACTATATATGTGAGAAAATTTTCAAGTCATTTGGATACGTATTGAGAGAAATTCAAGTATCTAAAGTTTTAGCCTCAATTTTGAAGTCAGTTTCTTTTGAGAGTGATAACTCTTTGTGGTCGTCACCAATAGAATTAAAATTTTGAACAGATATAAAAGACATATATTTTATGTGTCTCTCAAAATCTCAAGGAGTTTGGAGTTGTTAAAAGCGAGTTGTAAGTCATTTTGTGTTTAGGTCCCAGTTTGAGGTGACTTCAAGAAAGTAGCAAGGTCTCTCATTTTATGATGTCAAATGAGCTAAAATTTTGAGAAATAATAGTATACATAGCTTTACATGTTTCAGCAAAATTTCAAAAGGATTCAAGGTCATATGTGAGCGGTGTAGCTTCACAAAGTTGTTATGATAGAAGTTTACATTGAGAAGACATCAAAACAAATTTTTGAAATGGAGCAAATATAACTTGGGAGAACTTGAAAGGAGTTTGAAGATTGGGAAGTGTAAATACATCATCAAAACCTTCATATAAAATTTTGGTATGTAATCATGTACTTAATACTATACGAGATATTATACGAGATACGTACATATATGTAAAACCTATGTATAGTATAGAATTTTGTATAATATTCGAAACATACATACATATGCAAGGTCCATCTTGTTCAACCCTAACCCTAACCCTAATCCTAGAAACCTAACAAAGGAAAAACCCTAATCCCAATCCTAGAAACCTTAAGAAGACATTGAGTGTTGCCTTGAAAGATGGCGGACAGTTTTTCTCAAATTACAATTGAGAAATTAGACAAGAACAATTTCTAAATGTGGAAATTTAGAATTATGAATTTCTTGATGGGGAAAGGTTATTGGGAATTCGTAACTGGTGATGAGATAGAACCTCCTCTCCCAGAAAACCCCATACAACAACAAATTCAAGCCAATAAAACTTGGCATGAAAAAGCAATAAAAGTCTTGTATTGGCTTTCAGTGAGTGTGTCCGATTCCATGATTATGCATATTCAAGATACAAAATCACCCAAGCAAGCTTGGGATACATTGGTGAAAATGTATAACACCAATACATAAGCTCGCAAAATGTAGCTCAAACAAAAGTTGCATAATCTACAAAAAAACAAGATGAACATCAGTGACTATTCTACAAAGGTGAAAAACCTTGCAGATGTTCTTGCATCTATAAAAGCCCCTGTAGATGATGAAGATCTAGTGGTCGTGACCTTGAATGGTCTTGGAAAAGATTATAGCCAATTTTGTACTTCAATTGCAGTTCGAGAAACATTTATCAATTTCCAAGATTTAATAACCTTGCTTATAAATGAAGAGATGAAAGTTGTTGGTACTTCATCCAATAGAGGATCATAAGAAAGTGCTTTCTATTCAAATTCTAATAGAGGTAGAGGTAGAGGTAGAGGTGTTAAAACCTCATTTCGAGGTCGACATGGAAGCTCGCATGGTGGACATCATCAACATGAAGGTCAATCTCATGGAAGTGGTCAAGGAAACTTTAGAAGAAGAGGAAGTCGCGGAGGTCGTGGTGGAAGTCATCGAGGTCAACAACTAAATAGCGACTCAAATTGCTATTATTGTGGGAAACCTGGGCACATGGCAAAAAATTATTATCAAAAGGAGCATGATGCATGAAATGGAAAGGTGCAATAAGGGAATTATGCATCAACTAGCAATCAAGGTGATTAGCAACTGTTTGTGATGTAGCACATGACAAATTCAATGGTAGGAGGAGTATTAGATAACAATGTCTAGTATGTGGATTCTGGAGCTTCAAACCACATGACTAATCATGGAGAATGGTTTAGAGACACAAAGGATTTGAAGACACCAGGTTTTGTGGAAATTGGTGATGACACTGCACATCCAATCACACAAATTGGCAAGGTGCCATTGTCCATGCAAGATGGGCAAACGAAGTATTTGAAAGATGTACTTCATGTTCCAACCATAACAAAAAAAATTGGTCTCCATAGGCCAAATGGTGGAATAAGGTTTACAGGTGACATTCAACCCAAATGGATGTTTTGTGGGAGACATAAATAACCAAGGCAAATTGATTGCCAAAGGAGAAAGGAATGGACGAATGCTCACTTTGGATGTGAACATGCCTAAGGTGAATTCCATGTTATTCACACATGGAAAAGGAGCTGGAGACATTAGAATTTGGCATAAGCGAGTTAGCCATGTTAATCTCCAACGTTTTAAGCTGATGGAGAAACAAAATCTTGTTGGAAGTCTTCCCAAATTTGGAACAAAAGAGGTGATGTTAGAAGTTTTTGAAGCATGCCAATTGGGGAAACAAGCTAGGCATCCATTCCCAATTCAAACAACTCATGTAATTTCTAAACCTTTGGAAATGATCCACTCAGATGTGTGGTACACGAAGACAGAATCCATTGGAGGATGCAAGTACTACGTGAATTTCATTGATGACCACACAAGGAAGGTGTGGGTCTACTTCATGAAACACAAAGGTGAAATGCTTCAACATTTTTTGAATTTCAAAACAATGGTGGAAAAGGGGAAAGGTGTGAGCATCAAATGCCTAAGGTCCGATGGAGGGGGACAATATTTCTCAAGTGAATTCAGTGAGTACTTGAAGGAGCATGGAATTCAAAAGAAGTACTCATGTAATTATTCCCCATAGTAGAATGGAGTTGCTGAAAGGAAAAATAGGCACATTGCAGAAATAACACATGCCATGTTGAATGAGAAGAATTTGCCAAATTACTTTTGGGCTGAAGTAGTAGCAACTACAGTGTATATCATGAATCAAACACCCACAACAACAATTCATGGCATGACACCTGAAGAAAAATTCACAAGCAAGAAACCAGATGTCTCACACCTTAGAGTGTTTGGTTGCATTGCATATGTGCATGTTCCTGATGAGAAAAGATCAAAACTAGATCCAAAAGCTGAAAAGTGTATCTTCATTGGATATTCCTTAAAACAAAAAAGATACAGATGCTTCAACCCTTCCATTCGAAAGTTACAAGTGAGTAAAAATGTTGTGTTTGATGAGAGGGTTAGCTAGTATCCACCACTGAAGATAACAAAAGATGGAGAGGCTTGAAATGGTGATGTTCCATCAAATGTGGAATAAGAATCATAATTAATTAGTGGACCACAAAAGTCTTTAATTAGTGGGTCTAGTAGCACTCCATGGAAAGGAAGATTAAGATCTTCAAACATTATAAATGATAGTTCTCAAACATCATCTATAAATTTTCATATAAATGATGAGTCAAATGATTCAGAAAAAAGTGTGGGTGAAGAATCAAGAATCTTTTTAGTTACTACTCCTAGAATTTGGATGGCCAATAAAGCTTTGAAAACATCCAACAACAACAATGGAGTACAAAGATCCACATGAGTCAAGTACCATGTACAAACATTCACATATGATGGCTTTGTAACTCATCATTACGCATACATGATGAAAGTCATACAAGAAGTAAAACCCACTTGTTTTGAACAAGCGGTCGAAAACCCTAAATGGGATAATGCCATGGATGAAGAGATAGCAGCGTTGGATGCTAATGTTACTTGGGAGTTGGTAGCTTTACCAAAGGACAAGAAAGCAATTGATAGTTATGACATTCTTGGTGCGAGAATGTTATGGAAGCCCAAAAAATCCATAAAATTCGTTAAAATTTGTGCCGAAGAATGTTATGACAAGGTTCTAAATGAAGAATTTAAAAAAAAATTATTTTGCAAAATGAAGAATGTCATCACTAGGAAGCAATTGGGTGCAAATGGGTATACAAAGTTAAACACAATGCAGATGGATTTGTGAGTAGATACAAAGCAAGATTGGTTGCCAAAGGTTATGCCTAAACTTATGGCATAGACTATGAGGAAACCTATAGTCCACTTGCTAAAATGACAACTATAAGAGCAATCATTGCTATGGCAACAACAAAAGGATGGTGTTTACATCAAATGGATGTAAATAATGATTTTTTTCATGGAGATTTATAGGAAGAAGTGTACATGGAACATCCACCAGGTTATGTGGACCAAACATGACCTAATTTGGTTTGTAGGTTGAAGAAAATTTTGTATGGCTTGAAGTAAGCACCTAAAACTTGGTCAGACGAGACAGGTCAATATCTTGTCACAAGTGGATTTCAAACATCCAATGCAAATTTTTCACTATATGTGAAAAAGACAGATCATGGGATTGTTATCATAGTCATCTATGTTGATGACTTGATCATCATAAGAGATAGTGATGTAGACATCTTTGATTTGAAAAAACTTTTGAAGCAAAAGTTTGAGATGAAGGATTTGGGAGAGTTACGTTACTTCCTTGGCATTGAGGTAATCCAATCCCTGAAAGGGATATAGTTACTACAAAGGCAATATGCCTTGAACAAATTGTCCGAATATGGGATGAAAGGTTGCAAACCCATTTCAATTCCATTGGAGCAAAATGTGAAGTTAAGTTCAAATGAAGGAGACCTTGTGGAGGATACCACTATGTACAGACGCATAATGGGGAGTTTGATCTACATGACCATCATAATGCCAGATTTGAGTTATAAAATTGGAGTGGTGAGTCAATTCATGCAAACACCACGAAAACCACATTTGGATGCAACGAGGCACATATTAAGGTACATAAAACATACTTTGCAGTGTGAAATTTTTTATGAAGCCAAAAGCCAATTACAAGCACATGGACACACAGATGTTGATTGGGCTGACAATGTTTCAAATAGAAGATCAACTAATGGTTTCATGTTTTCTTTTGGAAGTGGTGCTGTTAGTTGGAGCAGTATGAAACAACCAACAATTGCTATCAAGCACGGAGGCAGAATATAGAGGCGCAACAATTGCTGCATGTGAAGTAGTTTGGTTACAAAAACTACTTTCAGATTTGGGACAATTAGTGGATGCTCCTATTGTCACTTATTGTAATAAAATTAGTAGCATACTACTTGATAACAACCCAGTCTATCATGCTAGGACAAAACACATTGAGGTGCACTATCACTTTATTAGAGAAACAGTTATAGTAAAAGAAATTGACCTTATTCATGTCAATACTGAAGATCAAGTTGTTGACATTTTCACAAAGGCTTTAGGTACATACAAGCTAAAGAAGTTTTGACAAATGCTTAGTGTACTGGAAGTGGATTTGAGCTTGAGGGCGAGTGTTGAAAATTCAAACTCAATTAGTTAGATTTCATTAGTTACTGGAATTAAAAAGTAATTAGGTTACTTTCACAAGGTTGAATTACTTTCTTTACTTATTTTAGTTTGGTTATTTGTGGTTTGGTCTTGTTAAATACCTTGGTGTTGATGGTTTGTTTTTTTTTCTTTATTACACAAGTTTGTGTATTTCATGTGATAAGAACCTCAAGGAATTCTTGATGTTTTGTTTTGTGTTGTGAGCATCATGTTATAGTTTCCTTTCAATAAAGTTCTATGTTTGCACTTGAGTAGATCTCCTATTTATTAAGAATAAATGCAAAAGCCAACACATTTTTGTTTTTACAAAAATTGGCCTAACAATTACACAAAGCATATTGCCTAGCCATTGTAACATGTCATGCTCTTCTCCATTATTCAATGCATTTTGCATGTGGGAAATTTTACATAGTGTAGAATTGTTATGCAAATCTACACATAACATGTGGCAAATGGGTAATGAACTTGTTGTAAAGTTTTGATTTCGTAAGACCCAATGTAAAAAAACATTTTTGATTTTCCAAGTTGTTTACTATTTGCACCATGACCAATTTAGCCAATTTCACATACATAGGAAATTTGCAAATAAGTACATGAAATGCTACCGTTAAATGTCACATTTTGGTCAAAGGATTGATGTCAAAAGGTGGAACCATGCATGCTACTAAATTTGATTTCATTGTCAACTTGAACATGCTTTGTTGGTTATCAAGGTTACTAGCATTCAAGACTTTATACACAAAGATCTCCTCCCCATCCCTCCAAAATATAGAGAAATAATGTTGTTTTAATCACATGGAATGTGTTTTGAAAAAGACACCTCACAATTTGGTTGTAGCCAATATTGGGGATACACAATCCCAAGTGCATCCATAGCATCATGGGCTAGAAACCTAGTGATGACATTCTTCATTTTGAAAAATAAAATTCTTTAAAATTCTTCATTTAACACCTTGTCATAACATTTTTTGGCGCGAATTTTAACGAATTTTATGGATTTTTGGGCTTCCATAACATTCTCGCACCAAGAATGTCATAACTGTGGCTAGAAACCTTGCTTCATCTTCTTAAATCAAAGTTTTTAAAATTGTTGCCAAAACATCCACAAATCATAGATTTACATTAATAACAAAATGAAACACTATGAATTGACAAAAATGGTGGAAACCTTGTTATAATTCTCTATCAAGTTTCTATAGCCCATGATGTACAAAACACAAAATTGTAAAAATAAAATAATGCATAAGGGAAAGTTCCAAAAACTTACCTTTGCATTTTTTTTTCATTAATGATATCACAGCAATACATTTTCAATGACAAAGGTAAGCATCATGGTCTCCAAGTTTTAATACATTACTTGTATATGTTGGCCATTTACATCAGAGGCCAAATGTTGAATTCTAGAATTTAATTCAAGTATCGATTTCATTTGGATTTTTTCATGTTTGCACTTAAGCAACAACTTGAAGGCCTAGAAGGCTTTGTAATAAAGTTGGAATATTGTTCACATTACATGTTGTATGAAATCACCTTGGTAGACCTTGAAAACAAGCACGAGGTTGCACACAAATGCATCTTTCATTTGTGCAAACTTAATGATAGCATGAAAAAATTCCAACAAAAGTAATATACAAGCAAGTCCTAACAAAATTTGGAGGTTTCATATTTGTTCATATTCATCTTCGTTTACTAGTTTGTAGGGTCATTTAACACCATCTTCACCAAAAGCATTTTATATTCTACCATTGGTCTATTATCAAGGTTCAACTTTGAGATACATTTCAAATTCACATTCTAAAAAATCTTCAATGAATTTTGTAAACTCTAAATGCCTTTTAGGTGAATGTGCAAAACAATTGTGTATGGTTTGTAACAAATGTTTAAGGCGAATGACCAAACACAAACCTAATAAGGTTTGCATTTCACTAGAAAAAATATTCAAATATATGATTGAATTTATGACTAGTATTCTAATCATAAAAGACAAAAATAATTAATAGCCCTAAAGTCATTATAGACCAATTATTGAGGACAATAGTTGTTTAAGATATGATGTGGCACATTTCATTCATTAGTCATAAAGGACATATTTGAAATCATTAATCATAGTTTAGCCATTGTGTAATTTTTTATTACTATTACAAATTATAATAATTGATATTATTATAATGTTAGTAAATATATATATATTTATTTCCATTATTTTTAATTTCATTATTTTCATCCTATCAATTGTTGACATGTGTCACCACCTAAACTAGGTTTAAAACTCATTTATATAGCTAAGTAGACCACCTAATCTACTTAGGTAGGCACCTAAGTTAGGTAGTCTAATTAGATATTGAACATTCGATGAATATTCAATCATTGACCACAACAATGTCATTTGTGAAGTTTGATCCTTGGACCCCAAGGATGGAATTGAACTCCTTTACCACCAAGCCACCCCACTTGTGTGAACAATCTAATGTTTATTTTATTTAGACCACACTTCATTTAAACATTACACAACCTCAAATTTAATGATTCATATTTTATTGTCAAGGTCCAAATGAAAAAATGAAAAAAATGAAAAAATGATTCATAAATTCCTTCAATAATGTACACAAATTATCATTATTATTGTGTGTGTGTGAATTCATTTGAAAAGAAAAATATTTGAATTTTTTTATTGAATAGTATTTCAATGACCATTTTCAGGAAAAAAAATTTCAATGCATGATTTGTAAATGGAAAATCCTTTATGGGTGGTGTAAGAATAAATAATTTATATATTTCATGTTTTAAACTATCATTTGATTTATGAAATTACATTCTACAAATTTTCTTCCAACATATCATAATTTTATTAAACTTTTAATTCAGACACATGAGTCCAAAAACTTTATAAACATAAAATATTTATAAATGGTTCATAAATCAATTATTATATATATATATAAATATGTTAGTCATATTAAATTTATTTATAAATTTAATTTAAATATTTTATTCTTATTTAAAATAACATTTAGTAATTATTAATTAATAATTTTCTGAAATTATAAATTTTGCTCAATTTTATTCATACATTTTTATATAATTGTGTAATATTAATTTATATACATATTTTTAAAAAAAATTGAAATTGGTGATTATTTATTTATTTAATATATCATTTTTTATCAATAAAATTTATTTCAATTTGTGATAATTAATTTATTCATATAAACTACCTAAAGGATCATATATCAAGTATATTCAATGTATATATAATTAAAGTTTTTATATTACTTAAATGTATAATATTAGTTGAAATCAATTCCTTACATGTCGTAATTCCTTATGTGTGAACTTGTATTGATAATCATTTTTGAATTATTGCAAAATAATTTTAAGATCACACTATGTATGTAATGACATATCATTTTGTCCACATCAGTTGCATAGTCATTATTTAATTATATTTGAAATCATTTCATCCTAAGCACATTTCCATATGATATTTTGGACATCCATGTTATTTTGTCATCAATTGTGAATGCCATATGAATGAAAACTTGTAATGAAAAAACGACATCAGCCTTTTTGTTATCACATTATTGTCTATTAATCAAATGAACCATTAATATATGATTAGAGCTTTTTACACATAGGATTTGAAGTAATATCTTATTATTACAATCAATTAATAGTCGTTTACGACATTTAGTCATTGATTTTTTGGTTGCAAAGGACAAAATTTCTTCTAATATATTATCAAATAAATGTGATGGGCCATACATAGATACCTATAAAATTAAGTGCATAGTTGTCATGAATTTTTTTTGTAACATCAATCTTTATGCCTTTGAAAAACATTACTGCATCTACCCCAAAACATGAGTTTCCAAACCATCTAGAATTATGTCAAACCACCACCTATTAACATCACCTACATATTTACCTTAGTTAGGTTATCACTCCTTGATCTTACAACCACCGAATCTAAATGGGAATTCTTACCCAATTATCCACCACGTAATAATGGACAAACAACCGCGATTGGTTGTCAATTGTAAAGACCATCACAACTAAAAATGATGTGACTTGTAGCTTGAATTATTACTTTAGTTGCCCTCATCATAGCATGATGCATGAATTTTGCCATGGTCAAGCCCAAGCTATCACTCCAATGTTTTTTGTTATTTTTTAGCATTGCAAATAATTCATATAGTGATTGTAATGATTCATATTCCAACAATAAACAACTTTACAATAGCAAACGAAAGATGGTCACAAATTTTAAACAACTTTATTTGTTTTTTCTCTAACCACCCCATGTGCTAATTGAGCACCAACAAATTCTTTGATTGTGGGAAGTAAAAGTTTTTAGTTCTTGGCATGTTTACAAAGTTTGGAATAATACTAGTCCTTTTTTTGACATTAAACCCCATATTCTTGTTATCCTTCTTATGTTTACAAAGAGAGTCCCACCTAGAAACAAGTAATTCATCTTTTCTTTTTAATTTATTACAAATCCTGCACTTGATAATGTGCAAGCTTTCATTTTCCTTTATAAACAACTCAACCCATGGGACTTTTGATGTCCATTTGTCTTGGAATTTTCTACTAGCATCATAGTTCCACTTTTTGATTCGTACCTTGGACGAGATGGGTAAATTCTTTTCAATGGTGTGGGAAGATTTGCTCAAGGACATAACAACATCTTCACTTTGATTTACATTTGAAAGATCAAAACCACAATCATAATACAAGGGAAAAGAAGATGTAACGAGACCATGAAATAAAGAAGCTACATCACAAGTAGAATGACAAAAAGACCACCCATAATAAGGTTCTTGGAGTAATTGTTTTAAAATAGTGGTGACATTGTGACAAAAGAAGATAACAACAATTAATGAAACCTTTATTGTAGTCTACGTAATTGAATAGAACAAAGGTTTAATTTAACAATCTCCAATACAATGAACACATAATAGTGACAAAGCATTACTTTGCTTTTATACACATGCAAATTTCACACAAAAAAACAAAGAAAAAAGGAAGGAGGTTGTTGAACCCTAACTAACTACTATTAGGAATGTGATGTGCAAATGATGTGCAATGCCAATGTGCAACACCTTCCATCAACCTATGCATGTTGTCAATCTATCAAGTACTTGCACAATGCACAACCATAAATAGAATACACTTAAACTTTGCAAGTGTTTTGTGACTTGCAATTTTGCGAGATCAAACAAAGTGACCTATTACATGATGCAAATTAAAATCATTCACAATGTGGTTGTAGACTTGAAAATGCAAATTACATTACAAAGATGTTGATCACAAGTAATAGCTAGCTAGTGATGAGCACAAACAACAAAGAGAGGAGCTTTGGTGAGCACCTTGAAATAAACAACAACAAACTCTGGTGACAAAGGTGTCGTTATTTTTATCAGTGGGCTACTCAACAGCCTATATGTGGCAAGATCTAAAGTCCTCCATGTCACATGCTGACAAGAAGGAAACTAGGTTTTAGCGTTTACCTTGGCAAATCCATGCCATCAATGAACGACTTTTGGCCTATCTGATCAGCCCACTGCTACTTTGCAGCAAATAAACAAACTTCAAACCTTTTTTTCCCTTTGTATTGGTAGTAAAATGGTGATAAATTACTAGAAAAAAACACCTCTAGACTAGGCATGGTTTTTTAAAAAGATTTGTGAGGTAAGTGGACTAGCAATCTTCCAAAAGAGGACTTAGCCAAGTTTGAGTACAAAACAGAGAACATAGTAGAAGTTTTTGGGAACTATCTATTAAAATTTGAAACTTGACAAATAGTGATGTAAGTAAATCCATCAAGCTTTATTGCAATATATAACATCACAAACAATAATCTTATCTTATATATAAATTCACTTAGTGTGTGCGTGCGTCTGTTTGTCTAACGTGACAGTTTCGCGTTTTAATTTGCCAGTGGAACCGGCTCGAACAATCGAACGGACGGACGAATAGACAGATTTTCTACGGGAGAACCGACCCGGACAGACGGCCTCTGTATAATTTCGACCAATGCTCGCTGGTCAGTCTATCTGTGACGGTGAGATCAAGGTTGATATTCATGGTTATAATATATCTCTGTGGTTCTCAAACGTGTTTTGAAAAAAAACCAAATATCCACCTCAAACTGTTTGGAACCTGGTGGTTCTTTGAAGTTTTTTCACCCACCCAAACTGGGGGCTCTTTTTGATTTTGCTAATTTTCAAATACTCGGAACGTAATTTTTAATTTTTTGGTTCTGAATTGTTCAAATCCACAGATCCAGAGGGTATGTAATACCTCCCCCCCCCCCCCCCCCCCCCCCCCGACCGCCCTTTTCCCCACATTGGTTAATACCAGGGTTTTTTTTTTTTTTTGGGGGGGGCAAATTTCTCAAGTAGGTCCATTGGCGAATTTAGTAAAACAATGCAGGGGCACCTCACAGTGACCGAAGGTCGCGGGTACCCACTGACAGACAGATGGACGGACATATTTGAATTTCCATAATTCTTCTTTTGCCTTAAGATACCTTTTTCATGTAAATGGCAAGGTCGGAGCTCGACGGGTGCATTATGCACTGGGTTCACACTAGTGCAAATGAAAGCACACAGAGCCTTAGAATTTTGCCCTGAAGTTGAATGCCAAAGCGTTAATTTTGCTACCAAGACTACATTCGTCAAGTAGATTAAATGGTGTTCATAGCAGATCAGACTTGAGAATGGGAGGATGTTGTATGAAGGGTAGGTTTAGGGTTTAGGGTTTAGGTGGCCAACCAAAACTGCAGCTAATCAATCAATTTAGAATTTGATGATATTTGCATCTTTCGCATTGCTATGAAAAATGTAATGGGGATTCATTCTTTGTACTAGGGTGATTGTGATGCAGAGAAGGGACTCTCCAGACCTTTGGCCATGTCCTAGGCTTTTGCTGGCACAAATATGAAGGAAATCATCAACTTATTTCAACAAACAACTGAAGATTGGTGTTACACACTAAAAGATTTACTCTTTTTTTCCCTTTCTTCTGTGCAACTATCTCTTCTCAATGATCTCATGTTGTACAATAGCCTATAGGGTCATGAATGATGACCCATAAAACCAAGACTTCCTACTTCAAAAATCTCGCTCAATTTGGATGGTGACATGACTGATCTTGTGCACCCTTTCACAGGAGTCTGTCACTGTTTGCAGTATCTCATCAGTATCCACGTGTGGTTCAACTCGGATATGGCAAGCAAGTAAAGCCTTGCCAACAGTAATGGCCCAAATGTGGAGCTCATGCACTGCAACCACACCAGGGAACTCCAAAAAACGACTCTCAAGTGCAGGAGCATCAATCTCTCTGGGTGTACTCTCCATTAAGACCTCAAGAATGTTGCGGAGCATCTGAATTGTGGTTCCCAGAACCAGTACAGAGAAGAGAAGGGTGCAAACCAAGTCAAGTATCTGCCACTCTGGATTATACCAGATGAGTGCACCAGCAATCATAACACCTACACTTTGGACTAGATCTCCCAATACATGCAGATATGCACCTTGCACATTGATATTGTTGTCTGTCTGTGTCCACTGTCATTCATACAAGGCCCTGAAAGGTTTTGAGTTTTTGTTGCAGTGTTTGGCTTCAGAAAAGGCACTGCCAAATCATGGCTGTGAGTTTCAGGAGTATGTTCTCCTGCTTCATGGCTATGGTCTTCAATATGAGTACATTCTCCATCTCCATGACAATGGCCGTTATTGCAATGTTCCCCTGGACAGCACACATGTTTTCTCAGCTTATAATATAACTTGGATACATTGTTTGATGAAAGACGCTCACAAGAATAATTAGGATTTACAGCACAAAAGTGTCAGCACATGTAATTTCATGCCGTCATATGTTGAGGAAATTCTCTTGATACTGAGAAATTTCTCCTCTGGAATGTGTGGAGAATACTTACTGTCAAGGTCGTGACTCTCACAGCCTTCATCGTTGTGTTCTCCGTGACATCTATTGGCACGGATGTCGTGCCCATGCTCCTCGTGATGGTTATGGTTATTTCTATGTCCATGTTTATTGCTGTGGTCATGACCATGAGCATGACCGTGCCCATCATGTCCAAGCAAGAATGCCATTGCAAGGTTCACAAAAAGGCCAACAGCTGCACAAACAAACATGAGTAATCCATTGACCGAACCCAAGGGATTAAACAGTCTGAGGATTGCTTCATAGACAAGAATACCAGTAAGCAGCCAAATGAGTTGAATGGAGACAAGTGCTCCAAGAATCTCAAGCCGATAGAAACCAAAACTCTGGTTGGGAGTGGCTTCCCAGCTTGCTGCCCAGATGGCAAAAAGAGAGATAGCAAAACCTGCAATGTCTGAGAGCAAGTGAGCAGCATCAGTAAGAATGGCAAGGCTGTTCGATAATATCCCTCCAGCTACTTCCAATCCCATAAAGATTAAGCAGAATACTACAGCCTTAACAAGCTTCTGCGATGCCAGCGCTCTATGTGTAGCATCTGCTGCAACGGTTGCAGGCCTTTCCAATCCACACCTTGAGTTCGCACACTTCATTCTTGCAGGGTCTTTGATCTGGTCCAAGAAACCAAGGGTATTACTGCACTCTTCATACAATGCTCCTTCTTCAACATCCCTCTTGTGATCAGCAGATGACTCATGAGGCTTGTCCATGTTGCTAGAGGCAAGAGCAGCTTAGGTTTTTGCAGAACGTAGGTAGCGTAATATACTAATGCAGCAGGGGTCACCCCTCTCCTCCAAAACTCTCTTCTAAAAAGACTATATCTCTCATTCATTGCCAAAAATGATTTTTTTTTTTTTTTTTCAAATTCGTCACCCACACTGGCAAGGATGCCAGCATTAATTAGCATTAAATGGCTACAAATTCTAGGGTGAATCCTGCCTCGTTCTGGCGACCTACAGGAATTCGCTGTCTAAAATCTGGCGAATTTTACATTTTTTTCCTCAACATATGGCGACTTTTTGTACGTTTTCCCTAAAAACCCTTTACATAAAATTCGCGCTGGTTTTCCTTGTGGTCGCCAAACTGCGAAAACTCGCCAAAAAGAAAAACACTGCTGCCTAACCCCAGCTTGTACAAATTCACAAAAACGGAAGCTGACTAAACACGAATGGAAGAGAAGCAATTGCCACGAGCTGAAAAAAAAGCCCTGTTCATTGCCAGTCTTTCTTCAACAAATTTTGTACTGTAACAACACTGGCGAGAATCCCCTACCAGATTTAAAGCATTCACTGGTGATACTTTTGTCCAGGACCATTTAAACCGTAGTCGGTAGTCACACTTTATGGTGCAACGCTCCCAAGTACAACTGGTTCTCGTTGTGAACAACGGGAATTAATTTTCGTCAGAAATTTGAGGCAGTGTCACCATGTAAAAACATTTCTCATGTTGCACCAAATGTGGCGATCAGCCACCAGAGCATTTAGCCAACTCTGGCTACAAGACCAACAAGTAGCTCCGCCACCAGAGGCTCTGTCCTAAAATAATGTATTATAGTTATTATGAACTGATGGGATAAGAGTTTGTTGTATTAAGATTTTTTTTTTCTATTCTTCTTAAAATTCATTGTGCATACTTGTACATATGTATGATGTGGAGCTAGGTTCTATTTGAATTTGAAAGTATGTAAAAAGTTATTTTGATAGTTTGTTTGAAAAACATTTAAGTTGTTTTAAAAAATAACTTTTCACAACTAAAACGTGGAATTATGGGAACATCTTGGATTAGTTTACTATAAATGTCAATGTATATTGATTTTTTTACACTTTCTTTTATATTAACATTATGTTTTATCTTATCCAATTGAAGATCATGTTATGCAAAACACCATTGTTTAAGAATTAGGTTTTATTTTTATTTTATTTTTTAAAAGTTTCTTTCATTATATGCTGATTGAACTTTGTCATTTATGAAAAATTCATTTGGCTTTTGTGTGTGTGTATATATATATATATTTCATGTGATTCATAATTTGTGATCTTGTTTTTTTAATATTTGAAAACATGTTAATGAATTTCAATGTTTTCTCTAAATAAGTAAGATTTGTACAAATATCTAATAGTTCAAAAATATTATTGTCATAAAGTGCCCAATAAAAAGTTTATCTTTTTTTTATGTGTTATATTAGAATCAACAATTAGATCTTATTAATGTTCCATTTGAACTTTAGGTATTTTTTCAACTTTGGTTTCAAACATTCAGGTGGATGAACTAGACAAAATCTCATAATTGATAAGAAAGTTTATATTGGTTCCCAAATATTTTTGTAAATATTGAATATGATTTTAAATTTATTTTTAAAAAATATTTGTATTTGCAAAAAATGTCACACAAGGAAACAACATATTGCAATTGTCAATCCCAATTATTTTTCAAAATGTCCATTAATGCATAATCAAGTTTTCATTCTAATATATTCACATTGATTATGAGAATTGAATTTGAGGTTTTTGCATGACTAATTATGAAAAAGAAAAAAAATCATCCAACTTTATGTGAACTTTGGGAATATTCATTTGAAAAATGGGTGAATACCGAAATAGAGCATTAACATATTCAATTGGCTTGAAATGTTGAAAGTTGTAAGCTATATGTGAGGGAATATATTGAAAATGCATTCCACATCAAAACATTGTGCGTTTTGATATTTTATTCCAAATGTAAATTGGCCTTTATAAATATTCAACTATCCAAAATATTGTAGTGAAATCTCCCCACAAACTTTTCATTGTAATACATAATGCCATTTTTGTCACATATTGATGTTCAATTGACACCATATCTTGATGTAAATCAAACAAAAAAATTAATTTGGATTTAATTCTCGAATATGACATTGTTGAGTTCTTTTTGTATTCACCAATAAACATTGATTTAAATGTGCCATATTATTTTGCCTCAATTGAAGAAATGACAAATGACTATTTAATAAATAAAAGATAGTTGCCTATTTCATATTTGCATGTTGAAACCACAAGAATACCATATGAATGCAATACATGTTCAAATGATGAATTAACAAGATTTGATAAAGTTGTTTCCATTATTATGAACTTTAATTTAATCCAAATCTATAAATAATAAAAATCACCTTCCTCACACATACTCATTAAAAATACATGGAATCAATGATTCATTATAAGATTTTGTACATTGAACTTTTTTTTTGAAAAACTATTCATAATTTTAAAACCTATTTATATTGAGAAGTAATTTATATTAAAAATTGATCATATAAAAAACTACTTGTATTAAAAAAATAGATCGTATTAAAAATTGTTTGGATTCAAAATTTGATTAGATGGAAAATTTATTTGTATTGAAAAAAAAACTAGATTACAAAAATGGATTGAATGGAAAAACTACTTTTATTAAAAATTGTTTGCATTCAAAAATTGATTGGATGGAAAAATTAATTGTACCGAAAAACTACTTGGATGAAAAAAATATTTGTAGTGAAAAATTATTTAGATTCAAAAATCAATTAGATGGAAAAACTACTTACATTGAAAAAAAAACGGGATTAAAAATATATATATCGAAAAACTACTTGTGCTAAACATTTTTACATGGAAATTTAAATTGAAAATAAAACTACTTGCATTGAAAAATTATTTGGATTTAAAAACTAGTTGTATTGAAAAACCTATTTATATTGAAAAAGCTCTTCAAACATCCAAAAAGAGGAAATCACAACTGATATAGTACAAGAAGTTGTCCATTATTGTTTATTAAATGTAATTATAAAAAGGTTGCACATAAACTATAATCAACAACTTTAATGTTAAAAGGTTTTTTTGTTTAAAAACTTACTTCAACTCATCAAACTGAAACTTATGTTTCACATTATGTTTGACATCATCACTAAAATTAATTGCCAAAGGAGCAACCAACTCCTCAACACTCAAATTTCTTTCTACTTTTGGGATAAATTGTTCTATGTTTTCTTGGAAACTAATAACAGCAAATGTGGGCGACAATTGAAATTTACTACAAACACAAATTGAAACAAGGGGTTTAACTTGTTTTGGACAAACCAAAATCAAGAATTCAAACTATATCATATGCACACTTGTTTCAAATTGCTTTCCCTCAATGGTCAATAATATAAGTCCATCATTGATTGCATTGGAACCTCGATGAAAACTCAATTTATGAACCTTTGATTTTTAATGACAAACAGTACAATGAATATCACATGTGGATCAAATGATGACATCTTTACATGACAATTTCCATATTTTTTGGAATGGAGGTGGAATAGGGCTAGCTATGGACAACACCTTGTTCACCTAAAAAATTTAAAAAAATAGTTTAAAATAAAAAAAAATTGAAGAATGTGAAAAAAAAAACACGTAAAAATTTATAACAAAAAGAATTGAAAAAAAAAAATCCCTTCAGAGGGACATAATCAAATGGCCACTTGATTGTATAAAAACAAAATCATTTAGGAAGGACACAATTAAGTGGCCACCTAATTATAAAGAAAATAAAAAATAATAATAATGATTTTTTCCCTTGGGAAGGACACAATTTGATGGCCAACCGATTATTTTTTAAAAAAAAATTTCCCCACATACACAATTAAGTGGGCACCCAATTGGGCCTTAAGGACACTAGATTTAATTATGTGGCCATTTATTTATTTTTTTAAAGGTTTTTCTTCCCCAGGGACACAACCAACTGGCCATTTGGTTGTATCCTTGAAATGTAATCAAATGGCCACCTGATGATTAAGAAAAAAAATCCCACTAAAGACAAAATTTGATGGGCATTTGATTGATAAAATATTTTTATAAAGGTTTTTTTCCTCCCTTAAGGACACTACTAGGTGGGCACCTAGTTGTGTTCTTAAGGCATAATTAGATGCCCACCCAATTGTGTCCCTAAGGCCCAATCGGGTGCCCACCCAATTAATAATAATATAATTATTAATTTTGAATTATTTTAAATATTTTTTATTTTTAATTTTTAATTATCTTAGCATTTTCCTTATTTTTTATTATGAATGACCTATAGAGGAACATTTGGCACCATAAAGAAATTATTTGAATTTGAAAAAACTTTCAAAATGTTTTTGAAGAAACGAAAATAAAGGAATTTACCTCTCTTAGTGCAAGTCAAATAGTTAATAGTTTGTTATACAATTTGAAAAGACAAGTTGGAGTAGTTTCATCAACCATGAAAGTGTGAGCCATACCAACACAACCGTGTGCGGTGGTTTCAATTTTTAAAAGTTGCAATCAAGGGTATTTGAGTGTGGTAAGGTTATTAGGGTATTTTAGTAACTTCATGTTAGAATAAATGATGATGAATGCGCATGGTTATGTGGGGGGGTTGTTTTCTTTTCCGAAATACGATATTGGTGAATAAGGTGTTGGGTTAGTTCCTTTCTTGAACAAAAAGTTAATGACCATAGTTTTAGAACTTCAGCTGCATAATTAAGGGTGAGAGATTTTTAGAGGGTTGGGGGTGGAAGTAGCCATCAAAATTCGTGGTGCTCAGCAAAACATTGGTCTTATTCTAGTATTTAATCAATAGCAAAAATGTTAAGATTCATGAAGTAGTCGAAGAGGTGTCAATGAAAGGTCCGATAGAAATAAAATAATCTAAGAGCCCATGGTTAATAATAACATTTTGCCATGATAATATTAAATTAGCTTTCTAGAATAATCTTTAGGCACTAATGATGTGCTTGTAAGATTTTTATGATGTAGTTTAAATACACCTTTACTTAATCTTCATTTAAATCAAGTCCCTAAATACAATCAAAATCGAATTTAGATCTTAGCATTTCCACCTAAGTAACCTCAAGTGAATTACAATTTAGTAAATGATTTAGAGGCGATAAATCGTAATTGCAAGAAATTCAAAATGTGACAAATGGTGCGAGCTAGGTATTCAACTCGATGCTCCATGGAAAGGGAGTTGGTGGGGCTCGTAAATAACGATAATGCCCATCACCGAGAACCCAAGTTTGATAATGAAAACCAATGTTGTCATCTTCACATTGACATTTAAAAAACCTTTCTAGCACAAATCCACGAGTGAAACAAAATTCTAAATAGATTGCTAAAGCATGTGGGTTAGGAGACAATCGACGATCCCATGCCGAACGATCGACTTAAGTGTGCACCACTCTTTCGAATGGTTATTTGTCACACGACTATCGGGAGACATTCACATCAAATGGTGTTTCTTCAAAACTTTCTTCTTCTATGGGCATAATTAGAGGATTTGAAGGTGTAACAACATCATCCGCCATGACTGAATCTTCATTTGCATCAACAAAAACCAAAGGGCTAGTCAGAACAATTTGGTATTTGCATTCAAAAGGGGTCGATGCCTTTATTTAACAAATTAAGGTAGGCGTAATGTGTGGTAGTGACAGCAAAATCTCATGAAAACCCGGACATCCTAGTTCTAATGGATTCGTCAAACCCTAATGTTGACGATGGATTTAGAAGTGCATGGGGGTTCTTGTGATGGAAATTTTAATTCCAATTTACTATGTACTACACAGTTAATTAGTACATGGTAAAAAATGACTAAGGGATATCAAAAGAGTAAATGGTAAGCGGGAATGTTATTACTACCGTTGAATGCATTTAGTCAAGTAGGGACTTAAGGATGTTTACTTATTGCTATCGATAAATTATCCTAATAGTTAGTTTCCTAAAATAATTAAGATGAAAAAGTAGGATGTGAAAGTCAAACGAACGAAATGGATCAAGGTCGAGCTCAAGAACCTCAGCAAGATGTCCAAGATAAGGAAAAGGATGAGTTTTCTAATTGATCATGAGGATTATCATCCTATTTGATTGGAGCATGGAACCCTTTTAATGTTTCATTGGGCACTAAAATTTTCATCCTAAATTCCATTAGAAGGCAAATCATTTTTTATTCTCATTAGTTTTTAAAAGATGAAGAGGCCATGGATTGGAGGGAAGGATTTCCACAACTTTTAGACAAAGAGAATAAGCTCCAGGAGGGGTGATGAAAAGCTGGGGAAATAATAGTTTTTGGGGGGCGTTCTTTTTGTGTGATTTTTTTTAGGTTGGGGAGGAGAAGGATGAGGAGTCTTAATAGATTGTGGAAAGAGGGAAAGTGGGTTGGATGTTTGGGGTACTTCGAAAGAATAAAAATGAATAAAATAGTGTTGGAAGCTGAAATTTTTTAAGGAATTTCACAAACCCTTTCGGGTTTGGTAACATAAATTTTTATTAGTTTGGGTGTAAGGCCTGCAATTTGATAGGCAAATGCGCCTTGAAGTTAGATTTCTAATGAACTGAGGCAAGATTGATTTGAACAACATATATGACAGGAGTGATATTCTAAATGTATGGTGGTCTACAGCTAAGTTGAACTTATTGCCTTCGTAAAACTCTCTCGGGTTTGTTAGCATAACTTCTTACTAGTTTGGGTGTAGAATTTGTTATTTGGTAAACGGATGCACCTTGTAGTTAGCTTTCTAATGAGCTAAGGCAAGCTTGATTTGGACAACATATGTGATAGGAATGATATTTTAAGTGATTAGTGGTTTGCAACCAAGTTGAACTTGGTGTTGAATCCTTAAAACTTGGTTTAAAGGGGTGACAATTTAACATAAAATTCTCGAATGTGGAGTATTCAAGCTTGGAAGATATATGTATCAATTGTAAACATAAATCATGCATAAGAAGCAAACTATTTTGTTTCAACTACAAACACAACTTAACATCTAAAAATACACTTGTATTTTTTTTTCTTCACCGATAACATATGTACTTTCATGTATAGTCGCCTCATAAAATCAGGAGTAGAGGGACATAGAAGTCGTTGTTGAGAATTCACGCTCAACTAGTTAGGTTTCATTAGTTACTGGAGTAGGAAAGTAACTAGGTAACTTTTACAAGGTTGAATTACTTTCGTTACTTATTTTAATTTGGTTATTTGTGGTTTGGTATTTTAGTTAAATACCTTAGTGTTGATGGTTTGTTTCTCTTTTCTTTATTACACAAGTTTGTGTATTTCTTGTGATAAGAACCTTGGAGAGTTCTTGATGTTGTGTTTTGTGTTGTGAGCATTATGTTGTAGTTTCCTTTCAATAAAGATTTATGTTTGCACTTGAGTAAATCTCCTATTTGTTGACATGGTATTAGAGCTTAGGTTGTTTAGTGAGAAAGTTGAAAGAGATCTAGAAGTAGAAAGTCTCTAGAACTAAAGCTTGAGAGTCTCTAGTAATATCATAGGAGTTTGTCAAGTGCAAAGAGAAACGGGGAAAGGAAAGAATGTGAAGAGAAAGAAAATAAAAGAAAAGAGGTGAAAGGAAATCAATAATATCAAAGTTGTGGAAATCAGATTTTAAAGCTAGATCTAGAGCTATTGTGAAAAGATTTAAGATTGAAACTTGGAGAGGTTGTAGAAGACTATAGGACGCTTTTATTCTCAAATTTTCAAAAGAAAAGGATATGTTTTGTGAGAGTTATGAGCTTTTGAAAACTCTGTGCCAAATCTGGTTTTTTGGTCATATCTCCTTTGTTTGAGCTTTTTTGGATTTGCAGCTTTAAGATCTTATAGATCATATAGGAATACATGTGTGAGAGAAATTTCATGTCATTTGGATTTGTATTGAGATAGATCTAAGCATCTGAAGTTTCAGTCTCAGTTTTGAAATCAGTTTCCTTTGAAAGTGATATCTCTTTGTAGTCATCATCAATAGAGCTGAAATTTTGAACAGATATAAAAAACATACATGTTATGTGTCTCCCAAAATCTCAAGGATTTTGAAGTTGCTGAGAGCAAGTTGTAAGTCATTTTGTGTTCAGGTCCCAGTTTGAGGTGACTTCAAGGAAGTAGCAAGCTCTATCAATTTATGAAGTTAAATGAGCTGAAATTTTGAGAAAAGATAGTAGACATAGGGTTCTATGTTTCACCAAAATTTTAGATCGATCCAAGGTCATATGTGTATGGAGTAGCTTTGCAAAGTTGCTATGACAGAAGTTTGTTTTGAGAAGACATCAAAGCAAAGTTTTGAAGTGGAGCAAATACAACTTGGGAGAACTTGAAGGAAGGAGTTTGAAGATTGGGAAGCGCAAATACATTATCAAGATCTTTGTACAAAAGTGTGGTATGTAATCATGTACTTAATACCATACGAAATATTATACGAAATACGTACCTATACGTAAAACCTATGTATAGTATAGAATTTCATATAATACTCAAGACATACATACATATGCAAGGTCTATCTTGTTCAGCCCTAACCCTAACCCTAGAAACCCAAGGAAGGAATTAAAATCATTTTGAAACCCCATGAAAACATTGAGTGGCGCCTTGAGCGATGGCGGACAGTCTTTCTCAAATTGCAATTGAGAAACTAGACAAGAACAATTTCCAAGTGTGAAAATTTAGGATTATGAATTTTTTGATGGGGAAAGGCTACTGGGAATTCATAACTGGTGATGAGAAAGAACCTCCTCTCCCAAAAAACCCCACACAACAACAAATTCAAGCCAATAAAACTTGGCATGAAAAAGCAAAGAAAGTCTAATATTGGCTTTCTGTGAGTGTGTCCGATTCCATGATTGTGCATATTCAAGATGCAAAATCACCCAAGCAAGCTTGGGATACATTAGTGAAGATGTACAGCAACAATACACAAGCCCGCAAAATGCAACTTAAGCAAGATTTGCATAATCTATAGAAAAACAAGATGAACATCAATGACTATTCTACAAAGGTGAAAAACCTTGCAGATGTTCTTGCATCTATAGGAGCCCCTGTAGATGATGAAGATTTAATGGCCGTGACCTTAAATGGACTTGGAAAATACTATAGTCAGTTCCGTACCTCAATTGTAGTTCGAGAAACATTTCCCAACTTCCAAGACTTAATAACAATATTTATAAGTGAAGAGATGAGAATTTTTGGTACTTCATCCAATGGAGGATCATAAGAAAGTGCTTTCTACTCAAATACCAATAGAGGTAGAAGCAGAGGTGGTAGAACTTCATTTCGAGGTCGATCCGGAAGCTTGCATGGTGGACATCAACAACATGAAGGTTAAGCTCATGGAGGTGGACGAGAAAACTTTGGAGGAAGAGGAAGTCGAGGAAGTCGTGGTGGAAGTCATCGAGGTCAACAACCAAATAGAGTTTCAAATTGCTACTACTGCGGGAAACATGGGCACATGGCAAAGAACTGTTATCAAAGGGAGCATGATGCACGAAATGGAAAGCTACAACAAGGGAATTATGCATCAACTAGCAATCAAGGTGATGAGCAAGTGTTTGTGATGCAGCACATGGCAAATTCAGTGATAGGAGGTGTATTAGACAACAATGTCTGGTATGTGGATTTTGGAGCTTCAAACCACATGACTAGCCATGGAGAATGGTTTAGGGACACAAAGGATTTGAAGACACCATGGTTTGTGGAAACTGGTGATGACACTACACATCCCATCACACAAATTGGCAAGGTGCCATTGTCCATGGAAAATGGGCAAACAAAGTACCTGAAAGATGTACTTCATGTTCCAACCATAACAAAAAATTTGGTCTCCGTAGGCCAGATGGTGGAATAAGGTTTACATGTGACATTCAACCCAAATGGATGTTTTGTGGAAGACATGAAAAACCAAGGCAAATTGATTGTAAAAGGGGAAAGGAATGGACGAATGTTCACCTTGGATGTGAACATGCATGAGGTGAATTCCATGTTATTCACACATGGAAAAGGAGCTGGAGACATTGGAATTTGGCACAAGCGAGTTGGCCATTTTAATCTCCAACGTCTTAAGCTCATGGAGAAACAAAAACTTGTTGGAGGTCTTCCCAAATTTGGAGCAGAAGAGGTGATGTTAGAGGTTTGTGAAGCATGGGGAAGCAAGCTAGGCATCCATTCCCAGCACAAACAACTCATGTAAGTTCCAAACCTTTGGAAATGATCCACTCAAATGTGTGGTACACGAAGACAGAATCCATTGGAGGATGCAAGTACTACGTGAATTTCATTGATGACCACACAAGGAAGGTGTGGGTCTACTTCATGAAACACAAAGGTGAAATGCTTCAACATTTTTTGAATTTCAAAACAATGGTGAAAAAGGGGAAAGGTGTGAGCATCAAATGCCTAAGGTCCGATGGAGGGGGACAATATTTCTCAAGTGAATTCAGTGAGTACTTGAAGGAGCATGGAATTCAATAGAAGTACTCATGTAATTATTCCCCATAGTAGAATGGAGTTGCTGAAAGGAAAAACAGGCACATTGCAAAAATAGCACATGCCATGTTGAATGAGAAGAATTTGCCAAATTACTTTTGGGCTGAAGCGGTAGCAACTGCAATCTACATCATGAATCGAACACCCACAGCGGCAGTTCATGGCATGATACCTGAAGAAAAATTCACAGGCAAGAAACCTGATGTTTCACACCTCAGAGTGTTTGGTTGCATTGCATACGTGCATGTTCCTAATGAGAAGAGATCAAAATTAGACCCAAAAGCTGAGAAATGTATCTTCATTGGATACTCCTCAAAACAAAAGGGATATAGATGTTTCACCCCTTCCATTCGAAAGTTGCAAGTGAGTAGAGATGTAGTGTTTGATGAGATGGTTAGTCGGTACTCACCATTGAAGGTAGCAGAAGATGGAGAAGCTAGAAATGGTGATGTTTCATCAAATGTGGAACAAAAATCACAATTAATTAGTGGACCACAAGAGTCTTCAATTAGTGGGTCCAATAGCACTCCATGGAAAGGAAGATTAAGATCTTCAAACATTGTACATGGTAGTTCTCAAACATCATCTAGAAATTCTCATGTAAATGGTGAATCAAGTGAGTAAGGGAAGAGTGAGGGTGAAGAATCAAGAATCACCTCAGTTACTATTCCTGGAGTTTGGATGGTCAAGAAAACTTTGAAAACACCTGACAACAACAGTGGAGTACGAAGATCCACACCAGTCAAGTACCTTGTACAAAGACTCACATATGATGGCTTTGTAGCTCATCATTACGCATACATGGTGAGAGTTATACAAGAGGTTGAACCCACTTGTTTTGAACAAGCAGTTGGAATTCCTAAGTGGGACAATGCCATGGATGAGGAGATGGCGGCTTTGGATGCGAATGCTACTTGGGAATTGGTAGCTTTCCCAAAAGACAAGAAAACGATGGGTGCAAATGGGTGTACAAAGTCAAACACAATGCAGATGGATCGGTGAGCAGATACAAAGCAAGATTGGTTGCGAAAGGTTATGCCCAAACGTATGGCATAGATTATGAGGAGACCTATAGTCCAGTTGCTAAAATGATAACTGTAAGAGCAATCATTGCTATGGCAGCAGCAAAAGGATGGTCTTTACATCAAATGGATGTAAAGAATGCTTTTCTTCGTGGAGATTTACAGGAAGAAGTGTTCATGGAACAACCACTAGGTCAAGTGGACCAAACACTTCCTAATTTGGTTTGTAGGTTAAAGAAAGCTTTGTATGGCTTGAAGCAAGCACCTAGAGATTGGTCAGACAAGATAGGTCAATATCTTGTCACAAGTGGATTTCAAACATCCAATGCAAAATTTTCACTATACGTGAAAAAGACAGATCATGGGATTGTAGTCATAGTCATCTATGTTGATGACTTGATTATCACAAGAGATAGTGATGCAGACATTTCTGATTTGAAGAAGTTTTTGAGTAAAAGTTTGAGATGAAGGATTTGGGAGAGTTGCGTTATTTCCTCGGCATTGAGGTAATCCATTCCCCGAAAGGGATATGGTTACTACAAAGGCAATATGCCTTGAACAAATTGTCCGAATATGGGATGACGGGTTGTAAACCCATTTCAATTCCATCGGAGCAAAATGTGAAGTTGAGTGCAGATGAAGGAGACCTCGTGGAGGATACCACTATGTACAGACGCATAGTGGGGAGTTTGATTTACATGACCATCACAAGGCCAGATTTGAGTTATGTAGTTGGAGTGGTGAGTCAATTCATGCAAACACCACAAAAGCCACATTTGGATGCAATGAGGCGCATAGTGAGGTATAATAAACATACCTTGCAATGTGGAATTTTTTATGAAGCTAAGAGCTAGTTACAAGTACATGGATACACGGATGCTGATTGGGCTGGCAATGGTTCAGATAGAAGATCAACCAGTGGTTTCATGTTTTCTTTTGGAAGTGGTGCTGTTAGTTGGAGCAGTAAAAAACAACCAACAGTTGCATTATCAAGCACGGAAGCAGAATATAGAGGTGTAGCAATTGCTGCATGTGAAATAATTTGGTTACAAAAACTATTCTCAAATTTGGGACAGTCAATGGATGCTCCTGTTGTCATCTATTGTGATAACATTAGTAGCATATTACTTGCTAACAACTCGGTCTATCATGCTAGGACAAAGCACATTGAGGTGCACTACCACTTTATTAGAGAAAAAGTCTAGCAAAAGAAATTGACCTCATTCATGTCAGTACTGAAGATCAAGTTGCTAACATTTTTACAAAGGTTTTAGGTACAGACAAGCTAAAGAAGTTTTAAAAAATGCTTGGTGTACTAGAAGTGGATTTGAGCTTGAGGGGGAGTGTTGAGAATTCAAGCTCAACTAATTAGGTTTCATTAGTTACTGGAGTAAGAAAGTAACTAGGTTACTTTCACAAGGTTGAATTACTTTCGTTACTTATTTTAGTTTGGTTATTTGTGGTTTGGTCTTTTAGTTAAATACCTTGGTGTTGATGGTTTGTTTCTTTTTTCTTCATTACACAAGTTTGTGTATTTCTTGTGACAAGAACCTTGGAGAGTTCTTGATGTTGTGTTTTGTGAGCATTATGTTGTAATTTCCTTTCAATAAAGATTTATGTTTGCACTTGAGTAGATCTCCTATTTGTTAACAATCGCTTCACAAAAGGTCATGAGAAATTATGTGGGTAATTTAGGTGTTGCCAATGTTGTTGTAGAATATGATGTTAAAGTTTTGTACTCACTATTATTGTAGGTTTATTTGCATTCGAAATATGTGAAAACAACAACTCATCAACAACACTTGAAGATGATATTTTTTCTTTGGGCAAATTGTTTTTGTTGATGATGCCATCATGTCATCATTATGAATGAATTATAGATCTTTCAGAAATCATGTGGACTTATAAAAATTGCAAATCCTTTGGGCTAGTGGGCAACATATTTAATAAAATTCTTGCATGTGTCATTTCTAGTTCGTCAAATATTTTGCATAATCAATTCATAGATTGAAATTGAAATAATTTTCAGTATTGCTTGTGTTATCACAAATCTTTGATCTTTTCAATTTGGAATTGACAACCTGGATCAACTCATCTTTGTTATTAAAAATTGACCTAATGACACTTGTCCTACATGTGTATGAGCTAAGGTAAACACACTGGATCAATTTCTCACACATGAAGACATGTTGATTGAGGAGCACAAGATCAATTTCTCACACATGAAGACATGTTGATTGAGGAGCACAAGATCAATTTCTCACACATGAAGACATGTTGATTGAGGAGCACAAGAAATCCATTGAAGATCAAGGTCTTTTTGAAGAAGACATTGACTTTGATTGGATGAGTAACTACTCAAAATTCTTTTGAACTTCTCGATGATTTTTTAAAATTGAAGAAATTTTTGTTGCAATTTTCTAATGATGAGATGGGTTAGAAAAGAACTGCAAGTTAAATGACTTGACCCTAAACATCTTTGTAGTTCTAGTGATATGTTGGGCAAAAACTTAACCTGGTTTTTTTTTTTTTTGGGTCATGTTGTTTTGTTGTTCCATTGATTTTGGGTTTTGACTATTGTTTTGCTTTTGTTAATCCTTGGGGATTTGACTTTTTTTTTTTCTTTTAGTTTTGGGTATTGTTGATCCATGGGAATAATAAGTCAAAAATCATTTTTTCGGTTTTACTATTGTTTTGGGATTTGACATTTGATTTCTAGAAGTTCCTCCATATTTTATACCATGGTTCTATTGATGTGTGGGGCAACAACTTGATGCATGGGGGTTTGGTGTCCAAAAGGTTTTTTCTTCATTTGTGGTTTAGTTAATGCATGGGTGTTCAACTTTCAAACTATTAGTTTTTGGTGTGGTTTTGTTCATGTATAGGGCAACAATTCATAAGCCTTTAACATTTTTTTGTTTTTTTAAAAATGGGGATTATATTAATTTGTGGGGGCAAAAAATCACAAGTTTCATGACCATTCCAGTTGTTATTTGATGTGTGGAAGTAATAACCAACAAGTCTTTTGTTTTATTATGTTATGTCAATGTTCGAAGTTTTTTTTCTTTTGGTGATTTTAATGATATTGGGAATAACCAACAAAGATGTGTTGGTTGTTGGTTATGGGGATGATATGACTGAAAAAATGTTTATTCCAAAAAATTTCAATAAATATGAAATTTGTAGCAATAAATTGTAGTTATGGATGATATGGTGAATTGATTAAAATTTTAGAAAATTTTGTGTGCAAATTGTAATGAGAAACTATAGCCCTAGCCTATTGATGCTTGGGTCATTTGAATAAGGACTTACGGGATGGTTTATGTGATCAATATCACATTGCCAATCAAAAATTATATAACCATATATATTTTATAAAAAATTAATCACCTCCTCTTTAAAAAAATGAAAACCTTTATTCTAGAGAATTGTCATGTTTTAGAATGCTAACTAGAACCTTATTCGAAGGTTTTATATATCACCAAAAAAAAAAATCAAAACTAAAATTAAACGTTCGTTTTAAAATGTAAAATTGGTCAACACTAGTTCAAACTAATGTTGTGCATGTAAGTGTATATAACTATATAAGATATGTGTAAGTGTAAATCATTCACACTTACATGACATTTTTTTTACATTATTGGTGTATAAGTGTACATTTTTACATTTACACTTACACAAGGGTGATGTAAAAAATAAAAATGCAAATAATCCGAATTAATGGAGTGCACGATATTAAATAGAGCAGACTCTTAAGTATAATTCATTCACATTTTTTCAACAAACTTTCACATGATGGGTGAGTGATTTGTGTGCGCTGAAACTTGCTCACACAATTCCATATTCACCCTCTATTCCCACAAAAGGAGTGGCCAGTACCTCTTTTGTTAAAACATGAAGGCAGACAAAGCTGTGAAGACATTAGCCTGCATTGAGAAAGGAAAACAATCAAGGTATTGCTGTTAGTGAACTGGACGATTTTCATGAAATAAAAACATGCACAATGTTCAACCCAGTAGAATGATACTCATTGTGTGGGATTTGCAACACTCTCATCTTGTGCAATTGCTAACTTTGAGATAAAGCATCAGTACCTTCAAAACTGATGTTGTCCTGATATTTTTGTCCTATTTCTAACAGTGCAGCAAACTGTGAAGGAAACTTGCCACAAGTAAAACAAGCCAAACTAAGCTTTGATCTACCTAGCTGTTCTCATTCATGCAGAGTCTCAATTATTAATTTGTTCCAGCCAGTTTGAAGTTCAAGAAAATCTGTCATTACTGTTGAATTTCTGCGGGTCTCTACTCTCTACCTGTGTTGTTTGGTTCTTGGTTTTGCCCACATGGTTCCCTTTAACTTGGGCATAACATCAAAGAAATTTGCAGTAAATTCAGTTTAGTTGCAATCTAGCATAACATCCACAATTTGTTTACATTCTGCAATGTTTGGATTGCACTCCATGGATAAAAGACACACCAAGCTCAATATACAAGGAACCCTGATCTCCAATTCTACTCCCTCTAAGTATAATGTTGAAAATCTTTCGAAGACCATAGAATTCTGGTTCCTTCACATTCAACAAGTTACACTGCATTAGCCAATGTTGTGATAGTTGGTGTCATACACACATGAAGTGGCATATGAAATGTGCCTCAGAGATCATACACAATGTGTGAGAGTTAAGGGAAATAGAGATGGATAATAGTTTGGCACATATCATTTCAAATCAACTCCACTCAGGTCCCTCCAAAGAGCTGAAGCAAACCTAACACTATTCACACAACACAACTGGAGAAACCAAGAACCCTTAACCTTCAACCCCTTTTGTTTTTTGTTTCCTCCTCTTGCAGTCATCTTCAATCCCACACCAGAACTACCACTTCCCACAAATTGTCAATTGCTTTATACTTGCACACCACTGACTGTCCATCGCAGCACCAATCAGCAGCTCCGCTGATGATGACATGTTGTATCCCGCTGGGAGGCATTGTAAATAAAACCCTCCAAAAGCAATATCACTGTTCACATTTCAGTTCCAGCACATCTTTTGCTGCCAGTCACTTACATTCCATGATTATCAACAATCTTTCCTCAAAAACTGAGTGGCTTTGCAGATAGATGGCTCGCAGGGAAATTGACTGCCTCCATCTTCATTCAAGTTGCATCATGATCATAATTTGTAGAGCAATTGTTTGGGCACTGAATTGTCTGAACTACTTGTCCCTACAAAAATCACCAGCCCCAGACAATTCTGTTGCTCTGCAAAAAATGCAGTATGTTGTAAATTCATCTCATGGGCTTCTTGTTATTCTATATGTACGCTTTATTATGATGTTCTTATTGTCTGTTGCTCTGCAAAAATTGCAGTATGTTGTAAATTCATCTCTTGGGCTTCTTGTTATTCTATACGTATCCTTTTTTATGATCTTATTATCTGTTGCTCTGCAAAAATTGCAGTATATTGTAAATCCATCCCATGGGCTTCTTGTAATTCTATGTCCCCTTTATTATGATGCTCTTTTGAGGCAAGTCATACTGGTTTCTATCAACTGGAAAATTTCTGAAGTTGATGTGGGGGCACAGTGGGTCAAGGGACTTGCTACATTTTGGTTTGGTGTAGTAGCATGATCAATCAAGAGTTGAAACACTTGTTGCAATCGATAAGTCAATGTGCTATGGCATTAAGGTTCTTGAGGACACTGCTCAGGCAGAGACCATTGTACCAGGTCATCCACATGTCTCTGGCTATCTGTGCAAGGCAATTGTTGCACAAGTACATAAATTCAAAAAAGTTATATTTGGGTTTGTTGTTGCTGATACAAAAAAAGGGTTCTGAATGTCTCCCTTTCATCATTACTTCAGTCCTGAGTCCCTGCAGCAAGATGTAAAATTCCTTGAACCAAGTTACTCATTTGCACAACAGATTACATTGAGTTTTGAAATGCAGGTCTCTCAGAGTAGTAGTATCAGCAAAGCACTGAAAATGAAATCAATTGTGTGAGGTGATATCTCCATTTGTTTTGAAGAAGTTGAGCACAATTTTACAATTTGTGGACCAAATGCTGGTAAAGAGCTGGATGTTTAGTACACTAGAAAGATTGCAACCTTATTTTTCTGGAATGTCAACAGACTGGTTGTGCCTCGTAGAGCTGAATGTTGTCAATAAGAGGACTAGTGTCTGGGATTTAAACCAATGAAAGAAGGCATAAGCAGAACTGGAGGATTTTGCAATGTCAACTTTCAAGTGTAACCTACAACTGGATTGAAAATGGGGTTGTGATCATGTGATAATTTCATGAGCCGGCAAGTTGTCTAACTGGTCTGAAATTATTTTTACATGAACCATGAAGTTGATTTGCTTGAAGTTTTATAAGATTCTTGTGAGCAATGCAAACTTCAGATTTACCCATAAATGTTGCTAGTGAGCTCGTCACTTTTGGCCTTCCAAGGCCAACAATACAGATTTTCTTTATTGTGGTTTCTTCATTTCTTCACTCCAGATGAGTTTTTCTCATACCCAAAACCCATATATAAAATGGGCATTGACCCTACATTTAGTTATTTAAGTCAATTGGGAATTCTAGATTGCAGAAGTCTACTTCAAACTCGTCCTTGTCTCTTTGATGATCAATGAGTCTTACAGATAACTTGAGATTGAATTTGTCATTGCATGAATTCAATTTTGCACAGGTTTGATTCCTAAATGTTTCTTACAAAAGGTACCTAAAAAACATTTCCTTACACTTTTGTAAGATTCCTAAATGTAAATGTTTAGAGAAATAACCTTGTTAAAACTCTTCATGGATTTGAAAACATGGCCAAGAATGATATAATGGGAACTTGGAAGGTTTCTATGGCTGACATGTGGAACAATGTTGGGTAGGTACCTTAAATTACATCAGGTATCACCTCACCTAAGTCTCTTGTCATTGGCCACTTCCTCATTGTTGTTTTGCCTCTTCTTGCCACTTGTTTGTTGCTTAAGTATATGTTGCCCCGACCTTTTGTTGCCACCTACTTCACCACCTACCTATGTTGCTATTGTTGTGTTTGTTTTGAGGTCATGGTCACTTGGTAATACCCCCTACCCATTTTTGCAAACATGGGAGTGTGGTGTTATGTGTTGTTGAATTACTGTTTCAAGTCACCTCTTTCATTTGCCTCCTTCACATGGTAAATTTTCTAATATATTACCACGTGAAAAATTATTTGTGTGTAGGATTTTTTGGTCATCTTCATGTGAAAACTACTAATTGATCTATTATCTACAAATGGAAAAAGAGTTAATGGCAATGGAGGATATGAAATTTTCACGAATGATATATTTATGGAAGAAATGGAAAAATGTAGAGAGTATGCTAGCATGCAAAGTAAACTGAATAGAATCCAAAAATTGAAGAAAGAATCATTAAATAAATAAATAAAGTTTGCATGCTTTAAGAAAATTTTGGAAACCTCATAAGATAACTTCTTCATGTTGGTATTTCTCTGTGTGAATGATAATCAAAATGTTGATATTGAACATGCATAGATTATTCATTACATCTCGTGTTATAAAGGTATAGTCAATGCATAAATTTCAAGAACACAAGCAAGAAAGGGGTTAATTTCATATCTTAAATAAAATGGAATAACATTTTGAGAAAACATATTGATGTAGACCATGCCATTGTTGCAAAAAGGTTTGAAAAGGAAGTGAAAAATTTAATGCAAGGAAAATACAACCAAAAAAAAGAAGATAAAATATGAATTTGATTTACTTGAGTGTGCAAAAAATATTTTCCCACACAAGTTTTTGTGTAATTTTTCGAACAAAATACAATATAATGCAATGCTAGGTGTTTTTTAATGAAATTTTGAATTGTAATAATGTAATATGCAACAAACACGTCACAAAAATGTGTAAATATATCCATAGTTATGAATACAAATGTCATTTTGGTAGTATTGTAAAAACACCATACTCATGTCTTGCAAAATAAATACCTCGTACATGTATGGAAATGTTATGTTTAGAAATTTTTTTGGAGGAACAATTGGTGCATTTTCATCAATATCCATTAGATGCATGTTTTCACCAATTTTTAGGCCCATCCATTAACAATGACTATGCAAACTTGTGTATTTGGATATTTTGAAATTATTGAAAATTGTCCACATAGGAAAATATCTTATTGTATTAAGAAATGGTATGAAACCAATTTTGAAATTGTTGACAAGGAAATATATTAGTGCCACTTCTGTTTTTATGTTTGGAATTAGTTCTCTTAAAGTTGTAGTTGTATGATTCATAAAAGAGTCCCCAAATTTCAAAATATGCAATAAATATGATTTTGTTCATAAAAGACCAATAACTTTCATATATTTGAACCCAAAATAAGTACAATAATGCTAGATGTCATATGGTTTACTCTTTCCCAAAATATGTCATTTCAAAAACATCTCCACATCGATAGGAGTCTTTACAATCTTTATAAGGATTGGTTATAATTGTTCAATGCATGTTTTGGAAAAAAATAATTTTATTAGATTCAACTTGAATCATATCACATATTTTTATAATATATGGAAAACATTGCCATGAATGTTTTTGAATGATTTCCAACATTAGTACAATTTTTAACATTAAAACATAAAAATTAAGCAATGCTTACAATTGTTTGTGGCACTTATTGGTGTGACTACACCTTAATGATTTTTAAAATTTTTAAAATTTAATTTTTTATCATGTAAGATTAAACATTAAATTATTCCAATTATAATTGTTTTGTAAATTTGCTAGCAAATAATGATGTTTCAAGAGACATTATAGTTTCAAGTTATTATCACGTTTAGGGTTATTAACTTTTGAAAGATTATTGGTCGAGTGCCACCTCTTCTAACATGACACATTTAAAAAACTATTGTGGATTGCCATTTCTCAATGTCATTACTTGTGTTCTAAATCAATTTCATGAACATCTGTTATTTAGTGATGCATTACATTTTGTAATTTTCATGAATTTAAAACTTAGAAAAGAACATGCTTTCTTTTGATCGCTTAATGGAGGATGATCATGGTGTTGTTGATGATTTGGCTTTGTTAGCTTCCAACATCAAAAGGGAATTTCATGGAATATTATATTCTTTCCTTTCATTTTTAATGAAATATGAAAAGAAAAAAGGCCCATGACATGCTTTCATTGATGTTCAACTCTAGGTTCAAAAACCTCTATATACTATCTTCATTTGTTGGAAGGGAACAAAATCTTATTGTTGTTCAAGAATATGATAAGAGGTCTTTGTATTCCATATCGGTGAAATGCCATGAACATTTGCATTCCTTGTTATAATCTAGAAGGACCATTGCCAACCATGATATCTAAGATCAAGCATGTAATTTGAATATTTTTTGATCAAATGCAAGTACAAGTCAACCAACAAAAGAGCTTGTTCAGAAAGGGTTGTTCATTTTTAGGTTATACTAACTAGATGTGAAAGACATCAAATGTTAACTTCAATTGTGGGAGAAACATGAATCAATGCTTTGTATTGTTGGTTTCCTTGTCCACTAGATCTTACACAATGTTAGATCAAAGATTTTTCCTTAGTTGAAATATTTACTAATTTTAGGAAATATAGTTTACAAATTGGAAATTTAGAGAATTCATATGTGTGAATAAAAATTGACATAATAACCCTAAGGTAGGTTGTAAATATTTGTTTAATTTAGTAGAATTCATTGAGATGGATGGAGATTTAAAAGAGAAGATAGAAAAACTTGAAGGTGTTTTTAAGAGAGATGAAGTTATTGGACTAGGAAAATGTAAAAAACAAATTGTTGACACCTTGTCAATTTCATCAAATAAATGTTTCAAGTTTTAACCATGAATTTGTGATTTGGAAAAAAAATGTCATAACCAGTTTGTGGAAACCACCTAGAGCAACCAATTCAAATTTTTGAGATTGGTGTCACCAAAAAGAGAGAGTTAGAGAGAGAGATATGGAGAAACACTGACACAACCAGCCAAGGTACGCATGCAGACCCAAACAGGATCCAAGCTACCTGGTTTTCTGATTTGCACCAGACCCCACTCTAACATCTCACAGAACACTCACACACACAACGCTCTGATCTTTCAACAGAAATGATTTACTCATATGCGGATCAGCACATCGGATCACAGAATACAGATCCTTGTGCCTTGCATCGGATTAAACAATCCAGGAACTATTTGATGTCTGATCTGCAATGCACATCATCACGGATCCAACAGCGATTTCAGGTGTGGCCCTTGAGGTCAGATCCCTTTGTGTTCACTCGGTCCTTTGAACTGCTAACCCACACCCTCTAAATGCCTTAATGCATTACACTCACTCTCAACGTCTAGGAACCCAAAACCCAGAGGCCCTCAGTCCAACAACATATTGAGACACTGGACTCAAATCAATAGATGTCAAGCTCCCATGAAACCACTCAAGGTGATAGCCTCTCATACAAAGACAAATGACATACTTGTGGCTGCAAACCCCTCCTTTCACTCCTTCTTTGCAAACAACATTCTGCTGCCCACAGCTCAGATGCAATGCAAGATCCTACAAACACACATTCCCCTTCCCTGATGTTCACTCTCTCTTCTACATGCCCATAAGTCTAAGGCTCGGACCCGTCAGATTTTCATCACTCCTCGGCATCACCCTCCATAACAATTGCATCAAGAGATTACACAACTGCTCAACCAAGTCGCTGGTGCAGCGGAGAGATTCAACAACTAGCCAAGCAAATGCAAGAACAAAAACAAAAGAAAACCAAAACTGACTACTCAAAATAATATCTCAGTCTTCCTATCCTCCTCATCAAATTGCCACCACCTCCCTCCAAATCTTCCTGCCGTTTCTTCCTTAGCTTCTTGCACAAGCTTCCCATGCACCGTTACGAGCTTCACGTTCCAAAAACCATAAACCCGCCGCCTTCATTAAGTCAGTTTTCCGACAGGTTTAACTCTTAAACCCTTAAAGCAAAAATCAACTTTCCTAATCCAAGAGCCACTATCAAGCTTCCTGTTCAGCCACCAAGTGACCGGTCACATTGGCACTTTGAGATCCAATGGCTGGTTTAAAATAAAAAATCTGCCCTGATGTTCAACAATTTTTAATTTTCTTTATAGAGAGAACCAGATCCTTTAAAAAATCCTTTATGGAAACTGGATCTGCCAATTCTCCAAAAAAAAGTGAGAACCATCTAACACTGGTGTGGACCTCTGCAACCTTGGACCTTAAGGAGATGGGAAGGCACTATTGTTAATGCATTCGCCATGGGAACAAGGGCAGAACAGAAGGTCAAAGGCAAATGTTTTTGACAGCAAGACCTTCCCTAGTACAACAACCAATGAAAACTATCGCTTATGCGGGTGAGATCAACTAAAATCAACAATTGTGTTCCTCATCAACATAAAGACCTCCTCTGATTTCTCTAATGTATCTAGAGAGAGCCTTGTAGAGCATAAAATCTTGTTGAGCTTTTCCAAAACAAAGACTTTCACTCCTATGGACATTTTGTTTCAGTAAAGCCCAACATCAATTTTTTATGTTTTCCTGTACCCATCGACTATCAGAGGATCCTTTTCATATAAAAAATGCAAGGTTGCTCTTTACACTCAATAAAGCATGCATGTGGGCAAGGGGATTACTGAAATGAGGCAACACTCTCAACTGCCCCCTCACATGGACCCTTATTTCAATAATTCCCTAGCCCTTGTGCTTTACCTTACATGAAACACTCTGGCCAGAAAGAGATTACAAGAAACCTGGACTGGGAAATTACGCTTGGGAATGTCCCCAAATAAGGAAGGAAATCTCCACCAAGGTAGTTACTTAAAATCCAACAATCTTCTGACAATTCCAACTTGTTCCAGTTTTGTATGAGTTGAGATATGTGTGCCATAATCCGCTCATGCAGAATCAGTTGCCTATGATGCTGTTTGTAGAGATTCTAGACCGATGGCAATAATTCACTCACAAGAAGAGCAAATAAGCTGAGCTAATGGCATAGTCATCATGCTTGTGCATAAGCATGTCACAGAACTATAACTAGATGTGCAGGGCATCTGCAAATGCTCCGCACTCTAATGGCCATCCCCTAATCAACTGAGTTGAATTCAATGGTAAGTGTCTTTTGTGCCAAATGAGACCCACCTTCAAGATCAAACTGTCAATTTTCTTGCTGGAAATTAGTTTCATAACAGCTTGTAGCTTGGATGTTTGCTGGGTCCCTTCAGAACAGCAGCAATGATTTTTGTTTGAGTGTGTTGATAAAGATCCTAATCAGGCTACATGTATTTAGATGCTGGTCCCAGGTGACTTATGGGGCTCCGCTTCACCCTACAATTTCTGCCTCCTGTCTGTGCCAGAGATTGTTGGACTATCTGACCAAGCACCCACCAGTGCATCATCCATTACAAACTTGTTAGGACTCAGTTGTGAATGAAACACAACTGACTCTCACACCTTGGTAACCTATCCTGTAAACTGTCCTACATATCCGACCTTTAGATAAATCAGACCCATCTCTAGTCCAAATTTAACATTTCCTGGTTTAGTTATTAACTCTAAAAGGCCTTACTCAAGAGGGTGAATGTACCATTGTAGGTGCTGGTCTCTAAGCCCAAATTTAACATTTCCTGGGTTAGTTATTAACTCCAAGAGGCCTTGCTCCAGAGGGTGAATGTACCATTGTAGGTGCTGGTTAACCCTGGCCGTTTTGTTTCTGGTCAATGAATCTTCTTGGACTTGGCTTCTCAAGTTTACTATTTAGTTTGAGTGTCTGAACCCTGACTTGATTAGATTGTTCTCTCACTGACTTTCTCCATACTTTAATCCCACTAAGTTCAGTTGCTTCATGCAAAACTTTACAAGTGAGAAATTTTTAGTGTATTTTGGAGGTAGCCCTACAGAGTGGAATCTTTTGTCCACAAAATGTGGGTGTCCCCACAAGTGAAATGCTCACGCTCTTTCTTTCATTTTTTTCCCATGATATCTGTCTGTTAATGGCCTCGGAGTGGGTGTTCTCAAAATAAGTGGCCCATTGGCTCCACCTCCCCCCCCCCTCTGCTTGAGGTGCTTCTTTTGGGAATGCTCCACTCTGAGGGCATTACCTCACACCTTTAGTTCATGTTGAGGGGAAACATATCCAATGAAGCTAAAGCACAATCAATGTTTTTACAAAGGGACATGTTGACCTTTTTGGTCTACACAAGACATGTTTGTCTCCCTCACACAGATGTAGTTGCACAACATAACATATGAGTTTATAGGGTCAAATCAAACAACCGTCGAAGAGTCAAATCTGGGGCAGGCCCATCGTATTCTTGATAGTGCTAGGAAGCTCTCAATGACTAGGGTGCACCATGGCAATTTCATAAATTTTAGGCTTGCAATGCAGGAATTTTTAACTATTTATATAATTAAAAACTCAGTAGAAATCAAATATACAAATTCAAGGGAATTTTGGGTGCACTCCTAGTACCATTGGAAAACTCTCGATCAGTATTGGTGCATTAGGGTGGTTTTGGATCTATGATGCAGGAATTATTGAATTTTGAGTACCTTTTTGTTGGTACAAATTCAACAAATTGATTAAAAAATGTTTATACACTGTAAAAGTATGATATAACATGCTCAAATGACTTGGGCCACACTGGTTTATTTAAACGATAAATGCATAATTCATACTATTCTAGCCTGGATGAAGTCCACACCTATGAGAGTTAGTATTGAAATTATAGGTACCTTCCTGACACAAAGGTAGATTCAGTTACAAAAACTTCACAAAGTATATGCACCGCACGGAGGTTGGAAAGGTTGGACTTTCCATGTTGTGAGCTACGATTACTCACATGTTTAAGATTTGGTTTCATGTGGCCCACGTCTAAACAGGAACAGGCTCATTGTAGGTACTTAAAGGCTTCAACTTAGGGGAATCATTCAACAAGTTAAAAAAAACCTGGCTCTTCAACAACTCGCATGTTTAAGATTTGGTTTCATGTGGCCAAAGTCTAAACAGGAACAAGCTTATTGTAGATACCTAAAGACTTCAACTTAGGAGAATCATTCAACAAGTTAAAGAAAACCTGGCTCTTCTATTGCATCTTTTTAACACTCACTTGGTTTACCTATTGCACGGAGAGTTTCATGACACGAATCCTAACTAGAAAATGGGGATTAAATCCAGTGACAACCTGCTTAAAATGCTTGACTAAAGTAGGTTATATGGTCGCACTCCATCATCTAGATCTAATAAAGATTCATTAACAAGGTATCACTTTAACACCTATTCCATGATCTCACTTACTAGCTTTCTAAAATGTTGATCATTCTCATGAATGGACCTCAATATTATTCAATAAATTCATTTTATGATCTAGGAGGTTTAGTACTTACAAAATCACCCTGATTGACTCTGTGCTTAGTGCATTCTTAACCCAAATAGTTGAATTACCATTTATGAAATTTTATGTTTAGTCCTTAGTATTATGAATGCATCCTTATAATCCAAGGATTACAATGTATATGGCCCATATGGTAATCCATTTAGTATTAACGTTGACCACATCTCACTTGGTTATCATTGTATATGATCAGCATTAACATTTAAACATTATGTTTCGGTGTCATCACCTATTCAATTTTCTGCAACCATTTTTTTTCTTTCGTGTTAGAGTGAATATCACAAATTTGGGCAACGAATTGCATTTCAGCATGGAGACAAGATGACTTAATTGGGGGGGGGAGGAGGGGAGATCACTTTTTTTTATCAGAGAAAATGTAAGAATTGCAAGTATTATGGCAACCTTTTTTACATACACATGGTTGTCATGAAGGCTGTGGTGCAATATGCCATTTAGGCTTTAGATATCTAAAACCACTTTTTAAATTGGGTTTAGATAGTACCCCATGATAATGTATCGTATCAAGTGCAATTGTATGCATTATGATCATATTTCATTATACTACAAAAATACATTATATCTCAAGGTGTGATTGTAACAGGATGTATTGTAAATGTGTAACATCCAACATGCTCGCCACTGAATTGAACCCACATTTGCAACCTCAAAACTGAATCACTTTGCCTGTTGCTCTTAAGTTTTTTTCTCTAATACAAAATGTTCCCCATAGGTGACACCTTTTTGTTTGGGGTAAGACTTCATCTTGAAGCTTTTAACACAGACTTGATCATAGTTTGATTATAGACTCATTTTCTAATGCAAAACATATTACAAAACTTCCATATTTTGGTTACAGTAAAACAATTGAAGTTTTGTAAACAAGTGTGTTACATGTAAAAATGATTTATTAGTTGGCCTCAACTAGATTGTGAAGCTTAAACACATTGTGATGAAGGTAAACCTATAGATAGAAAAAACAGCTCTCAATAGCAATAATAGTTTTTTTTTGGGTAGATGTAATAAAATGGACAAACAACAATTTCATTTGCACATTCTTGGATTCAAATTCCATAGATAAAGAAACATACATATCAATGCAAAAAAACAAATGCTAGCACAACTAACTACATTATAGTTATGTATATGCCCTTCTATCATGCATTTAAGACATTCATATTGACCAAGACATCATTGTTGTCAAAATGTGCATAATTTTGTATTTTAAATTTTAAATGATTGAAAACACTTCCTCTTGATTCTACAAATGTTATTTTTCCATCGATAGTTGATAGGTATAATATCAAAAAAATAAAATTATACATACATCAAAGGGAAAAACCTCACATAGCAAATTATACATTCATTATAATGAACATTTTGAGCCAATGAATGACTATAGAGAACAATTGTTGTTCTTTATTTTGATTTTAGAAAATGAAAACACTTTTGAACATAACTTTCCTTCAATGGCATAATGTAAGCAATGTGCATGAACATTAATTTCTATCATTGCGAAAAATAAAATGGTAGATAATTTTGACACAAACATATGGACCAATCTTTTTCTTATGTAAACATTACCTATCTAATGCATCTAGCAAATAATTGTAATACAATTAGATCATTAAATATGTCTTCACCCAAATTTAGGTATCTTGACCAATCTTGATTAAAATAAGATCTTAAATGTACATGATCATAATATACTTATTCATGAATTTCATTCATTGGTTAAGAAAATGAACAAAGAAGTTGACATTTTATTTTACAGCATGATGCATAGAATAGCACAAAACCCTTGAATGAACCAATTCATTTATTGATTATTGGAGGTGCTAGTGCATGTAAAAATTTGATTAATGTTGTTAATTTTCTCCTTAGCATGTTTTTATAAAAAACACTCACAATCATGTCCTTCAAAATATATATATTCTTGACAAATGCTAGAAAAGTAGCATTCAACGTAGATGAAACAAGAATTCATTCATGTATTTGCATCCTTTAATTAGAAAGATCCACCATATGTGGGTTCAAAATGATGAACAATTCAATGTCATATTGAATTACTTTTGAATTGCAATGCATTCACAATTTAACATATATAAGAGAAATAATTAGTATATTTGTACACCACCAAATGATAAAAAATTTCCATTCTTGTTTTTGCAAGGAAGAAATGAACAATAAAACATAAACAAAAGGCATCAACTTTTTTACAAAACATTTGATGTTTCTATAAAAAAGATAAACACAATGATGTACACATCCTAAATTATTATAATTGCAAAATGATTCAAACTTCACAATTGAATTGTGTTTCAAAATTTGAATAAGAAAAACATTTTGGTTGAAGGTTGTGCATGTAATTAGGCAAGACATGATGATGGTTTAGTAAATAGCGTGGATAAAATATTTCACAAAGTAAATTACCTGTAAATCACATTTGGACAAACTCTCTCATTCAATAATTTGAGTGGCCCTAGTTGTTGAAGCTTCTTGGATTGATCATAACCCAATATATTTTTGGTTCAAACTTCAAGATTATGTCCCATAATATTATCACATAAGTTAGAGCAATGGCCATATTTGTGAGGGCAAAGATAGTACATAATAGCCCCAATGTTTTGATGTCTTAGACCCCTCACATTCTATTTGTGCAAAAAGATGCAAGTTTGTCATACAAGTTAGGAAGCATTTCCTCTTGCATAATTCTACAACAGGATTTCAGTATATTTCAATGGATCAAGAAATTATTTTTGTTATCATTTGGCAAACCTATATGAGGAATTACCTTCAATACCATTTAGTAAGCCTATAGGGGTGAGTGTCATACTGGGCATGTGTTGTTTATCTCATGTAACCCAGCTCCTTCCTTTGTTGTTGGGTGTTGGATACTGTACTGCTTCTTGTAAGAGCTGGTGGATGGCAGAACTGTGACCATATCTAAACACTTGCTGGTCAGCATAAAATTTGCAGCAACATGTCACCGAGATGGTGAAAAATCAACTGCTATGACTCTGATCTCATCATGGAGAAACATATATAATTGGTGCAATCAGTCACCACCCAGAGCCTTTAGTGTAAGACACTATGGGCATGAAAAACATCAACTCATGTATAGAGACTGAGAGGGAGGTCAGCCAATGATTTTATCTTCCACCAAGAAGACGAAGATTTTGGCAGACATTGAAAGACACTTTCAAAGTCTTATCATAAGTGACCAAATCATCATTCTACACATGTATAAACAAATACACTTACAGGGTGTTGTAAGTCCTAAACCATATACACACAGAACACTTGTATAAGCCAGTGTTGGGTGGTTCTTTAATCCAGTGCCGGCTCTTTGACCAGTTATATATGCATACATCCAGCAGAGATCAAATTCTTTGACCAGTTATATATGCATACATCCAGCAGAGATCAAATTGTGAAACACTCGCCTCTGGCTCTGAACTGGCAAAAATGTTAAAGTTTAAAAAAATGGAGAAAGAACTGACAGTTTGTTGCAGGGTTTGAAATACCCAGAACTGGCGTTTCTTTGATTCTTATGTTTTTCAAATACCCAGAACCAGCTGGTTCTTTGATTCTGATTTTTTTAAATACCTGGAACCAGCTAGTTCTTGGATTCTGATTCTTCAAACACCCAGAACTGGTGGTTCTTTGAAAAATCAAAGAACTGGTGTAAATACTTGGCTTTGGATTTTCTTTTGCACTAAGAAGGTGATGCTTTCAGTTCTTATCTTTTTCATGGTACATAGCTTTGAGCCACTTGACAAGTTTCTCTTGCTGCAGACCTTAGTATTATAATCAATCAATTCTGTAGCAAGGGGGATCCATCCTGCTCTGAAAGCAACATGAGAAACCCCCAAGAGCTAGTGTCTGCTGTTCTACATCTGAGGCTACCAAGACCCCAAAAAAATTCCTAAGGGAAGTTCAGAGTGACTTAAGTTGGACAAAAAAAGAAATTAGCAAAACAAAAAATATGATCAATCTAGAAGTAAGCTTTGATCTTGTGTTGCATTGCAGAAGGTTGAAAGGAGAAAACTCCTGAGCCTTGTAGCACACATAGACCATCTGAAGCTTCACAAGCTAAGAACTACCCAAAAATTTGTTGAATGGGTGTGTAAATGTTGAGCCCATTGTCCTGGAGTCAGTAGCTGCTGTGGACTTGGCTGGAGCCCTTCTGGCTCCTTCCTCTGACCAGCAGCTTTTGAATCCTGGAGTATGTGCTAACCTCACTGATGGTTTCCAATCTTGGTTTCCATGAGTTGCTTCTGGTAAGCTGCAGGGACTTCTTGGGTCCATTCAGGTACATGCTTCCAAGATCAGGTGTGGAGTAACTGATCATGGGTGGAGGCTCATCTCCAATATGCCCAGCTGACTCTGATGCTTGTTGTTTCCTGTCAGGATCAAATAGTACTCTGGCCATGATATCCTGGCCAGCCCGCACCATCAACTGAGCAAAACCAGGCAACTGCTGCTGCCTACTAGACTTACAGTTATGAAGCTTGATCTCGAAAGGCAGCTCCCTTACAGTAATTCCTGTTACCAAGTTCATGTGCAGCTCCAGGTTGCAGGAATTTTTTTCAGCCTGCTGATGATCTTGGAGCTTGCTGTTGGCAAGGATGTAGTACAACCGACCAGCTTCAAGCACCACGTCTTTGGGTAAAACTGATTTGGATGTTACATTGGTGGTCAAAGCCTTGGAGTGGCACACAAAATGGTCAGGGTGAAGTTTTATGAGCTCCAAGACTGTCACCGTTCTCTTGAATACTTGTATACCTCCATCTGGTTTTACAACTTTCACAGGGGGAAGCTGACTCCACTCATCTTGCACTTGATCCCCTGCATTTGCCCCGAGACAAATGTAGTTCCCCATAGTAGTATCAGCAGTAGTATATGCCACTCCTTGAAGAAAAAATATCACTTCCAGAAATCCTTCTCCAAATTCTAGCTTCAAAACTCTTAGCCAGTAGCTTGGCAAAATATCCTTTGAACACCTCTGTGAAGCTTCTTTTTCTTCTTCTTCTAGCCTGCAATCAGATAAGAAGAGAACAAATCCCTTACAAGAAAACCTAAAAAGACAAACTGCCTCAGATAATAGAAATTTCAGCAAGTGCTTATGGTTTCATATTCCCAGGCTTTTTCTGTGCAGAACTGGGATCAGGAGCTGGAATCAAAACGCCCAAACTTCTTATAGGTACTAGAGATGGTCACAAACACTTTTGGTGTGCCCAATACATAACCACCCAAGAAAGAAAAAAGGACATACTCAGTCCAAGTCAGAAAAAAGTTCAGAGCTTCTTGGATGACAAAAAGCATCAAAAGCTCACAAGAATTTTTAAAAATCATGTCAGACACGTTTCATAGATGGGGAGGTTTGAAGGAATTAAAAGCATATGAAATACATGCTGCAAAGAGGAAAGATTGGAAGAATGAAAAGCATATCAGATATCATGCTGCAAAGAAGGAAAAAGATGGGGAAGATTGGAAGAATCAAAAAGCATATGATCAGACACACATGCTGCAAAGATGGGGAAGATTGAAGGACTTAAAAGCATAAAAAGCTCACAAGCAAGAGCATATGAGACATACGCGTTGCAAATGTGGGGGGAAGAGTGGAGGAGAGAGGATGGGAAGGTCAGAGGAGGAGAGGATTTTTTGCAAAGTCACAATATAGAACTGTGATGAAAGCAGGGGAAGTTGGGAAAGATCTATTGCATACCTTAGTACCCTGGCAGCTTAGACACTAATTAAATTATTTGTAGAAATGTTGAAATTTTCAAAAAAAAAATTCAGAGAACAAATTTTTTTGGTGAAGGAAAATAGAGGATCTTTTGGGATATTCTATTTTTGACATGGAAAACTTCAAATTTAAGAAATTATTTGACAGACATGTGTTGAAGCTGCCCTTGTCTATGGTAGTGTGGAATTGCACGGTGGGAAAATGTCGTTGTTGAGAGTGTGAAACAGTCGTGCCTTTGATGTTGAGAGTGTGAAACAGTCGTCTCTTTGACTGGCACCAAAAGTCTGATCACCGACCCCGCAATCACACGTTGTTGCCTGCTGGACCCACCCTTTGCCAAATTTTGTCAGATTTGATTACAATTCAAGGAATCGGTAAGAGTTGGGTAAGGCTGGCAGATCATCTTGCCTGCCTGCCATCCATTCGGCCTTCCTCCTCGCACAAACTACACAACCTAAAGACACAGTCTGCAGAGTCTTACAGTCTGACTTGACTTTTGTACATAGGTGAAGAAGATTGCAGAAGAAGAATCTTAACCCCTTGTTCTATTCTTAACTTACTCCAATGTCAGAGGTTTTTATATCAGTGTTGTCTGGTTATGTGAATTTACAAAGAATCTTTGCCCCCTTTCGGATGTGAAGAAATTAGTTCCGAATTAGAGAACTGTCAGTTTCAAGTTCTGTGAGACAAATCAGAATCAAAGAACAGACGGTCCTGGTTATTTCCAAAAATAACTATCTATATAATTCTTCTTTCTTTCATGAAAACTGTGGGTTCTTTAAGGGTTTGTTTGATTTTTTTTCTCACAAAACTGGGAATTGGTGATTCTCTGATTATGAAATATTAAAAAACCAGAAATGATAATTATTAACAAATTGTAATTTTAATAGCGCCCCCTCGGAACCTTACCCACCCCCCCCCCCCCCCTCTCTTCCCAAACAAGTTTGGTTTTGATGTGACCAGGCCCCACTAGTGGCATTCTTATGTGAACAAAGAAAGTACTAAACTGGTGCAACAAGTTAAATGAAGCTCAACCTCCGAGGTTATCCAGGACATGGGCATGCCCATTAATGGTGCCTAAAAAGAAAAGTTTTATTCAATTTTTTGTTTTGCATGTGCCCCCCATTTTATAATGACACTATGATTATGCTTCAAGTTGAATGCTTTTCAATGAGTTATTTGGTGAATAGGTTTAGGATCAATCATTTGAGTGGAAGGAAATGATGGCTTTTGCAAAATGGAAACCATGTTGTTGCTTATTCGTGTTTCACAGTAGTTTGGATCCAAGGTTGTGTAAAATCCTGTGATGTTTTTGAAAAGTTAGACTATTATAAAATTCGAGGCAGTTGAAAGTTGAACGATGGATGAATTTGAGAAAGTTGGACAGTGGATAAACCCAGATTTGTCCAACTTGAGGAAGTTGGAGAATGGATGAAGGTTGCAAAGTTGAGAGAGACTGGTCCCCTGAAGAAGTTTGACAATTGGTAAACCCACTGAGGTTGAGAAAGATGGAGACCTGGAATCCGTGAATTTGAGAAAGTTGAATGGATTGGGACTCATGACAGTTGGGAAAGATGAAATTAAGGAAATTTCAAACTTCTCTAGTTTCATCAATTGTCCAATTTTACTGGACTTAATGTTTAGGTTCCATTCTTTCCTACATCAATACATGGATAATAGTGAAATCTCTCAAGTTTCATCCTTATGTTTCATTTGATTTCATCAAATATTTCCATATGTAATCAAAATTAAAGTTTGGCATTGTTCACCTATCATGATGTCGGCTTTAAGCTAGGCATAGTTTTTAGTTTATTTAAGAAGGTTTTATGGTTGATGCAATTAAAACATTTGAGTTGCCTAATTGTGTTTATGATTGGTTGACTCATTTACATAGGTATGCATTTAGTTGAGTGTTCATTGTGGGTAGGCTATAAAGAAAATAATATTGATGATGAATGCTTTATCTTAGTATTTTAGAAACCAATTCTTAAAATATTGCATGATCGCACACACCAACGACCGTCCTTTTAGAGTGATTGTAAGCATGTCATTATCATTCTTGGTGGATTTCATCATTTTCCTCCATTCAACATTGTATGATGATTAATGTTGTGCATGTATATGGTTTAAGATTCACACTTCATGCAAGTGCAAATAATTTAAGGAAATTTATTTACATGTTGGGTAAGTGTAAGTGTAGAATTGTGAAAATAATTTTAGGCCATGTAAAAACAATAGAAGTGTAAAACTTTTTATTCTTACATTTACATGTCATGTAAAAACCATGTAAAAAAGGAAAAAACTAGAAAATGAAGCAAAGAATATGCAAAAACATGCAAACTTTGAGTTAATTCACTAGAAAGTTTATACAAACATTCATTTTTAGTGTCCAATCTAATCATTAAAATGGCATATTTATAAAAGTGACAATAGGGCATAAGAGTTCAATTAAAACTAAAAACACTTCATGTGTAGATTGAACAAAAGATTACCAAAATCATCAATACATGTGCCAATTTTCTACACAATCCTCTACATGATCCCCAACCTCATAAGGAAACTCAACATCTATCACATCTAATATGTTTTCCTCAACATCACCAAACCCATCTACATCTTGATCAGAAAAACTAGGAAACACATTTTTTTGCACCAAGTCAACAACAACGAAAACTTATGAGAATGCTTGAATGGAAAATATTCTCTCTACCTCAATCTGACTACCAAGTATGCCTAAAATTGCTTTAGTTAAATACGCACATGTTAAATTGTATTTCGTGTTTTGACCACCAAAAAAAAGGTCCCTCCCTTCCAATGGCACATCAAAATTCAAATGTGGGAAAACATGATAATTCCCATCGAACCTATACTTAAACACAATTCCCAAATAAATTAGCTTAAGGTGTGTGCAAACAAAAAAACAATTCATCATGTATTTCAAATTAGTTAGAAAAAGAACATTTATTTGTTTGAAACAAATCTCATTTTCGAACACCCCTATTCCAAAAACAACATTAGTATTACGCTTTTTTTTGCACTACACTTGTACAAACATTTGACCATCCATGGACTTTCTAGTATAAACTCTTAAGGGTTGGGAGGAGGAATTGGCTATCATTTGCACTAGCAATCTCAATGGTTGAAAAGTGGTCAACATAGTTTTCAACTAAATTCAAGTCTTAAAATTGGGGATCCAACATGAAAGCAAGCATGTTATATATTGGCTTTAGAAACCTTGAAAACATCCATGAAATCAAAGAAGGGCCTAAAAACAATAATCATTTGCTCCCACATGTTAATACCAAGTTGTTTCACCTTGATGCACATATCCATGTCTTCAATAACATCAATTTTTGCTTGCACAACTCCAATTGAAAGGCTTCACATAAAATTAGATTGTCGAAGCGGGAATATCTAACAATAGCTAACACCCACGATGTTGGTTAAGTACACAAGCAATCACAACAAGATAAAATGCATCACAAACTACTTCAGTAATTGTATAGGTCTGTGCTAAAGCACTATTAGAAAATATGCGGTTAGACCACTATGCAAACCACTCATTTTGTAGTGGTACCACTATAGTTGGTTTCCAGTAGGCTTATTAGTGGTTTAGGGTAGTGATTGGTCTCCAGGGGGATAAAGAAACCATTGAATAGGTGATTGGGTGGTTTGGTTCAATTTATTTTTGTGGTTTTTATTAAGGTGTCCAACATGTGTATAATTAGTGGTTCTATGGGTGGTTTTGTGCAATGGTCATTAAGGTCTGGTAAAACCCTAATTTATTTATCAAACATAGTTTTGATTAGTCAAATGTCATGTAACATTTAAACATTGGCCACCCAAAATAAGCCATGTGACATTTAGACATTTGCCACCCAAGTTACGCCATCTGGCATTTAGACATTCACTACCCAAGCTAGGCCATGTGACATTCTGACATTCACCACACAAGTTATGCCACGTGGCATTTAAACATTCACCACCCAAGTCAAACCATGTGGCATTTAAACATTGGCCACATAGGTTAGGTGACATGGTATTTAAACATTAGCCATTTAAGTTATGCCACATGGCTAAATCTAAATGATTTAAATTAAACCTAAAGTAGGCTTAAAACTAGATCTAGGAACCTAAAGTTTAAGCCTAGGCACTTAAACCTAGTTCTAGGAACCTAAAACCTAAAATCTAGGCAACTAGGCCTAGGTCTAGGTGCCTAAAGTGGGCTTAGACAACCTAGGTATACCTTATAAACCTCCATTATATCCTATCCTAAATTACACTTAAAGTTAGACCATTATATTGAGCCTAGATATAGGTTCCTAAATAGGTAAGTAAAAAGGATCCTATTTACTTTTTGGTGACAAGTTTTTTTTATTAACTCATCACAAGTAATATTTGCGTTTTGAATATATTTTGTGCATGTATTGTATGTAGATTAATCCTTTTTCATCTACTTATATAATTTACAAAGTTCAACTTGTTGACAAAGGATATGGGATAAATTTACAACATTATCTCACATCATCCTTTGTCCCATACAAAACTACCCAACTTTGACCATTATTAAATTTTTCACAATTTGTTCAAATGAAAGTAAATAAATTTCATCTCAAATATTTTTCCAAAATTTACACATTTATAAGAAAATTAGAAATAAAATATCAAATAATTTGATTGAAAATGCATTTGAATCTTCACTATTTCATTCATTTGAACAACAATGATATCTTGAAGATTATTTTTTTCAGAAAATGATTTGTAAATAAACGTATTTAAATTCAACGTGGTTTTTTTGGTATATATAATTTCCCCACATTTAAAAAATATAATGAATCAATAAAAATTATATAAATGTTATATTATATTCATTTTTAATTTTAAATTATATTTTCAAATAAATACGTTATCTATAAATCATATAAAAATATTTACAACATTTTGAAATTTTATGAAAATTATTTAAATTATTTAAATTTCATAATTATTAATTTATACATAATTTTTATTTCATAATTTTTATCAAAATTTATTGTGAATTCAGTAAATTTTAATCTTATTTTTAAGGTTCTTTTCAGTTCATTAAATGTGATTTAATATAAGTGACTAATAAGTTGTATGACCAAATATTTTGACAAATGAATAAAAATCAAATTTTATATTATTTCCTACCCATCACATGGAAGTTACATTAAAAACAATTCGATTTTGGGGCATGTGGATTTCTTTTGAAATCTTTTGGATATCATAATAAAAATATATATTTAATCTCAAAAAAATCAGAAACAAATCATTTAAATAAATTAAGTTGAACAAGAATGCCAATTTGAATGTTTAAATTATAATCTAGGCATCAAATTTTTATTTGATTTTATGGTTTCAAAAACTTTGGCAATTTTATTTAAATTTTTTCCCCCCAAATTTTCTTTTAGCCACTATCCAAAAATTCACATTAAATAATTGGTGATTTTAAGGCAAAAGTTCTAAAATTTATAAGGTATTAATTATTTATTTGTGCACTAATATGTGTTTGATCATTACAAGCTTATAATATGTTTATTAGGTATATATGTATGAACCTACTTTCTAATTATTTTTCCTTTTAATTCATAAGTTTTTAATGTTTCAAATTGTATATTATTAAATAATCATATGGTGTTCATAAAGAAGATATTTAGTCATGTAATCCTATCCATGAAAACTTTTAGTCATGTAGTCATATCCATGGCTACAAAAATACAACTAGGTACAAAAACATGGCATATATGATTGTATGACTAAAAATGGTCACTAGTCATATTTGTCATAATCATAAATGTCAAGTTTTGGCATAGTCGTATATGTAGGGTATAGGCAAGGTAGGGTAAATTATTTAAGTAATGTAACTTATAAGTAAGGCTACGTATGTATAAGCTAAACTATACCTAGGCTAATTACATGTAATTGAGTCATAGTTATGACATTCTTGGTGCGGGAATGTTATGGAAGCCCAAAGAAGCAAGAATTTTAACGAATTTTATAGATCAACCGATGAACATTTGGTAAACATTCGCGCCGAAGAATGTTTTGACAAGGTGTTTTACCACGTAAATTCGCAAATCTTAAAGTGCAAAATGAAGAATGTCATTACTATGAATTGAGTAGGTTTAACCTACTTTAACATAAATATATATCATTATATACCTAGGTAGGTACATAAAAAATCATATACTAGTACCTAACCTTGATACATAGGCTATGATATATTTAGCCTATGTATAAATTGTGATATACCTAACTAGCTATAGGTTACAATATACATATTTTAAATCCATATCTTATTCTAACCTAATATAGATTGATCAACTTAGCCTAGGTATAATCTAACTATATTTAACTAGGTCATACCTATTTTAAGTTAGCAAAACATGACCTAAATATACTTAATTTAGTTTAAATATACTTTTACCTATACTTAGTAGTATTCATTTCAATGGTACCTAGTGGCTATGTCAAACTTAAGTACAAACATGTGGCATTTAAATATTAACCACCCAAGCCAAGCCATGTGGGATTTAACTTACACGGTGGCTACCTACTTACCTACCTACCTACCTACCTTGTAAGGTGGTTAACCTTGTGCACAATGCCTAGAATGACCACTAGGAAAAAACACCCAAAATGGTTTGAAAAGTGGAATTGAAAATTTTCAACCATGCCCAAAGGCATTTCAAGTTGAAAATTGCTAATTCACCATTGCCTCACATTACATAACCACTTTGGTGGGTTTCTAGTGGGATTTGCCCACTCAACAAAATCATGAGTGAATTGTGTCATGTGAAGACCACCCAAAGTTGAATTGGGTGGTTGGTTGTAGTGGTATCTCCACACATTTTCTAGTAATGAAATAATTTTGTTGGCTAAAGTTTCCATTTAGCAACTATAGCAATTGATTTGCACCTTGATAGGCTAGGTATTACTTAAATGTGGCAACTTTGGATGTAAAGCACACCAAAGTTATTAGCTTCTACTAGAGCAAACTAAAGTCTTCACATGTTTGCTTCCATTTTTTTGCCCTTTTGGCTACAATGAACAATGAAAAGAAAAGATCAATTTTATTTCACATTTGATAACCTACAAATTCTTGCATTGCAAAATATCAAGATTGTTAACATACATACCTAATTTTTTGGCCATGTGCTACAAGCTTGAAAGGATGTCTGGACAAATTTCACACTAATTAAACCTAGGTCCTTGGAAATAGTTTCAACATTGGTTGCATATTGAATTGTTTTGTTCATGGCATGTCCAAAGCATGAACCATTAAACGAAACATGCAAATAATTTAATGTTTCACATGAAATAATATATTTTAAAGTTGTGGTGATGTTCCCCATATTGGGGCCTTTGTCTTTTACATAACATAAGATCTTGGACATGAAACCAAATTTCTTGAACATGGCCTTTGTTGAAGGTAGATTTTACCAAAACCCATTTACCAAAAAATTTCTATTGAAAACCTTATTACCAAAACTAATTTTTACTGGTTTAAACTAAGTTATATTCATGATCGATTTTTTTGGGATTAAACTAATTACCTATTCCATCATTTCTAACTTTTTTTCTTGGAGGTATTTAAGGCTCTATCCCTATGTGGACTATACAAAAGAATAATTTCTTTTGTCCTACCATACTTTTGTACGCAAAAATTCAATGTGTAGTTTTTTTTTGGTATGTTGTGAATATTATGTCTTTTGTATGCAATTATTCCTTATATTTGCTTCAAGTTTCTTTCTATAGAGAGTTCATGAGGATGTCCTATTAAATGTGGACAACACCTATCTTGTGCTAAAAGTTTTGCTTATCTAAGGAGAGTAAGAAGATTCTACTTGTTTATCCCTTATTTATTTCAAATCCAAGTAATTACCGAGTAGCATTAACATTTGGCCACCATACAACAAATATTGAATCCAAAATTTCTGGTTCATTATCATTCTTATTTAGACAAATATTGGTTAAAGATATTTGACTATATTAAAACAAACCATGGATTTATTGTTGTTGTTTGACAAAGATTTTTTATAAAAAAATTTGTTGTTTAATCATCTATAGTATGCCAAGAGTGTTGACAAAAATTATGAAGAAAAAAATGGAATAGGTTTTGTAAGAAAGTGCTAAAATAAAGCATGTAGGTATCTTGGAGTGACTAGAACAACCAAAGTTTGAACCAAAAGAAGTTTTGACCTTTCATAGTGGGGAGCAAAATGAATTAAAGGATGTTACCAAAAATATTAAACTAAAACCTATATGACCTACCAAAAATCATCCATCAAAATTATAATGCATTATGACCAAACCAAAAACTCCACAAGAACTAATTTAGGACCCTATCAAAAAATTTAAAAATTGGTGCCATGAAACCATTATGACAAATTCACATGCTAAAGAGAATGAAATTGATCAATTCTAGAAATGAATCAATGAATTATGCTAGTTTCAAGGGGAGGAGCCTTTGATCAAGTACAAAATGTGTAATCCTTGAAGATAAACATATAAAATGAAAAAGAGTTCCATCAAGAAATTTCATAATTTTTTTTAAAAACATTTGTGCTTCTCCCCTTCTGTGTCCAACTTGTATTTTTTGTCAAAGTTGAGGTGATTAGACATATAATTTTCCTTATTAGTCTAGTAAGATCTTGCCTACACAAATGGTATCAACGGATCATAGACGTTATTTGATATCATTACCTATTCAAAGTTTAATTCCAAATGTTCAAATTTTGGTTTTATCTTTAGCACTATCAAATTTAACTTATAGATAGTCAATTATTCCACCTATCTCTATTCCATTTATTGGAAATGTCATGGAGTAGAATGTCAGTATTAGGAAATGCATCTTAATTCACTCTAGGTTTCATTAGATTTCGTGTGAATTTGGACATTTTTACCTAATGAAATTGTTTAACCCCTTAGTGAACAGGGACTAGTTGTTACGGACTATGAATTGTTTCACTGGTACTTAGTGAAACAAGGTTACTCTCAAATGAAATACAAATTTACCAAACCATTTACTTGTTAGTTAATTAACTAACCAACATGGAAATCAATTAAAATTTAATTATTTAATATATAATTTTATGATTTTTTTCAACCGATGATTTATTAACACGTGTCACGTCGTAAGTTAAATTAAAAACCTAACCTAAGTAAGCCACGTGATCAACCTAAGCACATATTCTAGAAATTCGATAGGAAAATATTCAATCAACATACCATTGTTGACCACACACAACACCACTCATAACATTTGATCCTTTGACCTTTAGAATGGAAGTATACACCTTTACCATCTAGCCACCCCATTCTATTTATCAAATAATTTATTTTATACATTACAAAAACATAAACTTTGAAAGTTCATATTTTATTGAGATTTTGTTCAAAATGAAATGATTTGAATTTATTTTTTTTAAAATTCAATAATGTACATAATCACATTTATTTCCTTTTAAAAGTTTAAAATCATTTTAACAAAAAATAGTTGAATATCATTATTCAATAACATTTCAATGACCATTTTTTTGAAAAATATAAAATTAATAAATGGATAATTTTGTTAATATAATAATACTACCTATGCTAAGCTACTTTCAACAATTATATGACTATCTTTCATTAATTTAAATTATTTCATCCTACATTATTTATGACTATTTATGGTTATTCTCAATTACTTTTGGTAATTTTTGGCTATTTCACCCTAGGCTACTTTTGGTTATTCTAAATTATTTTTTGTTATTTTAACTTATTTCACCTTAGACTATTTTCAGTTATTGTAAATTTTTTTGGATATTTTATGTTAGTTTTGGTTATTATAAATTATTTCAATTTAAACTATTTATAATTATTATACATTACTTTTGGTTATTAAAGGTTATTTCACCTTATGTTATTATTGGCGATTCTCTGTTATTATAGGCTATTCCACCTTAAGTTACTTTTATCTATTATAAATTATTTCACCTTTAATTATTTTTGGCAATCCTAAATAGTTGTAATATATGGTTATTGGTTGTTCTTTATTAAGGCTATTGGTGATTATTAATGGCTATTGGTACCTATTCTATTGAAAGCTATTAATGGTTATTATATTTGTGGTTATTAGTGGTTATTCTCTTTGTGGTTATTGGTGGTTATTCTCTTTGTGGTTATTGGTTG